>JBAIZL010000004.1:103414731-103799731 GCA_036971475.1 Prosapia bicincta | reverse complement strand
ATCATACTGTGTGCAAATTTTCACAACTCTACTACAAAAAATAATTTGTCAAAAACGCATTTGTTGACAAGAGAAGTACTTGATTTTTTTGGGATTTTTTCATTCGGCTGGCAACCAAAAGCAAATATGTTTTGCGACAGTATTTTGTTTGTCCAACAGGTATTTTTTGCTTCAGGATAGGAGGTATTCCTTTTCTGTTTATTTGTAACGTGCCTGTCAAATGAGTCTTCTTCGAATATGTGAAATCTTTTATTCAAGTAATTTTCAATGTCTAATAATTTCATAACGACAGTAAACCCAAGTTCCTTGTTGACACTACCATTATTTTTATCTGTATCTATTTTGCCTTTGTAAAAAAAAAGGACAAACAGTAATGAGAAAACACTCATGAGTAACAACATCGTGCTATATGAGAGTATGTGACTTATCAGCTCTGCCCCCCATGACGACAAAAACAAATATCTGAGCCAAGGTCACTGGTACTACCATTGGGAAAATTATTTTCCTGTAGTGTTAGTGACTTCAACGAAAGTACAAAACAATAGAAACAAACTTTAAAAGTGTCTAAATACATCTTAAAAATGTTTTCCTGGCGGTCCGATTGATCGGACCTTGGCGGTTTTCGCCTACACATCGTCGGTCCGATAGATCGGACCGTGGCGTCCAAAGGGTTAATAACCTGCATGTATAAAATTGGAGATTATAGGTTTCCTAAGTGCAAGTATGAGCAAGGCTGTTGCAATGTTTGTACTGGTATCTTGTTCCATTTTCATAAAAGGCAACATGTTGGGAACTACCTGGAAAGCCAACTCCAACTTAAAAAGGACATATTAGTCCATACAAGTAAGACCTCATTTGAAAAATTCATAAACTTTTTGACACAGATTCCTTGACCACATCAAAGGTCATTTTTACAGGTAAATATGTATGGCTTTCATTACTTGTCTCTATAAAAAGTTCCATTTTAAAATTTTCTGATCAGAGAAACCGTCTCCTATGTATGTAGTACTGGATTAGATAATATTACTCCAGCACTACTACAAAACTGCTTGGAGGAAATAATAGGGCCACTGACAGGATTACTCAGAGGCTGTGTTGCCTTAGGTTACACACCCGGGCAGTGGCTCAAAACGAAAGTTATCTTTATCCCCAAACCAGGGAGGAAAGGTTACACAGAGGTAAAGGACTTCAGACTTATCAGCCTTACATCTTTCTTGTTAAAGACATTGGAAAGGCTGGTGGACCACTATTTGAAGGAGGGACCTTTGAAGCAGTATACGCTTCATAAGGACCAACACACCTACCGAACTGGTAGGTCAGTGGAGACTGCGTTGTTGTCGGTTGTGGACTTGTCAGATCAACAACAAGGGGATATGTATTGGGGCTTTTCTTGATGTGGAGGGGGCTTTTAATAGTACCTCTAGACTGGCAATCAAGAGAGCAGCTATGGATCACGGGATTTCTGATGGAATTATAAATTGGATTATGAGTTCCTTGGAAAACCATATAAGTACTGCATCCTGGATGGGGTGCACGATAAATGGGATGATTTCGGAGGGCTGCCCGCAGCATCGAGTGTTATCCCCTTTGCTGTGGAGCCTTGTCGTGGACGACCTACTAAGGACGCTCAGTGGAATGGGTGTCAAGGTGGTAGGATATGCGGATGATATAGCTATCCTTGTTAGGAGACCATTTGAAGAGGTCCTCAAAGACCTGCTTCAAGGTAACAGAAGCATGGTGCAGGGAGAATGCACTATGCACTCAAGGAGAGAAATCTGTGGCACTCATCTTCACTGGGCGATATAAAACTAAATCGCTGGAGATGATGGAAGTTGGTAATACCAAAATAAGCTACGTTGAGAGCGCTAAATATCTGGGAGTTATTCTGGATTGGAAGCTACTCTGGCGTGAGCACTTGGAGGATAAGTGCAAAAAAGCCATAGCTACGTTCTGGCAATGCAGAGGAGAATTAGGCACGAGATGGGGTTTGGGTCCACGTCAGGTGAACTGGATTTATTCCGCCATTGTGGTGCTGAGGTTGGTCTTTGCCTCAATCGTCTGGTGGGACAGGGCACAGAAAGAAACAAGTAAAAGAAGGGTGAACCGCGCCCAGGGGCTCTTCCTTAGAGGCATAACAGCTACAAGGAGAAGCACACCATGTGCGGCCATGAAGGTTATGTTGGGTTTTCCATCCTTGAGTCTTCAAATTAGGATGGAGACAATGATAACTGTATACCAGCTAAATTGTACCGGGCAGTGGAAGACAAGTAACAAACATCATAAACAGCTATTTGGGGATTCACTGAAGGAGCTCTGGATAGAATCTCAGGATTTTTTTTTTCCAGGCGAAAAACCTATTGAGGTTATCATTGCCTAACTAAAGTTAAGTTTTTAAAATAAATATTACATAAAACTAATAAAAAAAAAAAAATAGATGTTTAAAACTAATTGTAATTATCTAAAACTAAAGAACCTAACATTATATAAAATTCAAATATTATTAAATAGATTAAGGTGGCGTAAGAAAGCGAGGACAGGGTCGATAGCCGTGACATCGTCTCTTAAAACCACCTTGAAGATCGTAACGTATATACAAATTTGTCAACTCATTACAATCAAGCAAGATATGCTTGATTGTAATATTATTTCTACAAAACGGACATAGTGGTGGATCCTCATGTCGCATCAACCATCCATGCGTTAACAAAGAGTGGCCGATGCGAAGTCGAGTAACCACCACTTCCTCTCTACGATTCGAACGAACAGATGTACTCCATGGTCGGACGGTATTTTTGATGTCCCTCAGCTTGTTTCTATTTACATTTTGCCATTCTTCGTTCCAAACAGAGAATAGTGTAGATTTAACTTTGCATACAAAATCTGATGCCATCAAACGTTGTGTCGATGGCAACATACCTGTAGCTAATTTTGCACCTTCATCTGCTTTAGTGTTTCCAAATATTCCACAGTGACCAGGCACCCAGAGAAATGACACCTCGTAATTGGAGCCTGTGTATAGAGCACAAGATGTCTCCAACTAAAGGGTTCTTAGTGTACATTTCCTGAATAGCCTGGAGAGCACTTTTGGAATCACAACACACAAGATATTTAGATTTTGCAGACGGAATTGATCTTAAAGCTTGGAAAATTGCATAAAGTTCTGCAGTAAAAACACACAGTATGTTGGTGAGTTTGTTGAATCTGCAAAAACTCCTGACGATAAATAACGTCAGGAGTATTGTGTTTTAGGTACATGGACAATGAGAAGTCACATTTTGGCTTTTGTATTGTCCATGGAGGGATGTAGCATGATGTTCGTTCGAATATAGGTGGATGTTCTAAATTTAGATTCCTAAAAATGCGCAACGTTCTTATTCCGAAGGGAGCAGTTGAACGTTGACGCACATTGTAACGATCCTCGAGGTGGTTATCAAAAACTGCTATGAATGCCGGATGTTTAGGTTTACTTCGAAGATCAGTGTAATATGAAATTTGTAGCATTTGACGTCGCATAGAGAGAGATGGTTCTCCAGCTTCAACTAGAAGACTGGAGATTGGGCTTGATCTAAAAGCACCAGTAGAAAGTCTAAGACCAGCGTGATGTATTGAATCCAGGAGTTTCAGAACCGTAGGTCGAGCAGATGAATAGGCTATACAGCCGTAATCTATGCGCGATCTTACAACGGCGCGATAGAAACGGAGCATGCAGGTTCTGTCTGCTCCCCAATTTGTACCACTTAGAACTCTCAACATATCCAATATCTTGCTGCACCGGGTCCTCAAATCACGCACATGCGGATTCCGCGTACCATCAAGATAAAGAATAGGTTCCTGGTGTTGCCTGCGACGACTAAATGCTATACACTGCTTCTTCGAAGCCGAAAAGTTGAAGCCCGTAGATTTGGTCCACTCTTGCAATTTATTAATTACTAATTGTAAGGATCTTTCCGCTGTTGCCATACTTCTAGCAGCCATATATATACAAAAATCGTCTACAAACAGGGAACAGTGGACCGGTGACTGTACGTTTGAAGTGACGCTGTTAATGGCAACAGCAAACAGCGTCACACTCAAAACGCCACCCTGTGGTACACCATTCTCTAGTTCGCAACGATCAGAATATATGCCTCCTAGACATACACGGAAAGTCCTGTTATTCAAATAATTTTTTATGATACGATACTGTCTCTTAAAAGGGAAAAAGGAAACAACAAAATTCATATTCCTGCAAGAGAGGCATGGGCGGAGTATAGACCCAGATATGGTGAAATCTGGTTCACCGATGGGTCCAAGATGAAGGAAGGAGTGGGAGCAGGATTTAGTAGACCGAGAAACCAAGAGATTTTGTCATCGCCTGGAGGACTACAACTCTGTCTCCCAGGGGGAGGTGCTCGCGATCAAACTATGTGCTGAGGAAATAATAGGATCTGGCAGGAGGAGCAAGACCAACTGGATTTGCTCGGACAGTCAGGCAGCTCTGAAGGCTTTAGGTAAGGCTAGCACCAACTCTAGGCTGGTGGCTAAGACTATAGCTTCTCTAGCAGAGCTGAGCAAGTATAATTCACTCAACTTAACCTGGATTCCAGGACATTTTGGCTGGATAGGGAATGAGAGAGCTGACGCCTTAGCAAAACAAGGGTGTATAACTCAAGGACCATTGCTGAGGGCAGTGGGCATGCCGCCCCAGGAGGGGCGCAAGAGAATCACGCCACATATAGACAGGTTGTGCAGGGAAGAATGGAATGTAACCTTGGGGTGTAACAAATCCAAGGTACTGTGGGGTTACTCAGGAGATTTGTGGGGCAAAGAACTACTCTCTTTAAGTAGACATCAACTAAGAGCTACTGTAGAGCTGGTTACAGGCCATGGGAATCTGAGGGGGTTCCAATACAAAATTGGAAAATCTAGGTCCCCTGTGTGCAAGAGATGCGACCAGGACCAAGAGGAAGCCCAATCCACGTACTCTGTGAGTGTCCTACTTTGGGAGCTGCAAGGAGAAAGTGGTTTGGCTGGCAGGTATGTACACCAGAGGATATCAGAAGATTTAGCATCAGGTGGGTACTTGATTTCTGCAAAGAGGTAGGTATCCACTAAGCTAGTCCTGTGGTAGGGATGGGAAGAGAGTACAAAGGCTGCAGCTAAGTGCTCTACACCGATAAGGTCCCTCCGAGTTTTAGTAATAATAAATAATAATAATGTATGTAGTAAGAGCTTTTTTGTATTGGCAATTCCAATGTCGTTGCCTTCATCAACTTCTTTCCTCCATCTTGGGCACTAGCCTCATCAAGGAAATCCCAGCCATGTTTGACATAGTTTTTGTTCTATGAATTTCTTGAAAGCCAATCATTATGTCAGGCGTCATAGACAAGACTATAGAAATGGATACAACCATAGATCACGTAAGATCTTTCCCCAAAACTCTGTGACCTATAGTTTCCCCTTTTGCTTGACTGAGTGGGATTAAGTTGAGAACTTGTAATATAGACTCCGACATCAGTGTACTGCAGATGGTCCGCTGACCAAAGACCGAAGCTTTTAGCGAACCAGCATTTGCACTTGTCTTTTCACAGCAGCACCCAGATCATACTTTGTCAAGTTCTGAACCTTTTACCAGCCCCACGAGGAATAGTTCATACCAGTTACAACTTCTTATGAAAAGATGCAGGTGTGTATATGTAAAAACAGTGTTCTTAGAGTTCATTATGGTAGAAAATGTTTTCAGTGGTGTTTATAGTAGACTGGTAGAAGGGTTAAACTAACTGTAGGTTAGAAATAGTAATATACACCAAAAGTATTTAAAATATTAAATAAAAGAAATAGAAAGACATTTTAAACAATAACGTTGTTGATTCCACAATGAAGAACAGCTGATAGAAGGCAGCTTGTAGATTAGATTTGACAATGGGTAGTAATCCCTTTTCAGCTGGTATATGTTTATTGTTTTTACTCATTATTCCATTAGTTATCGTTTTTGAGCATAAAATGTTATTGACAAAGTGATCGAGAAATAATTCACTGAATAAATGGGACTGAACATTTTCTTAGTGAAGATGATCATCGTTACCCTTATGAAGTAGAAGATAGATTCCCAAGGTTTATTCCAATTATTCGTATAATAGTGATATTAAGGAAGACTCGGACTTAAAACAAAATATTTTAGAAAACCAGTAGCTTCTTATCAGTTTTATAATAAATTATAAAGAAAATCCTCTTCTGCTTCTAAACATCTCAATCTTTCAAAATTTAGGAATGTACTTCAAATAGTTTTATCAAGGAGGAAAAAAATATATATATCACATTATCAGCATTATTCATTACTGATGATGTTGGTACTGTTAATCAACGAAAAGCTTTGAATATAAATTAATAAATAATTCTTGTATTTGAATAACCTTAGTTGTTTTTATTATTACACAAGATAACCTAATATATATATATATATATATACATATATATATATATATATATATATATATATATATATATATATATATATATATTAAAACCTTCTCCAGGCGGGTTGATGTTGCAATATAAATGTCTGTAGTCTGTATTGCGACAGACTGAAAATTATGGCTGAATATTTCCTGCAAATTATTTGTCGGTGAATTCGCAATATTACTTGCCAATATCGGAAGTAGTCTTGAAGATACAACAAATTGCGAGTTAGATGAAACAGCTTTAAATGGCTATTGTGTTTAAGGGAGATTAATTGATCACCATCTGTCGGGTTAAAATGGCTACACCATATCTAGTAATCTTCATTTAAAAAAACTGAAGTTTGAAATTAGTTACGATAGGGTTTTCTATTGAGATCGCCAGGGTTTAATACTGATAGCATGGGAAAGTTACTGAACGGTCAACAAAAATACCTATATATAGATGAATGTTATTTATTGTAAAATAGTGGTTAATTGAGACATTGAGAAGCTAAGGGAGGTAAATTACATTCTTACTATTTCAGGCGCGTATCCAGCGACTTGCTTTGGGGGAGTGGCGATCGATGCATTATATATATATATATATATATACACACAATATCTGTGTGTGTGTGTGTGTGTGCACGCGCGTGTATGTAAAAACATAAAAAGTTCTTTCTACGCTTGCGTTAGAAATCGGTAACAAGATAAAGATTTGTAGCAAATTAGACTTTTTAATAAATAATTATTCCAGTTTTGATAACACTTATGGCTAGAGAATATTATTAATTTCATAATAAGCTGTTATTATAAAAATGGTTTATTAATTAATGTAAGTAGTTATTCTTCCAACACGAACAATTCCGGAGTCAACTGCAAATATTACGCTTGCAAAATTACGTATTAAAAATCAAAGGTTCGAGACTAAGCTTCACTAGCGCTATCTGTTGTTAAAACGTTTAGACGTTTACGAGGGTATGCCAAGGAAACACGTCACATTTTCAAATTAAAATTTTATTTTTTATTTACAATAAAAGACGAATTAACTTAAGTAAAAGTCTAATTTAATAGAAAGTCCTAATTTAATAATATATTGTGGATTTTAAACCTAAAGTTCTTGAGGGTTGGGGTGGGGCGATCCCCCCATCGCCCCCCCCTCTTGGATACGCGCCTGTATTTTGATAAAATTAAGGTTAAAGTTTGATGCTTACAATAAATCATAGGTTAACTGTAAATATATTTACTGCTAGAACTTGTCACCAGTTAAAGATTTAGCTATTTTCCTCTGCCATATTCCTATTCCTTAACTGTCTGAGACTGCAATAAACTCGAAAAGTTCAAAAAATGTCACATATCTTTTGGCTTCTAGGTGCTTCAATTGATATTTGATAGTGGTAGAAATGATATAGTTTTTTAATGAAAATATAAGTAGTATTTTATTTACACATCTCTGAAGTATAGTTGATTTTTCAAGAGGTAACAGAGGCATATACCTTTTATCTCTCAATTTTCATTTACAGACAAATACAAAAATTAATAACAAGTGGACAGAATTGTAGCATTTTTTATTTCAGAATAACGCACATTGAATTAATGTAGGGATGCGTATTAATTTAGGCATTAAAAAAAAAAAAACATTTTAGGGAAATAAATAATTATTACAACTTATAATACTTTAATAGAAAAAAAATATAACACTAATTAACATTTCCTAAGTATAGTTGACAGAAAATTATTTCAATCAGCAGGACATGAATCAAATACACCTGCTGCTCTCATCCTCTCAAAATCTTTGTCTGCATCATAATTCCTGTAAAAAACAGTAAAAACTGGTTTCAAAATATAACAAATAAAGTTATTGAATGACACATAAGTTAAATTCTTTTACAAACACTATTTATAAAAATGTACTAATGAAAATTAGTTATTTAAAACATCTAACTATAAAATTGCTGAAAAGCAAGTTAGTCAGACAAAATCAAAAGATATTATATCAATAAGTATTAAACAATAATAGGAGTTTCGCAGATTGTATTGAACAAACTAAAAATGTTAAAACTTTATTATCATGACTTTCGTAGAGGCTGGCCAATTTCTAACAGACAATATAAACCCAAATTTTTAAATTCTTTGTGGAGTTGTACATCTTAAAATTTTTACATTATTGTAGAACTGAATAAAACACACCAAAACTACTTGTTACTAATATTTCCAGCATATGCATATCAAACGGTGTCTGTGCATGGTTTAATGGCAAAAGTCACAAAAAAGATAATTTGTTCTAGCAGGTGTGTGTTTATTGTAGATCTCAGATATAAATGATTCCTTTAATGATAAGGTTAAGATTTCCTTGATGGAAGTTGCTTTCTATGAGCAACACATAGAACATAGCTTGTTGAAAACAACACACCATTAAAGAAAATAACATTAACAGAAAAAGAATTCATTACACCTTAGAACTGCTTCATATATAACAATAAATGTCATATAAAGAAAAGACCTAACATACCAATTTCAAGCAACCTCCTAGAAATATTCACACAACAAAAAGTATTTGTAATCTATATATAGTATACAAAAGAAACACATTGAAATGAACCCAAAATGCTAATAGAGCACTGCATAAAGACAACAAATCTAGAAATACTCAACAAACATATAAACAAAACACACAACACTTGAAACTGAACAAAGACTATAAACTACTTACAGTATATAATAATACGAATTCAACATGAGCAACAGCATTCGTAGAGGCATCTTTTTCCTCGCTACCACTATCTGCTACATTGTCATCATGTTGATCCTGGATCATAGACAACATGTCATGCTTGGTATATTCTTCATTGTTATCTAGTACTATCTACTCTTCCAGACAACTTTCTTCAGCATCTTCATATCCTGGTACTCTTTGAATGAGAGCTGAAAGAGCTCAGTTTCATCATCCCGTTTTCTAAGTGGTGTTTCCACAAATTCGAGGCTATGCCAGAGCTTCTTCCAAAATTACCTAGTAAATTGCGTCCTTTATTATAATCGTCTTAAGTTTTTTCTGGAATAGAAAGAGAACAATCTTCTTCAATTAATGTTTGCAGAAGCTTCTTTCTGTAGCTCAGTTTCATGTTTTGCAACACACATTGATCCATAATAGGCTGAAGCAACGATGTCAAGTTAGGTGGGAGAAAAATTGCTTTTATCTCTTTACATATCAACTGCATCTATGAAGGATGTGAACGAGCATTGTCTATCAAAAGTAGAGCTTTTGGTGGCAGTCCATTTTCTCATTAAATTTTGTTACTGAAGGAACAAATTCTATTTTGAGCCACTCCTTGAAAATGTTACCAGTTATCCACGCCTTACTGTAAAGAACAGGGAGAGGATTCAAGTTTATATTTTTAGGGCTCGTGGCTTGGGGGATTTTCCAATCACCATTAATGGTACCTTATTTGTTCCCACTACGTTATTGTAAGCTAAACAAATTGTGAGACATTGTTTGCTCGTTTTAAAACCTGGCGAAGAAGATTCCTTTTTAGAAGCAAGACTTTTAGTGGGAAGGGCTTTAAAATTCAATCCCGTCCCGTCAGCATTATACACTTGGCAGGGTGAATAATTTTCAGACGAAATCAAATCTGTGATTTGTCTAAATATTCTTCTGTAGGTGATAATCCCCCCCTCCCCGCTTATCGTTAATTGTATAATTCCTTTACTTCTCTTCCATCTATCCAACTATCTATTGCTAGTACTAAATTCCAAATCACAGTTTTTATTAATTTGTTAAACTGTAATGCCTTTTCTTCTATTCCTATTACTCCTTTCTGCCTCTCTTGTGTAAACCATGAAAATTCAGCCTAGTTTTTTTTCATTCACAGAAACTTTAGAGTTATGGTGTTGTTCCAAAGACTTTTCACTTGTAGCACTAGAAAATTTTGATACAGAAATATGTAATGAATGCTCTAATATTGTTCGTTAATAAACAAACCATAATTCTGCCAAATGCAAAATACACAGCAAACCCAAAATCCAAACTTTTTTGGCAAATCCAAACTTTTCCAAATCCGAACAGGTTATAGCCCCAATTAGTTCAGATTTGAGGGGTTCCACTGTATAAAAAATTCCAAATCAAATATTTAAGAAAATCACAAACAATTAACTTGGGCGTAAATTATAAATTAAGTATTTTTGTCTAGTTATTCAGTCTTTTTTTGTTATCCCTCTGAGAATGGTTATTTGGTAACAAAAATGTATGTAAAAGTAAAATAAAAAAGGTGTTGTGGTCAAGAGGTTTTGAGTAATTATTATTAACTGTATTTTCTGAATTTTGAAGTCCATTACTTTCGGTGAATAAAGTGATTAATTAATTGTATTTGTTGCAAATGGAAGAAAAAAGTATATTTTTCTCTAAGTTTTCGATCTAAGATCTTTACTTTTAGACAAAGAATAGGACATAAAAATTAGGAATAAAAATTAGGGTTCCCATAGCATGTTGTTCCAAAAAACAGTATCTTCTAATTCTTTGTATTTATTGATGTCTTCATTGATTTTCTAGAACTTACATCTTCATTTTCAAGCACTAAAATGAATTTTAAAAGTGTATGTTTGATCCTTTTAATGTCTGAAATTGTTGATTGTCCAAACCAATACATCTCAACCAACTGTTTACCCATAAATCTTTCATCTGACTGATCTATAATTATTTTATCTGCTAATGATAAGACAACTAATTTTGTTTTAGCCATAGTGAACAACAAACGCACTCACAAACCAAACAACGGACCAATGTGAAAGAATACCAACTATACAGAACTGAACTGATACAGTGACTCAGCATCTAAATAATTTCTGTGTTCTGCTTACACTAGCTACATGGAAGACAGACCAATAGCAAATGTAGATAGAACTATTATTTTGAAAATTGCAGTACGTTTCTGCCTTACAATTTCTTTTTCTAAGAATCTGAAAGTAATTCGGATAATTGCAGTTCTACTGTATTTTTCTCAGCACCAGTTACTGTTTCTGCTGATTTGATTGTTTAATAGAAGTTTTTTTGATCTCTGTGCAACTGATTAACTTGGATGCAAGAGGTAACAGCAGTCTCATTAAACATTTACTTTGTAAACTGACTTCTTAAACACCCCCTCCACCCGGAAGATCTCGGTAGAAGGAGGCTAAGGTAAAACATCTTTGTGGGTTGTACCAAATTAAAACAATGGCTATTTATGACTAGGGACAAGAGGAGAGTAACTTGCTCTGTTAAAACTTCAATTTTTCTTCTCAGGTTTGCACAGATTGTTTAGACTTGGTAGTGGTCAATGGAATAGCATGGGTTTTACATCCCGCATATGTACACACAAACACTCACACACACAATAAACATGTTCTACCCCTACTCTATATATAACAATAGATACATTTAGATAATGTCTTAATAACATCTGTACAATTTTTTTTTTTTATAGATAGGAAATAGATTAAAGAACCAAAGTTTAATCCATTGTTCACTCTAATGCGATACAGCATCAGCAAGGTAAATTCATTCCACATTCATATTTCATTATTCTACGACAGTTGGAAATTAATAACGGCCAGACTAATTACCATAGCACCCTAATTCCAAAATTTTGTAGTAAATTAATTAAAGTAACAATATTTTGTATATATGCTAGAACACAATGTCTTAAAGCTAGACATTTCCAAATATTCAGATAAAACAATTTCTAGTACTAAATTATTTGTAAATTGCTTTTACTTAACCTGAAATTTCATGTTGTAACCTGTTTGGACAGATGATCTATTTTTTATTTAATTACTGGGAAATTATTTTTATTCAAAGCCATGCTAGTTTACTAAAATTTGTTCATTTTATTAACAGTTAATCTGAGTTCAAAGCTCTTAAATATCATTCTCACAAAAAAAATAGGTATGTGAACCTTTACCAATAAATGAAAAATATAATGATTGTACATTATTACACAAACACAAAGTACCTGGTTATAATTTTGGAAAACAAATTGAGATGGAAAGTTTATATAAATAAGAAAAAAGCTGAGTATAAAAGAAAAAAAATACAATATTAAATTCTTAGCAGAAATTCTAAATTGACAACCAAATACTAATGTGTAATCAAATTTGATACTAGATTGGCTATATGACATTAAGGTATAAGGGTCAGTTTAAAATTGTTAATGTAAAGTACTCTATGATATGGTTAGTAGACTAGTAATTTTCACAACCTTCAACAAGATATTCCAATACCAATGGTAAATGAAGAAATAAAAAGATTTACTGGCAACCATGAACCCAGATTATACCTTGACACAAATGGTGAATTCTATCCATTAAGATATTACTGCATCTGTTAAATGCCAAGTCTGAGAATGAAGTTAGAATAACACTGCTATAAGCAAGTAAAGTTTTATAAATTATGGTGGGTAAAAAAATTACTCTTACGAGTTCACGAGTTCCATAATAGCTCAAAAGTTGCTTATTTTGACCCTAATCAACAAAAGAATAATGGAAAAAATACAACTTACCTTCAGTTTGCAAAAAGTAGCTTAAGTTAGAAAAAATTACAAAAACTCCAATATTTCAAGCTAAAAATATAAAAAAAATTATTATAATATACTAACAGCAAATACTTGTTTCGTTTTTAATGCCTGATGATAGAAAAAATAATTAAAAATATTAAGCCTAGCTCTGAGTTTGGGGAGCAAAAACATCATATTGAAAAAATGTTTAAAGGCAATCTAAACTAAACTAGAATGAAGACAATGCAAGAGAAGTAAGAAAAAAAACAATTAGAATTACTAAAATATTGGTGGTGTCAACAAGATATGGTATGTATAGTTGCATTAAAAAATGTATGAAAGAAATTAATGGAACTGATTTGCCTGCAGATTCTTCTACATAAAAAATTAGGGTTAAACTATAATCTACTGTTTTACTTAATGATGAATTTAGTTTTTGTGAGACAGCTGCAGCTATACTATTGCTTCTAATGTATTACAAAATGTAGTTTGCCTGCCTGATCTAAAAATACATCTTCGGTAACTGATAAAAACAAATTGAGGTCTTTACCCACTAGAATGTGTCATGCCATGACCGTCATAGGACCATGTCAAGCACGAGAAAGCACGTTTCGGTCCCTACTATGCGATCAACAGCATTCTATACCCATATACAATAGGTATGATACCCGTTTTTGTATTAGGAGACTTCTTTAGTAGTACAGTGTCTACTGTTTTAATGTTATCTGTATAAATTGAATTAATATTTATATTTTATTTTGCCATGTTGTGAATTGTGAAATAACTTTGTTAGTTGTTTTATGTGAGAACATAAAATATGACTATTAGGCCATTGTCATTAAAAGAATTGGCAACGTTTTGCCATTATTTTGAACGAGGGAGGGGTAAACAAAAACAAGACTCAGAGATGCTCTTGGATTCAAAAATGTCTAGGAAAAAGGTAAATTGAGGGAGAGTATTGGACATTATATAGGCACCTAGTTGATAATAAAGAAAGGTTTTATCAGTATTTTCTTATGACATCATTCCATTTTAATGAATTATAGAGAAAATTGATTGAGAATTTTATTCCCAATTAGTGCACATGTTTTTTTCAAAAGCAAGCAAAGAACAACTAAGTTTTATGTCTGAAGGGAATAGTAATGCTGAGCCTGCGTGGTTCCAACAGGATTTGACGGCATCACCTACCATGCATGGAGCGATCCTTCACCGACAAAAAATATACTGACCAACAAATGTTGAGCTGCCTGGGCATACTATGGTGTTGGCTTGTGACAGAACGGTCTAATGGGCGTTCAATACAAATGATACTAAGAACATTTTTTGCATGTGTCGGTATGGGGACCGTCCTAAAATGATACGTTCTAGTGGGTAAAGACCTTTAAGAAGAGAAAAAAGAAGATATGACAGATACAGTAACACAATATTTACCAGTGGTAGTAATAAAAGAAGCGTATTTTGTATTACTATGATATCTATAAAAAAAAATTAGAAATTAAATATACAGAAGACAAATTGTTTGAACATAACAATATAAATTGAGGTTTCTTTGTTACATAACAGAGGTCTATTTTATACTGCAATAAATTACTATATAAGGCTGTTGGAACCGGAGTGGGCCATTCCCTACAATGGTCTAATGTTTGATAATAAGTAATAAAGATTGGCAAAGTTCAACATACATAGAGTTCAATACATTTCATTGCTGCTATCTATCAATAAGTAGCATAACTGCAATTAGACTATTCTGGAAGTAAAAATTACACGTTGCCCATCCAATTTCTTAAAAAATGAGGATTGGTCCACTCTGGACCTAAACATCTCATATAACTGTTTTCCAATTTAGTAACATAGTTACCCTGTTAGTGTATTTTTATTTATTAACCTATTCCTTTCATCGATGAGGATAGCTCATCCTAACAAAATTTTATTAGAGTGTATAAAGATGGGCTCATTTTGTCATCGATCTTCATTGATTCAGATAAGCAAGTGCGTAACATTTCTGATGGTTTATTAACATATTTTTGCCTCTTGGAACTGTTATTATAAAAAAAGATAATTATGTCTATTCTAATGCACAGGACAAATACATTAGCATTTTTATTATCTTCCTAATTCTTATAACTATTAACAATTATAAACTGGCCAATTAGGTCAACCTAATTTACTCTAGTCTTTTATTGCTTTATTATTCAATTGACTTGATACGACAATTTTTTTCATACTTTTTCTTTTTTCTATTTATCATGTAGAGCTTTCTCAATTCTTTCCTTTTCCTTCTAAATAAATTGAAATCGTGATAGGCATTTCAACTAATTTTAAAATTAACTTTAAAAGATTTCAATAACTGACACCTTATGAGCTTTGAAGCACTCCCAACTAAAAAAGTACCATTTAAAATTTTCTGTTCTAAATTAAAAGAACTGCTCTATTTCTAGTTAGAATCTTTTTGTTCAAATTCTTGAATCTTGTTCTACATCAAAATTTCTATTCAGAAGAGATACTGCAGGATTTTACAACTAAGGTAATTAAAAAGAACCTGGATATATTTCAAGATATTTTGCAATAAAAAATGGTTGGTTATATTTATCATCGATTCTTTGCAAAAAAATCAATCTGGGGGAAATGTCACTCCTGCTTCAAACAAATCTGTCACCGAAAGGCCATATTTTGGCTATTTGCACAATAGGACTAGAACAAAACCGTAATTTTTATATTTATAGAATCCAAAATTTAAAAATTACTTCAAAGAAAATATTTCTTTCATTTTTTATAACAAATACTTTATTATGGCTTTTGTCAGTTATTATACAAGAAAAAAAATATTTTTTGTTTCAATGATAGATCATTGATAGATTTTTTGCCTTTGTCTCTATAGTAAATGCTATTCAAATTTCAGAAATTATTTTTTTCAAATAGCTTTTCACTAGTCTACTCATTTTTTTTTTTTTTTTTTTTTTTTTGAGAGTTGGACACAGAAGTGAGAATTTGATTAAGAACATTTAAATATAAGGAAATTATCTATTTTTTTAATTGAGAATATAATATGTGGCGTAATATGTATTGCATCTTGCCTGTAAATTCGGAATTAAGAGTCTCAACTAGTTATCACTATTGTATTGAGTTAGATACAATTGTATAAACAAGAATATTACCAACTCATTACTATCAGATGATATTTCTATACTTACATGATCAAGTAACTAAGACACTGGAATCTCTTAAGGGGCTGATGTGCTGCAGTACTGTGCACTATAAATGCTTATTATTGTGTTGTAAATGAAAATTTTACAAATATAAAACTTTACGAAACACTAAAGTATTTGAAATTTGAAAAATGGGGCAAATTTTAAGTGACAAAATTATTTAATGTTCAGAAATATATATATATATATATATATATATATATATATATATATATATATATATATATATATATATATATATATATAGATTTTTTGGACTAGGAGACTGACAGACTTACCTTGGTAAGAGTCCACACTGTAGTATTGAAATAGAAACACATAAAAGCACTTAAACAATGATATATTTCAACCACACAGTGGTCTTTATCAATCGAAGAGAAAACACAAAAAAAAGAAATATGAGAGAATGAAATAAAATAAATATAAGTTGTAATCACAGATTGTATAGAGTAGAAATCACATGACACAGATGCACAGATTAAAGATATATATATATATATAAATTGTTTCCATGAGCATATGAGTGATTATAGTTTATATAAGTCTGTCAGAGGAAAAGAGATAAGGTTATTGGAAGAAAAAAAAAAAAAAAAAAAAAAAAAAAAAAAAAAAAAAAAAAAAAAAAAAAAAAAATTGATTTATCTGATGTTGAGGTTAGGGGATTCTCTGGACTTGGCATACCACTGGTATGATAGTTCCCACCTTCTCAGTTCTGAGGGATTGCAATCAGGAGGGAGTGATTTAATTATTTTTGTGGTATAGCAGTCATCAAAAGTTGCGATGTTGTGACTCGCAGCATGTTGAGCTGTTGGTCTATCCATATTCATAATTTTAACATCATGTCTGTGGCCATTCATTCTGATATTCAGACCATCCGTGGTCAGGCCTATGTACTGTGCTGAGCAAAGTTTACATTGTAGCTGGTATATGACATTTTTCGATGTGCAATTATGATGACCCTGTATTTTGAAGACCATTTTTGTTGTTTGGCTGTTGAAACTATTTGCTGAGGGGTGTATTGGACACGTCTTGCATCTAGGTCTATTGCATGGGAAGGAGCCCATCATACCAGTGGTATACCAAGTCCAGAGAATCCCCTAACCTCAACATCAGATAAATCAATTTTTTTTTTTTTTTTTTTTTTTTTTTTTTTTTTTTTTCCCAATAACCTTATTTCTTTTCCTCTGACAGACTTATATAAACTATAATCACTCATATGCTCATGGAAACAATTTATATATATATATATATATATATCTTTAATCTGTGCATCTGTGTCATGTGATTTCTACTCTATACAATCTGTGATTACAACTTATATTTATTTTATTTCATTCTCTCATATTTCTTTTTTTTTTTTGTGTTTTCTCTTCGATTGATAAAGACCACTGTGTGGTTGAAATATATCATTGTTTAAGTGCTTTTATGTGTTTCTATTTCAAGACTACAGTGTGG
Source organism: Prosapia bicincta (assembly GCA_036971475.1). NCBI lineage: Eukaryota > Metazoa > Arthropoda > Insecta > Hemiptera > Cercopidae > Prosapia > Prosapia bicincta. The sequence goes on along the minus strand of JBAIZL010000004.1, from coordinate 103,782,130 downwards.
ACTCTTACCAAGGTAAGTCTGTCAGTCTCCTAGTCCAAAAAAATCTAAATAATCTTTACCAACCAAAACTAACCTAAAATATATATATATATATATATATATATATATATATGAAAAAGCTTATCAATTGAAATAATTATAATGAGGAAAAGGACATTTATGGATATTGATAAAGTTTATTATGGACCAGAACATAAATGAATGGGAGTATCATAGAGAATAATAAAGACGATCAGAAATAATAAATAACTTCAAAAGGTTGGTTCTATTTGCAAAAATGAAGTAGATTCTTAAGCAAAAATAGATAAGCCTAGTAAATGAATAGATGTCATGATGACCTGGGCAGGATTCAAATAAAGACGATCAGAAATAAAAAATAACTTCAAAAGGTTGGTTCTAATGCTACTCCACATTTCTTGAAAACGTTGAAAAAGAAAACACAAAGATAATATGTTATGAAAGAAAAGGTTGAATAAAATACCTGAAATTACAGAAATGTTATCAGAAGTGAGAAATAACAAAATAACATGTTCAAGTCCAAGAAGCATGAAGAATGGCACTCTTAAAATATAAAGGAAGTATTACAATAGAACTTAACATACAGATCTTAAACAAGATTGATATGTTAGCATCAGAGCTAAAAGTATAACAACACATACATGAACTTATGGACCTTGGAAGATATAAGATATTGTCCTTAAGAGTAGTTTATGGATAGCAAAAAAGAAGTAGATTCTTAAACAAAAATAGATAAGCTTAGTAAATGAATAGATGTCATGATGACCTGGGCATGATTCAAAACAGGCAACAGAACTAGTAATCATAGCACTTTAAAATTATGGTTGCTCATTGTTAGTAATAATTCAAACATTTATAAAGAGCAGTCTCTTTAGAAATGGTTTATTAAATGCTTAGAAATATAGTCACACATAAACACAACTCCACACCATTTTCTGCTCCTTGCGAATGACCAGATACAATCTATACAGGATGATGGGATATACAAAGAAATCTCAAAAGATCTGAAGTAATTAAACTTCAGCAAAAATTTAGCTTAAATGTTTTGCAACAAATTCAAGATAGAAAGTATTAAATACCATATAATAAGATGTATAACATGTTTAAGTATTTAGATAGAATAATTAATAAAGAAGGTATGTGCAAAAATTAATTAAAAGCAAGATAAATATTTACAAACAAGCATAAATATTAAATAGCCTTCTAAGGAATAAAATCAATGATAATTGTAAAAAAAAGTATTTTCAGAGTATAATTGCACATATAAAATGTGGCCATTAACAAAAATAATAAGAGACATTTCAAACACTGTTAAATTATATCATACGAGATGTTTGAAAATATCAAGAAAACAAACTTAAGGTATTGTTTATTCTCCTATTTGGAGAAGAGTGGGAGTTATATGCTCTATCACAAATACATTAGAATGATAAATATTCCAATTGTATAACAAGGTGAAAAATTTTTTAAATTAATGGCCAAAAAGAGTAACAAAATTATATCTAAGGGAAAAGAGAAGATTAGCATTCAAATTAATTTAGATATACAATGGAGGAGAGTTTAGTTAGTGGGGACTGGAACTGAAATATTACAGAGCCAAAAATATCAAACCTAATAGAATACCACAATAAATATACATTAATGCTAATATGTAATGGATTTCAATGGATATAAGTGTATGCATAGATATAGATCTATAATATGCATAGAAATTAAAATTATGCTAGTCTAAACAACTTCTTAAACTTACTTGTAAAAGTCTGCATATTTTTGTTTACGTGGCTCCATTATCCCATACTTAAAAGCAATTCCAGAAGCAATTGATAAAACTAAACCTACGATCAGATTTTTTTTGATTTGACTTTGAAGAAGGCCACGCAACTGAGGTTTTGCAACTGCAGACATCTAAAAACCAGATGTAGTTTTTAGAATTTACAAATGATAAAATGAATTTTAAAATGTCACATAATTTTAAAAATATCTGTAAATAGTTCCTAACCAAACGTTATCTTGTTTTATTATAATTAATATTTGCCTATGCTTCGATTAGAAAGGGGCAAAACTAGTTTCTAGATAACATTTCTTGAAGGTATTTAGATCCCAATGTGGATTGCCAAACCAATCTTAGTTTGTGCAGCTAGTAAGTGCTACTATAGGCAAGTTTATAAATATCACAAGTATTTAGTGAAAACTAGTAGCTCATGTGAAGATGGAATCAACAAATATGAATATTGCAAACCGAGCATCAACCATCCATCGATACCGCAACGTACATCTCAAGGTAACAAAACTTTCCCTTCATATCTCCTTCAATATACTGTGCCTAAAATATAAAATCACACCTAATTACACCAAAAAACAAAAAAAAAACAACCCAGCTGCCACAAAAACCACACGTCAAGCTCAAACACTCTACATTAAAAACACCATAAAACATTTATACAAACAAAAAACGATTTCAACAAAATTGCTTATAACTTATACCAACAGCTTACAATGGAACTACACTACATCGAACTGCAAGAAGTAGTAAATTTCACCAACACACTAATCACAAACACAAAAATTAAATTAAATTAGTACATAACAAAAAATACATAACCTAAAAAACAACCAACACAGGTTATTAATACAACACACGTTTTTCATGTCAGATATGTAAAACTCACCAAAACAACATTTTCAGTTAATGAACTAAACCTATTAGACAAAGGCTTAACCCTAGAAGCGGCAGTGTTATTTTCCTAACTGGCAGTACAAAATGACCCGCATAAACATCTTATTTTGAAACAATTCTATAAATTACATTTTTCACACAAAGTTTGACATCTATATATTTTATTTGAAGAAAAAATGTTGAAGATTTTGTTCTATGCATCAGAAAATTTATATTTTAATTACTTTGAATGTTATTTTTATGAAAATAAGAATTTTTCCAAAAACAATTATCATTTTTTTATGTTTGAAGAAAAATAAAAAACCATATGCATTACTGTCTGAAAAACTGAAATATACAAATAATAAAGAAAGATTTTCTGATTTCACTCAGCTTTGTTCCATAGAATTTGATGCAGTTTCCAATTGTCTATGATTTTTTTGCTGATCACATACGCGTAAACTGTTTGTTGGGCAAAACTGTCATACACTACTCCCTAGCCTATATTATATTTATAAAACGTTTTCCCTAAAGCACTGTTTATTATACACTGTTATGCCTATATAATTTTTTATACCTATATCTAAATATCTACTTTTAATATATTTAAACATTTAATTGAATAATTATAAGAAGAAAATCTTCTTCCAGTATCTCATAGTTGGGCGGTTGCAGGATAATAGTCTAATAATATATACATTCACAAATATTTATTATAAAGTTATTAATTAGAAAACGAAATACCTAAACTCCTAAAATACATGCTACGACACTGTAAACAAAACAATACAGGGAGTGTATGCCTTTGTGAACCGAAACAAATGGAATGGCTCCGAACGCATTGGTCAGACTACATTTGGAAACGGAATAGTAAACCCATTCCTCAGTCTAGAACGAAAACAAAAACACGTGTGTGTTCAGAAAATAATAGAGAACAGCCTACGCTATCTATTGGATTCATACGGAACTTTTAAACGATGCAGTAAGGGCCAACGTACAAGTGTCGTAAAAGCGACATCTACAGTTTAGCGATCGCACGAACTGTCGGAAAATCGACAGCTGCCGCTTCTAGGGTTAAAACATAACATCACACCCAAATTCAACCAACAAAATTTCAACAAAACTCTAATATTAGATCTTGAAAACACAATCCAACATAAAACACCAGTAGAACAATAAGATGCAATCAGACACCAAATAAAACACAAAATAACACAAATTAAACCCCCTAAAACAAACACCCAAGAATTAAAAAAGCCAAATCCATCAAAAACAAAATTTAACCATAACCAAAGCTGACAAAGGCAACATAATGGTAATTATAATTAATAACGACCTCAACAAAAAAGTACAGAACTTCATCCAAAATAACATCATTACACTACAAGAAGACCAAACAACAAAATACAACGCTCAAATCAAAGAAGCAATAAACAAAACAAAACTTATAATCCCACACTACACCAAAAAGCACCTAAAACAAATAAAACCAATAGCTCCTAAACTAAATGCCCTGCCCAAACTTCACAAAACAGATATCCCAATACGTCCACTGATTAACCACATAAGCACCCCTTCCCATCTTCTAGCCAAATTGCTTGACAAAACTATCCGAAACCATATAAGATTTAATAATCATTGTAGCATAAAAAATAGCCTAAATCTAATAGACAAAATAAAAAATGTAAATATCCCGCACAATTCCACTTTAGTTATATCCAATTCCAGCTTTCGATATATCAAATCTATATACAAACATCCCCATTCCAGAAGCCATCAACATCCTCAAAAACATGCTTATAGACACAAACACACCACATACACACATTGACGAAATCATCCACCTTACAAAATTAATCACATCTCAAAATTACTTCACCTACAATAACACATTCTACAACCAAAAAGATGGCCTACCTATGGCTCCCCCATAGCTAGCATCTTAGCAGAAATATTTATACACCATATTGAACAAAACCACATTTTACACAACAATAAATACTCAGATAAAATAATTTACTGGTACAGATACGTCCACGATATCATAACATTATATAAAGGTAATACACGCCGAGTACACATTTTTCTAAAACACCTTAATTCCATATACTCAAAACTAACATACATCATCGAAACAGAACAACAAAACTCTCTCAACTTCCTAGACCTTACAATTAAACAAACAGACAAACAAACACATAAATTCAACATATACCGAAAACCCACTAGTACCAATACGACCATTCACAGCTTCTCAAGCCACCCACACTAACATAAACTAGCTGCTTACCACACCATGATATATCGACTTCTTAAAACACCGTTAGACAAAGAAGAACACTACACGAGTTAAACATCATAAAACATATAGCACAAACTAACGGATACAACACAACAATAATTGACAAATTATAAAACCCACAATCTAATCAACACACTACAAAAATACAATTACAAAATAGCTTACTCACACACAACACTCTCAATAAACATTTTAAACCCAATAACAAAATCAACGACATTTACAACATCACTGGAGTTTACAAACTAACTTGCAGTTCGTGCCCCAGTTTTTATATAGGCCAGACAGGGAGGTCCTTCTAGACACGTTACCAAGAACATATAAAAGCACTAACAAACAATAACTACCAATCAAACTTCGCCGATCATCTCAACTGCACAAAACATGACTACACAGGCATGACATCTAACCTACAAATTCTTCATAAACAACACAGAAATAACCAGCGTTACATAACCGAACAATACGAAATATACAGACACTTCAAACTACACCCAACACACATACTCAATACACAATTACATTACAACTCACACACTTTTTGACATTATAACTCCTAATACTCACAAAATACACCCACACCACCATAATATCCCACCCCCAACCTAACCTACGTAAACCTTGAGATAAGTTACGGTCTGAGTTGACAATGCGACACATCTCCCGAAACGGCCGTCCTCAACAAATATAAGTAAGTGCTACTATAGGCAAGTTTATAAATATCACAAGTGCTTAGTGAAAACTAGTAGCTCATGTGAAGATGGAATCAACAAATATAAATGTTTTAGCTACTTTTGTGTGGCAAGTTAAATGGTTTTAGGACAGTTTAGAAATAAAAGGGTAAGATAATATGTGTTGTAAAATGTTCAGTTTTACCCACAGATAGTGTAATAGTGTCAGAGAGTCTTTGTTTTGACCCTTTGAAACACTTTGTGACTTATTACCGTACAAAATGAAGACAAATGCTTGAAAAATAAAATTTAATAATTACAATATTTATTTATTTACTACAATAAAATTAAGCGATTTCCAAAATAGTTACAAGTATTCAGTTTCGATAGATTTATTTATAAAACAAAATATAGACTTAGTATAGGAAACATTGAATAACAGTACTGGATGTTTAAAGTAGGCAAACACAATCTACTAATATGTAATTTTTTCATGCTCAGAAGAGCTATAAAGCATCCAATGAAGATAGGTTTGGTTCTAAAAATAATTATCAATTTGGTAAATATTTAATCAGCCTTTCTGAAATTAATCATCTAATGTCATACATATTTGAATAAATATTGAGTTTATAAATATTCATTAGTCAAGATGGCACTGACAAAACTTTGTATAGCTATTTTTTTTATAGAAATTTATTTGGTAATTATTCCGACGTGCGACTACCGCTATTTTCGTAAATTTTGTTTTACTTTTCTTATGTATTTTTACGTCCTAAACACGAATCCAACATTAATTATTGTCGCTGACGCCGTTTTTTTTTTTAAATATACTTAAAAAACATAACCTAAACTAACCTTTATTGACGTACGTTCATACGAATCCAACATTATTTTTTGTCATCTACGTCGTATATACCTACAAAGTATCCAATCAGGATAGATTTGGTTATAATTATATTCAATTTTACTATCTACCTATATTGAAATATACATACAAAGTAATCAGTCAGGATAGATTTGGTTATAGTTTTATACAACATTACTATATATCTACATTAAAATATACTGTAACATTTATAGAATGGGCTATATAATATTATTTAAGAATTGGAAAATAGATGAGAAATAACTCACTCAAAATTTAGGAAGAAATTCATTAAGATATTGGTTAGGTTAAATGAAAACTAAATTTAGGTAAAAGCATAGAATTGTAAACAAGGTTTTTGAACTGGAAATGTATTAGGAAATTTGTTATATCAAATAACCTAACACATAAATTAAAATAAGATAATCTAATAATAGTTATGTGTAAACAAATTTGTAAACTGTAGTAACATAGGGCCTAAGTAATTACTTGAAGGAGAAAGTGAACACGTTTGTAAACAAAAGAAAATTGAAAGGTTATGTTTCTATGAATTCGGCTCAAAACACACACAATTCGGAAATATCACAAAAGTAAAACACAAAGACACTTCACACACTAATAATATTAATAAAATAAACACTGGAAGGTTTGTTGACGATAGGAAATTGAAACAGTAAGTTTCAACCAGGTTTAACCAAGTTAAAACGCCATTCTAAACAAACTTGTTGGTATGTCAGCTGTAAAACAGATGTAGGTCAGTGTGACAATCGATTCTAGTGAAGAAAAAGAAAACAAACTAGATTACAGGCAACATGTGTTTTTTGGAGAAGAAGGCGGCCATATTTTTTTCGTTAACGGTGCTAAAAGTAAAAAAGGACGCAGTAGTTGAGTTGGAGGTAGCGTGGGTGACGCTCTAATATCGGATCTGCCAGGACCAGTCAAAATTCTATTTATTTGGAAAGAGTTCGTCTAAATTATACCGTTTTGTTAAGAAGATTGGCCAACTTAAATTAAGGAGAAGTGAATTACAAAATGTAATACTGTGTAAATATAAAGTAAAGTAAATAAAACGAATTTAAGTGTGTGAATTGTTTAATTGGAGAGAACGGGAATTTACGTAAGCGACCAGCAAAATTTTGATATTTATTAAGTTGAGTAATAGCGCTATAAAATAACTTTAGTGGACTTTTAAGATAATAGAGAAGTTTAATTTTATACATTAGTATATCTTGTAGTTAATTAATAGTAAGTAATAAGAAATAATCCAGTTCAAATCGTTTAGTTTTTTTTTTTTATATTCAAAATTTAAGTTTTTCCATCAGGAAAATATTTATTAAAACTATGTTCTAAATTTAATATTGTGGTTTTCAAAATTTATTTAAATTTAACAAAAGAGTTAATATAGCCCATGCGATAAACCCCGAGATATCAAGAGATCTTAAAATAGCCAAGGGTATAAAAACCTTGTAACTCAAATTTAAAGAATCGAATTTTAGTATATTGTGTTAAAACTTGTTAAGTTGTAAATTTTTGTTTTGTGTTAGATGTTGAAATAAAATTGTTCTAATAAAGTTTTGAATTGTTCCTGAGTAGTTTTATTTGTTTTAAATAAAAAATTCAATTTATTAAATAGTAAAACATAAGTATATTGTATTGTGTCTCTTTAAAAAAAATGTTATATTTGGCGCAACAACGTGGGAGCTCGATAAAATTTATTTAGAGAGATTTTGAAATAAAATTAATTTAGTACTTTTTATATGAAAAACATTTGAACTGGAAATAGATTTAGACAAAATTTTGTAAAATTAAACACTGAGTTGAATCGAATCAAGGCTAGGTTTATAGTATATATAAAAATGGTTTATGTGTATAATAAGTTTACTTACAGCTAAAAAAAGAAAAAATATAGGCGAGCTGGTAGTTGTAGGGGACCAGGAAAAAGGGACAAATTTGGAAATGAAAGAAATGGAAGGCAAAGATATGCCAATACCAAACATGGAGGTAGATGAAGCTAGGGGACTACCACTTGTAGAAATTGAACAGGAACGAAGGGGTAGTGAAAGTGGAAGTAGAAATAATGATGACTGGATAAAAAAATTGTTCGAAAGCAACCAAAACTTATTAAAAGAAATGAGTGAGAATATGAATAGAAAATTAGATAAAAATAATGAAAATATAAATAGAAAATTAGATAAGATAGATGAAATAAAAGGGGAAATGAAGGATATGAGGGAGGATATGAAAGAAATAAAAAAAGATTTAGAGGAAAATATAAACGAAGTAAAAAGAGAGATGAAGGAGGATCTAAAAGTAATAAAAGATGAAATACGGGAGGAAAATAGGAAAATGATAGAGGATATGAGGCGACAGTGGAGGACAGAGAATAATGATGTAGTAGAGGATGTGAGAAGAGACTTAGAGGAGAAAGATAGAGAATTAGAGGAGGAGATTAAGGAAAATTTTGAGGAAACAAATGAAATAATAGCTGATGTGGTAGAAATTAATGAAAAAGAGATAGAGAAAGTAGAAAATATAACAAAGCAAAACAGGGAAGAGTTAAGAGTTTTAAATAGGGAGAGAGGGAAAGTGAAGAAAAACACAGAAGAGTTAGGAGAGTTAAAATTAAGAAATGAAGTAGGAAAGATGGAGGTACTGCAAATAAAAAATTTAACAATTCAAACCGCAACTAATAAGAAAATTGAAAAGATTAATAAAATGAAAATGGTAATAGGAGAAAGAGGAGGAGTTAAATATCCGTCTCAATGCTTAGTGGTACAAAGCTTATTGAGAGAAATGATCATAGGTACGGATATGTTAATGAATGTGGAGGCACAACTCGAGTTTGGAAAATGGGAAATGGAATTTAAATATGAAAGTAACACAGAAAATAGAAACTATGAAGCAGATGAAAGATACAATGGAGATGTAAACGGTGTTAAGGCAAGGACAGGCGTGGGGACAAGAAAAGAGCATGGTGCCCACAGTCAATTGGAAAACTAAGACAATCAGAAACCCAGAAATAGAAATTAAATAGAGGAAACAAGTTTACAGGCATTAATCGACACAGGCAGTAAAATGACATGTATCAAGGAGAACTGGATATTGAAAAATAAAAATAAAATAGGAAGGGAGATATTAAATATAGGTAAAGGAAGCAATATGAATAAACTCTAGGTGACTATGTGTATAAGAAAACGTTAGCAGGAGATAAGTTTTAAGGGATGGTAACTATATCTACGATAATTTATTAGAAACTTCGTCGAATAATGAATAAAAATAAAATTATGTATATTTAAACTTCGTCGTATTGTAAGGGAGAATCTGCGTTGATAAATAATGGAACTTCGTCGTATATATTATATATTATAAAAGAAATATGAATCTATGATAATAAATATTAAAGCATCGTTGTAATAAAAATATGGTAATTGTGTATTTAAACTTCGCCGTATTGTAAGGGAGAATCTGCGTTGATAAATAAGTATTAAAACAAAATTTATATTCGTTGATATAGGGACAGTGTAATCAAAGGAACTATAGATATGATCAAATAGAGGATATGAAATTGCAACCTTTAAAAATATTGGATGTTAAACTTCATACAAAATAAACTGAGATGATATAAGAAAATAATTGAACTGGATGTGAGATTGGAAGGGGAGATAAAATACTAACTTGGAACTGAGAGTTAGATGAAGCTAAAAGCAAAATAAATATGAGACAAATAATAAACAAGGAATAAACAGAAATAAGGGAAAGAGAAATGTTATAACCAATTTGACCAAATCTAGACATACTATGACTCGGATAGGCTGGGATTTAAAGACACGGTATCAGAGAATATATATTATATTAAATAAATATTGAATCAGACTTAGGATTGGAAGGATTCCAATTGTAAAAAAAAAAAAATAATAAAAAAAAAATATATATAATTATGGAAGAAATTGTAAATACCAGAACATGATTTATTGTTACTATATGTTAGAATTGTTAAAGAATTGTTGATTGAATGTTAGTTATAAGTATATTGTATTGTTAGAAGATATGTTAAGTAATATGTAGCTTGAAGTGTTCAGCTCAGTATTTGATTGTTAAAGAATTAAGATAAAATTGTGTCGTAGGAATTAAGTATAAATGGACAATTTAAAGTATAAATGTTAATTTAAATTTAATTTAAAAAAAAAAAAAAATATGTATATTTAATCAAGCTTGTAAAATGTAAAGAATGTGTAATGTAGAGATTAGTAATATTTTTTTTTATTTAAATTAAATTAGGGGACATTGTAACATTTATAGAATGGGCTATATAATATTATTTAAGAATTGGAAAATAGATGAGAAATAACTCACTCAAAATTTAGGAAGAAATTCATTAAGATATTGGTTAGGTTAAATGAAAACTAAATTTAGGTAAAAGCATAGAATTGTAAACAAGGTTTTTGAACTGGAAATGTATTAGGAAATTTGTTATATCAAATAACCTAACACATAAATTAAAATAAGATAATCTAATAATAGTTATGTGTAAACAAATTTGTAAACTGTAGTAACATAGGGCCTAAGTAATTACTTGAAGGAGAAAGTGAACACGTTTGTAAACAAAAGAAAATTGAAAGGTTATGTTTCTATGAATTCGGCTCAAAACACACACAATTCGGAAATATCACAAAAGTAAAACACAAAGACACTTCACACACTAATAATATTAATAAAATAAACACTGGAAGGTTTGTTGACGATAGGAAATTGAAACAGTAAGTTTCAACCAGGTTTAACCAAGTTAAAACGCCATTCTAAACAAACTTGTTGGTATGTCAGCTGTAAAACAGATGTAGGTCAGTGTGACAATCGATTCTAGTGAAGAAAAAGAAAACAAACTAGATTACAGGCAACATGTGTTTTTTGGAGAAGAAGGCGGCCATATTTTTTTCGTTAACGGTGCTAAAAGTAAAAAAGGACGCAGTAGTTGAGTTGGAGGTAGCGTGGGTGACGCTCTAATATCGGATCTGCCAGGACCAGTCAAAATTCTATTTATTTGGAAAGAGTTCGTCTAAATTATACCGTTTTGTTAAGAAGATTGGCCAACTTAAATTAAGGAGAAGTGAATTACAAAATGTAATACTGTGTAAATATAAAGTAAAGTAAATAAAACGAATTTAAGTGTGTGAATTGTTTAATTGGAGAGAACGGGAATTTACGTAAGCGACCAGCAAAATTTTGATATTTATTAAGTTGAGTAATAGCGCTATAAAATAACTTTAGTGGACTTTTAAGATAATAGAGAAGTTTAATTTTATACATTAGTATATCTTGTAGTTAATTAATAGTAAGTAATAAGAAATAATCCAGTTCAAATCGTTTAGTTTTTTTTTTTTATATTCAAAATTTAAGTTTTTCCATCAGGAAAATATTTATTAAAACTATGTTCTAAATTTAATATTGTGGTTTTCAAAATTTATTTAAATTTAACAAAAGAGTTAATATAGCCCATGCGATAAACCCCGAGATATCAAGAGATCTTAAAATAGCCAAGGGTATAAAAACCTTGTAACTCAAATTTAAAGAATCGAATTTTAGTATATTGTGTTAAAACTTGTTAAGTTGTAAATTTTTGTTTTGTGTTAGATGTTGAAATAAAATTGTTCTAATAAAGTTTTGAATTGTTCCTGAGTAGTTTTATTTGTTTTAAATAAAAAATTCAATTTATTAAATAGTAAAACATAAGTATATTGTATTGTGTCTCTTTTAAAAATTATGTTATAATACCTATGAAGTATCAAGTCAGGATAGATTTGGTTATAATTTAATAAAAATAGATAGAAATTCTGAATAAAATTATTACCAAATTTATCCTGACTGGATACTTTGTAGGTATATTTAATGTAGGTATATAGTAATGTATAAAATTACAGATCTAGACGTAGTGCACTGCGCTGTAGCTACTGCGCGCTCGGTTCACGCTATAGGCCTACATGTCATTACAATTTAACATTTAAAATGTGAATTAAAGTAAGTTTCACAAAAATAATTAAAAATGTAAGGAACGTACATGTGTAAAAACGTGAAAATACATAAGAAAAGTAAAAACAAATTCACGAAATTAGCGTGTCGTACGTCAATAAAGGTTAGTTTAGGTTATGTTTTTTAAAGTATATTTTAAAAAAACGGCGTCAGCGACAAAAAATAATGTTGGATTCGTGTCTAGGACGTAAAAATACATAAGAAAAGTAAAAAAATTTCACAAAAATAGCGGTAGTCGCACGTCAGAATAATTACCATTTATTTATATTGTAAGACTAATTTGTTAATTCTATGTTTCTGTACTTTGAACGGACTATGTTTTTTAAAAATTACAAAATTTTATCCACTTAACAGTGATATAAATTTTACTTCAACCACTGCTATATATAATTACAGTTTTTATATTAAGTTATTGAGTTGCTACAATTATTGTTGTGATGGTGAATCTGAAAATTTTACGTATAAATAAGATGTGTTAAGAGTGCTGAAAAACCAATGTGCGTCAAATGTCATTACAACAAAAACAACTCAAGTTATAGTTTGTAAATTTAAAAATTTTATAATCAAATCTATTTTAACTGGATACTTTGTACCTACATTATAATAGTTATATAGAGATGTAGTGAAATACAGTGCTCTATTTCATTAGGTTTTATCGAGGATATTCAATTATGTGTATGTCCGTGTTTCTACAATAATTGGATTATGTTTCAGTTTTTTAAAATTTTAAGCGCTATATATGTTTACAGATGCTTAGAATAATTTGTTTCATGATTCATGAGAATGTGAAAATATATTTAAAAAAAAGACAGGAAGAAACTATCTTTTGTAAAATATTATGGAAATATAACCAGTTTTTTCAAATTTTGTGTTACCGTCGTTTTATTATTTTTTTCTTGTCTTTAACTCATTCACTGCCACTATCTTAGTAATATTGGTAATTGTTTACTTTAGCCACGTAAGCAAATTCGGCAAAAAGATTTTACCAGCAGATGCAGAAACTCATAACGAAAACAAACAAATTAAATAAAGAAACACTTATGCTGCTGACCCAAATAGTTACAATTTAGGACAAAAAATATTACCTAAAACCTTAAAATATCTATGTTTTTCCTTGATTTTTTTACCTCGAACCAGCATAATAGTCTCGAAAAGTAATTACAATTTTTGGTAATTATTAAGATCAGTGACTACAGCTCCGATCGGCGAAATTATTTTTTCCTGATCAATTTGACCTTGCTGAATACGAATCTGAAGTTTTTTTCACTGCAAACATTTTTACATAAAAAATAACCTAACCTTACCTGACCTGATCCGACTTTGGTGCTTACTAACGCTCCAATCGGCAAAATAATTTTTTTCTTGATAGATTTGACCTTGCCGAACACAAATCTGAAGTTATTTTTAACAGCAAACACATATTAACCTAAGAAAACCATGTCATGTAAGGTCAGGTCAGGTTAGGTTATTTTCTAAAGTTTTTTTTTTAGATGTGTTTGCAGTAAAATCAAAACTCAGATTCGTGTTCAGCAAGGTCTAATTGATCAAGAAGAAAAAGTTTCGCCAATCAGAGCGGTAGTTGCTGATTTTAATAATTATCCAATTTTTTTATTACATTTTAGTTGGGACTACGTTTTTGGGCGGTCAGTAGCAACATAGCACTGTACTATATCTAGACATGAATATACCTATAAAGTCAGGATAGATTTGGTTGTAATTTTATACGACATTACTATGTACCTATAATGAATATTTGTTATTAGCTCCTGCATCGGCCAGTAAAATTTTTTAGCAGATTTTACCTTACTTTTGTGGATTTGTTTTGTATATTTTAATATAGGTATAACATAACGTATAAAATTACAACCAAACCTACCCTGACTGGATGATTCATAGGGTATGTTTAGGCGTAGTGTGCTGTTCACCCAAAAACGTAGCCCTAACTAAAATTTTATAGGTGTTCTTGGAAAGGATGGGGGGTGAAATAATTTTTTCCAAAATTACAATTATTTTGGACGTCACCAAGTGTTATTATTTTTTGTCGTATTCGTTATGAGTTTCTGCATCAGCCAGTAAAATGTTTTTACTGAAATCGCTTAGTGGCTAAAGTAAACAATTACTGAAAAAATAAATGGATAATATTTACCGCATGCTTTTGACACCTGATTACTACACGTAACAAACATGTTAAGAACATTCTACTTGGTAGATAAAAATTTTAATGGAATATCATTTATGTACACTTAACCAATAAATACTAAAATTAATTATTGGGCTGTAAATTATAATCATTAATATTTACATTCAAAATATAACTTGGATAATTGTTCCGTTTAGCCACATTAGCGGTTTTGGCAAAAACATTTACTGCCAGACACAAAAGCTCACAACAAATAAAAAAACTTCTCATACATCCTATACAATTAGAATTTTGGACAAAATTATTCCACCTCTCCATAGTCACCTAAAACCTTACAAAATCAATGTTTTATCTTTTGAGGTTGAAACTAGTAAAATGTCTCACAAAGTATTTAAATGTATTGGTGACGCAACAAAAATTAAATTTTTTTAAAATATCACTCTTAAAAAACACTATGCGCCATTTACGTACAATACATTTTGGTACTTTTGTATTATACATACTACACACGTATAGGACATTATTGCAATATTTTATGTAACATTACTATATAGCTACATTAACAATTTGATCACCAACATGGACCTGCCCTGATATGGCCCCTGAAAGCAACATATATTTGAAAGATTTTAGCACTTTTTTCCTAATTTTTTAAAAAAATATTAAAAAATTATGAGGTAATTTTTATTGTGTCACGAATAAGTTTACATACTTTTTTGTGACATTTTTCTAGTTTCAACGTAAAACATTGATTTTGTAAGGTTATAGGTGACTGTAGAGGGGGTAGGGGTTTAATACTTTTTTCCCAAAAATTGTAATTATTTTAGACGTGAGCAGAAGCTCTTTAATTTCTTTTTTATTCGTCTAGTTTTTGCATTAGCCATTAAAATGTTTCGGCCGAAATCGCTTACGTGGTTAAAACGGAACATCTACCTAAACTTGACTAATTTAAAAGGTGAGTTCAATCTGTAAAATTATTTTTTGTTTCCTGTTAAGGCAATAGGTTAATTTGTGAAGTATTAAGAATATTATTCAGTACAGGATAATGGAAATTCCTTACAAAGGAGGTATCATATACTGGTTGTTTCGCATAGTGGAATTTCAATTAATCTGAAATCGCCAAAACTATAAATTACTCAATTAAAAGATGATATATTAATCGGCCTGCCTCTCTAAAGATGAGGTGACCTCTAGAATAATTCAAATTAAGATTCTAAGCTTTTAAAAGCTTCCAGACGATAATAAAATTAAACTGTAAACGATATTTTGAAAAACACTTACATTTCAACATAAGATATAAACATAACTTGAAATTATTAGTAATTACTTACTATTTAGATTTTAATTTACGCTTTATATCTCCCAAAAGTTACAACAGTATAGTCTTAATCTGGTCAACAGAGTGAAATGGTGGAACAGTGTTGCCAAACTATATCGTAATCTTTGAAAATTAAAATTTACTTTTGGGATATATTAAACATATCTACAAATTAAGTCAATATTTTTAATTATGAAATTTATTTGTGAATAATATGAATTATATAATAACTGACGTTAATGATTCGTTGAGTTTGTTATTCTGGAATTAACAGGGACTCTTTTACCTGCAATTGTTGAGTTGTACATCTTGAGGTTCTTTGAATAACTCATGTATCAATTTACTTGAAGAAAACAAGTAAAACAAAAAAAAATTCCTACAAAAAAAGTTAATACCTACTTAAGTCTATACATGGTGTTGGACTATTATTTTTGTTTGATACTATTTATACTCTTTCTTTTTTTTTCGTAGCTTTCATTATGTTGTAGTTTCTGTTAGCTTTCCTTTCACATTGATTGTTTGTAAAGCATGGTTCTATACCGATATTCCAGTTTGTTTACTTATTTTTAATTCTAGAGCATTATTTATGATATTGTGTGGTAATCATAGGAACAATGTAAGGTTTTACGATAGAGGTTTCGATGACAATCGGAAGGGTCAAACAAATTCATATACCTCTTTGAGAAATACACCTTTACCTATGGAAAAGTTGGCTGAGTGCCAAAGCGATAGACTTTGAACATGAAGTTACGCAGTTCAAATCTGACATAGAGCCCCAAATTTTTATAACTTAATTATTGAATAAATATTTCAAAAACCTTTATTAACATCAATTGTCATCCACTTTGGTCGTAACAAAGAGAATAAACTAGAAATATACGACTTCTTTCTGCAGATGTAATAGTTTAATTAGATGTTATTTTATTATTTTATTTTTTATTTATTATGATTCAACTTTAGTTTTATTTCATTATCATTTATTTTTATTATTTTATTTAGTATGCATACTGTAATGTAAATTACTTTTAAGTTAGAACTGTCAGCGATAGGTCAGTGATGGGCGCGGTCTTATTCCTGGTATTGGTACGATGGTATTGGCCAAACCGATAGCTGGGCGAAGGAGTGAGTGATGCCCATCGTGAGGTTTCATTAGGTTTCTAGTTTCAAGAGCCCATTATATTTGTAACCTTATGACGATGCTAACAGTATTAGCGAAATGTACATCTAGCGTATTTAAATAAATGTAGCAAGTGTTATATATTTACCGTATTGATATAAACATTTCTTGGAAGCCCAACTCATCATTTTTTCAAACAGATATAATAATCTCGAATAGAAATAGGCTAGAATTCAACAGAAGCTCGGAATTTCGTTACTTTACTGTATTTTAATTCAAGCTGATGATAAAACAATACATCAGTCGTTAGCTTGAATACAAATTGAAAATAATATAAATACACTAGGACTAGAAACACAAACAAAATTATCAAACTAGGTTGTCAACTTTTCTTAAAGGGACAGTGAAATTATATACAGTATAAATAATAATTTAAAAAAATTAATAATTTTTATCATCAATGTAC
This sequence comes from Prosapia bicincta, assembly GCA_036971475.1. NCBI lineage: Eukaryota > Metazoa > Arthropoda > Insecta > Hemiptera > Cercopidae > Prosapia > Prosapia bicincta. The sequence goes on along the minus strand of JBAIZL010000004.1, from coordinate 103,764,553 downwards.
AAATAATCATTGATCATTCACCATCGATAGCAGAAACATCGATATAGAACTAAAAATATCGACAATTGATGCTGATGCCGATCTATTAAAATAATTTTCCAAGAATTATTTCAATCTTGGAAAATCTTGTAGTTATTGTGAGGTGTGTATTGTGTTTCTAGAATGGTTGAAGGAGATTTTAACTTTTGTGTACTCTTCGTATATATTCACATTAGTTGGGTAATTTTATTGGGTATTTTAGTTGGAAATTCGGAATAGTGGAACTGTCTGCCTAGAAAATATAAGGTAAAGAGGATTGACGGTTAAGATTTTGTACATACAGGTGCCATCTTGGAATCTTTTGTTTTGTTCATGAATTCGTTTTTAGTGGATTTAAATTCTTATTGGAGCTACTCACAATTAACCTATAGTTCTAACAGTTTAATGTGTTGAAGGAGATTTTAACTTTAGTGTACTCTTCGTATATATTCACATTAGTTGGGTAATTTTATTGAAATTCGTAATAGAACTTGATGCTTAGAAAATAAGGTGACGCTTAAGAATTTGTACTTACAGTTGCCATGTTGGAATCTTTTGTTTCGTTAATTAAATTCGTTTTTTAGTGGCTTTATATTCTTATTGGAGCTACTCACAATTAACCTATAGTTCTAGCAGTTTAATGTGTAGCGGTATTGTTATGTAAGATGCATGTGAATACTCGGTTTATAAAATATCTAATGTGATATAGCATGGATCAGTATTGCAAGATGAACATGAATAGACATTCAGTTTAAATAAATACAGGTTAAAGCTGGTAATACTGGTTGTATGCTATACTACATTACTATGTATCTGTATTACAATATAGTTATAAAGTATTAGAAAAGGGCCTATTTACCCTAGGTTGGCTATGTTTAACACTTTTAAAAAACTTTATCTCAACGGGATGTGATTTAGCTATATTGCAATAGGGGGTAATTGTTTAAATTCCTAAACCGGGCCTATATTTGCATGAAACATTCCAAAACATGTAAAAAGGCTATTTTCATTAAAATGTTTTTTTTTGCCTAGGTTTTCTTTTTATTTTGTCAAATTAATTAAAATTATGCAGTTTTTTGGTTAAAAAACTTTTAATGACGGTTCTAAAATTTTGTTGTTTTTAAATTACTCGTTTAAATGTGTAGAACACGAATATCAACTTTTTTTTCCGCAGAAAATATGGAAAGTTGCTTTTTTCACATTTTAAATATTAGGTTTTAAAGGCATGAAGGCCTACAGCGTGAACCGGGTACACAGTAGCTACAGTGTACTGCACTACGTCTAGATTTGTAATTTTATACAACATTACTATATACCTGTACTCAAATATACCTACAAAGTATCTAGTCAGGATAGATTTGGTAATAATTTTATTCAATATTGGTATCTACCTATATTAAAATATACCTACAGAGAATCCAGTTAGGGTAGATTTGGTAATAATTTTATTCGGTAAAAATGCAGAAGCTCGGCGCCATACGATATTTTGGGAAATGGTTTAACACCACCAAATAGGACGATATCCACAAGAATTTTTTTAAAATTGACCTCGGAAAGTTACTTTTTTTCAATTTAAAGTAGCATAAAAAATTCAGCGCGGATGTAGAAGTTGTGAATAGGCACGTAGTGATACAAAAGCTTCGTGATGTTACAACTGTATTTCAATGTATAAAATTGAAACCAAATCTAACCTGACGTCACTTTTTCGGTAAATTTTAATATAGGTATACAGTATTGTATAAATTTAAAACCAAATCTATCCTAACTGGAGAAGTTGTTTCTCAAATATCTACACAAGTAAGGTTGCGTGACGTACCGCGAACAATGCGTACAACCTTGTGCGCAGCACTGTGACGTAAGTATCACTCCGCGCCTATTCACAACTTCTACATCAGCGCTGAATTTATTACCCTACTTTAAATTGAAAAAAAAGTAACTTTCCTACTTCAATTAAAAAAAAATTGTTGGGGATATCGTCCAATTTGGTGGTTTTGAACAATTTCCCAAAATATCGTATGGTGCCGAGCTACTGCATTTCAACCATCAATAAGACTCGTTTACGCTATACATGCCATTACAACCTAACATTTAGATGTGAAAAAAAGTAACTTTCCGTATGTTCCGCGGGAAAAGTTAATATTCGTGTTCTACACAATAAAGCGAGTAATTTAAAAATTAAAAAAAAAATTTGTTAACCAGCGACACTAAGACTATATTTTTACCAAATATACCTATAAAATATTTAGTCAGGATAGATTTGGTTGTAATTTTCTGCATCTGCAATTAGTGTAAATATTTGCCCTCTGTTATAAATACTACCCTCTATAAAGTAGGAAAAAGTATTTTGTAAAAATCTAAATCTTTGTAAAAGTCTGAAATAGTCTCTTTCTAAGTTGATGCGTCCTTTAGCTGTGTAAGCGATTTTGACAGATAAATTTTCTCAGCCTATGGAGAAAATCATAATTAGTACAAAAAAAAAAAAAATTGAATAAAAAAACTCCACTCCGTTCCTATGTAATAGTAATTTTGGATAATTGTTTACTTTAGCCACGTAGGAGATTTCGGCTGAAAAATTTTACTGGCCGATGCAGAAACTGTAACAAATACTTTAAGAAGTAATAACACTTTAGTTGACGTCCCACACAGTAACAATTACGGAAAAAATTAATCTACTGTCTAGGGTCACTGTACTACGTCTAGATATATCCATTAAACAATCCGGTCAGGATAGATTTGGATGTAATTTTATGCAACATTACTATATACCTATATTAAAATATACAAAACAAATACACACATAGAAGCTATGAGATTGGCCAACAAATTTTATCGGTTGATGCAGAAACTCTTAATGAATTTTTTAATACTGTATATGTACATAGTAATGTTGTATAAAATTACAATGACTATGATTATAAAATCCATCCCGACTGGATTCTTCATAGGTATATTTTAATATAGTAATGTATAAAATTACAACCGAATCTATCCCGAATATATATTTTAAAGGTGTATGTGTGTTTAGTAGTATAGTGCACACCCAAAAACGTCCCAACTAAAATGCGATTAAAGATTTAACCTTCCGTGGTAATACAAAAAAATATAAATATTTTTTGTGGCATTTTGCTGGTTTCAAGGTATAAAAATCAAAGTAAAATATTGATTTTGTAAGGTTTTAGGTGACTGTGGGGGGGGGGAAGGTGAAATAATATCTTTTCAAAATTGTAATTGATATGCATTTCTGCATCGGCCAAAATTGCTAGCAAAAGTAAAGAATTACCGTATTTAAAAAAAAAAATTATTCCACCCTCCATCCCATCCATGATAATCTAAAACCTTACAAAAATCAATGTTTTACCTAGGTTTTCTTACGTCAAAACTAGTAAAATGCCTTTAAAATTATTTAACAAAAATTACAAATTTTGAATCGTACGTTTAAATACTGTTGAAAATTTACATTAGGGAATTAACTAGAGATTTGCTTCTGCAGAGTTATACCTTTGGCCAGGTAAATTCAGTGATCTCTATTCTTACCTTACATGTGTAGATTTGTTGGGTTACATGTATAAAATTACAACAAAATCTATCCTGACTAGAGACTTCATAGGTATATTTTATTATAGATATATAATTATGTTGTATAAAATTACAACCAAGTCTGTCCTATCTGGATACTTGATTGGTATATTCATCTTTAGACATAGTACAGTGCGCTGTTGCTGCCGAGTGACCAAAAATGTAGTCCTGACTAAAATGTGATGAAAAATTAACCTGCCATGGGAATAAAAACAAATTAATAATATCCTAAATACTTTTCGAGGTATTTCGGTAGTATCAACGTACAAAAATTAAAGTAAAACATTGATTTCGTAACGTTTTAGATAACTGTGGAAGGCAAGCCAGAATAGTTTTTTCCAAAATTGTAATTATTCGGGATGTGAGCGGAAGATAGCCAAAATTTCTTTTTTGTATTTGTTAATGGTTTTTCAATTCGTTTGCAAAGCTGTAATAACATTCCAGCTAATTAATGCAGAGCCATCATATCCTATAGTTATGCATAGAACCACCAATATTAATTTTTTATTTTTCTGATGTCTACATAAGTATACTAGCATTACCCGGCTCGCGTTGCTGCGCCTGAAATCATAAATGTTTTTCTTCATTTCATTAGGCGTATAAACATACAAATTTTAAGTGTCTTAACACATGAGAACTCAACATATAATTATCCATGGTAAAAGGCCATATGTTCCAAATTTAGTCCAGCAATGGTCAATGATTGCCCTTGTGCCGTGTTTATGGTTATTGGGAATGAAAATCGCAAAGGAAATTGTAGTTGTTTGAAATCAATAGGTAGATCTGATGAAATCATCAGTATTCATGCAATTAAGACCTTCTCTCCTTTGAACTTGCAATCTCTGATTTCTACCCGGATCAAGTTGGGAGTAAGTTTTTTTGTGGTTATTCTGGTACTGTTGCACAGCTTTGGTTGATTCAAATTTTGTACGAATATTATCGGCGATCTTACTTTTAATATCAACAAGTGTGATAGCAATAATTGTATATAGAATTTAGCAATTATAAACAGTCGAAAATAAAGAATGTATTTTTATTGTTACATAATGTTAATAATTTTTTAAAATTAATTTTAGTAACAGTAGTATAGATATACATTTTAGCATAAGACTTATGAGAGGCTGTACACTGAACCATCCTAAGTCTCTGGGGCAGAGCCCTGTGGATGGATTTACACCAAACCTCACACAAACCATCCTGGGAATATGTTAAAAAAATCTGTCCAAATTTCATTAACTTCTGATCAGCTGTTCAGATGTCCATAAGGTACATACATACACACATACATATATACAACGGTTTTTGAAACATCCTATGCTTCTGGGGCAGAGCACTGTGGATGGATCTACACCAAACTTGAAATGAACAATCATGGGAATATGTTAAACAAACCCTTTAAATTTCTTCAATTTCTGTATAGCGGTTTAGGCGTCTGTAAGATATATACATACCTCATTTTTCAGCCTTTGGGGTGGAGCCCTGTTAATGGATATTAACCAAACTTAACATGAACAATCCTGGGAATATGGTAAATTATTCCTCCAAATTTCAATAACTTACGTTGAGCGGTTTAGGTGTTTGTAAGACACACACACACACACACACACACACACACACACACACACACACACACACACACACACACACACACACACACACACACACACACACACACACACACACACACACACACACACACACACACACACACACACACACACACACACACACACACACACACACACACACACACACACACACACACACACACACACACACACACACACACACACACACACACACACACACACACACACACACACACACACACACACACACACACACACACACACACACACACACACACACACACACACACACACACACACACACACACACACACACACACACACACACACACACACACACACACACACACACACACACACACACACACACACACACACACACACACACACACACACACACACACACACACACACACACACACACACACACACACACACACACACACACACACACACACACACACACACACACACACACACACACACACACACACACACACACACACACACACACACACACACACACACACACACACACACACACACACACACACACACACACACACACACACACACACACACACACACACACACACACACACACACACACACACACACACACACACACACACACACACACACACACACACACACACACACACACACACACACACACACACACACACACACACACACACACACACACACACACACACACACACACACACACACACACACACACACACACACACACACACACACACACACACACACACACACACACACACACACACACACACACACACACACACACACACACACACACACACACACACACACACACACACACACACACACACACACACACACACACACACACACACACACACACACACACACACACACACACACACACACACACACACACACACACACACACACACACACACACACACACACACACACACACACACACACACACACACACACACACACACACACACACACACACACACACACACACACACACACACACACACACACACACACACACACACACACACACACACACACACACACACACACACACACACACACACACACACACACACACACACACACACACACACACACACACACACACACACACACACACACACACACACACACACACACACACACACACACACACACACACACACACACACACACACACACACACACACACACACACACACACACACACACACACACACACACACACACACACACACACACACACACACACACACACACACACACACACACACACACACACACACACACACACACACACACACACACACACACACACACACACACACACACACACACACACACACACACACACACACACACACACACACACACACACACACACACACACACACACACACACACACACACACACACACACACACACACACACACACACACACACACACACACACACACACACACACACACACACACACACACACACACACACACACACACACACACACACACACACACACACACACACACACACACACACACACACACACACACACACACACACACACACACACACACACACACACACACACACACACACACACACACACACACACACACACACACACACACACACACACACACACACACACACACACACACACACACACACACACACACACACACACACACACACACACACACACACACACACACACACACACACACACACACACACACACACACACACACACACACACACACACACACACACACACACACACACACACACACACACACACACACACACACACACACACACACACACACACACACACACACACACACACACACACACACACACACACACACACACACACACACACACACACACACACACACACACACACACACACACACACACACACACACACACACACACACACACACACACACACACACACACACACACACACACACACACACACACACACACACACACACACACACACACACACACACACACACACACACACACACACACACACACACACACACACACACACACACACACACACACACACACACACACACACACACACACACACACACACACACACACACACACACACACACACACACACACACACACACACACACACACACACACACACACACACACACACACACACACACACACACACACACACACACACACACACACACACACACACACACACACACACACACACACACACACACACACACACACACACACACACACACACACACACACACACACACACACACTTATATATATATATATATATATATATATATATATATATATATATATTTTAAAACAACATAGGTTATTCAAATACAAGAATATTTATTAATTTCATGTATATCCACATATATAATTTCGTATGCTGAATTTTGAGAGAAAAACTGTGGGAGTTTGGAAGGTTGTACAGAGCTGGTAGATGGCTCAATGTAAAGGTATTCACACGAAGGAGTAGGAAAAATATACGTTTTTCTCAATTTACAATATTTATAGGGTTTTGAGGAACTTAAAATACCCAAAATATCCATAAGAAATACATTGGAATGAAAAACAATGGAGTATGATTTTCAAATATTTCATCTGAGAACCGCTGTACAAATATTATAATATAAACAGCTGAGTACAAAATTGTAACTGAAGAATAAATATTAGACATGAACTTTGGATCAGGTTTAGTTGATAGAGTACCTCTTATCGTACTAGTAATGTTTGACAAGTGTATTAAATTAGAAATAATCACTGGCTCTGGGAAAAGAAACATATTTCTACCAAGAATTATAATAATATCAACAGATCCTTAAATGCCATCTCAAACGAAAAGGAATAAATTTCCTTTAAGACTTACATTTTCAATAACTAGGCTACAAGTAAGGTTTCGATCGACTAAACATGTTTTTACATATGAACAACTTTATGTTCCATTAAGTCAAGTATAATTTCAAGATGGATTAAAGATACATATTGATAATACAATTGGTCAAAGAAATTAAATTGAAAATAACATTAACAAAATTATATAGTTTAAGAGGAATTTTGTAATGAATATTTTGAATTATTTAAAATTAATTTCTATTAAAAATAAAATTATTATACAAAAGTTAAAAATATGAATATTGGCATATTTGTCCCTACAAGCCCCTGGTATATATTTACACACACACACATACATACATACACACACACTCACTCACACGCACGTGCGCATAATTTTATTGACTACCTCGAATAAAAAACACAAGAAAACCTTACTATCAATATAAGTTTAGGACATGTCTAGGAACGTTTCATTGTAATATTTAGCTGTTTTAGGAATCTATACCTTTAGCTAACAAATCACTATCCAGCACTATTTACATACCTTTTAGAATTAATAAACTGGCATACACATTATTTGTTTTGGGATAGTAAGTCACAAAATTACTAAAGGACAAACACTATTCCTCGCACAAAACAAAAAATATTGCATCGAACATTTGCACACATTTCATTTTTAACTCCCCAAAAAAGACAAAACTTACTACCCAATTTAGTTTATTGTAGCCAACCTGTGGAACAGTAAAATATTACTGTTTTCATTTTATTCCCATAATGTATGCTATAATCAATTTAACTTTATAGGCTTTTAAAAAAGCATTATGTTTATTCAATAACGCTTACCTGTAATTAATATTATACTAATATCTACAAAGCAAGTAGCCAGACACTGAATAGTGCTTGTACTGTTATAATTATACCTATAGTTATGCCAACAATTACAAATAGACGAACTTTAATCTTCAATTAATATTACATAAAACCTTAAAAATTGAAAACAAACACAGAGTACTTCTCTTATAACAGTTCCTTATTTTGTAAATGTAAACTTGAACATAACCTAAACATGCCAACATACACAAAACTGTACTAAGTGTTCTGTATCCTTTATAAAACAGAGCACTACAATAAAACATCTATTTTACAACATAAGTATCAAGTTATAATAAATAGGTTTGGTTTTAAAACATAAGTGTTGTAAAATTAACACCATACTTGCCAACTTAAAAGATATATATATTATTATTGTTAAAGAACATTCAGAGGGGTCTTAGAGGTCTAAGAGCCCTTGGCTGTTATAAGCCTTTGTATACTATCTTCCTAAATTCTACACAAAGGATTCGCTTAATGAATACCTACCTCTTTGTATTGTAGTAGTCAAGTAACCATCTTTTACTGGATCTTTTCATGTCCTCTGGTGTACCTATTTCACTGCGAAACCATTTCCTTCTGGTACCTCACTGCAGGGTATTCACAGAGTACATGAATTGGGTTTACTCTTGATCCTCATTGCACCTCAGGAGACCTAGATCTCCTAATTCGTATTATCCCCTTTAAATTTCAATGGCCTGTGACCAGCTCTACCATAGTTGAGTTGGAATCTATTTAGGAAGAGTAGTTATTTATCCCATAAGTTTTCCTTCCCTAGTATCCATGTAGAGCCTCGGTCTTGTAACAACTCAAGAATGCATTCCATTCTCTGTTGGAGAAGTAATGCTCTTGCGTCTCTTGTGAGGCAGACGTACTATTTTTAGCAACGAGCTTTGGTGCTGCACTCTTCCTTGGCTAAGTCATCCACTCTAATTTCTATCCAGTTAGAGTGTCCAGGAATCCAGATTAGTTGAGAAAGTGGTATTTACCCAGCTCTGATAAAGCAGCTGCAGTAAGCTGGTGCTTACTTCAATGCTATTTCAAAGTTTCTATTCACAGTTTGCCACCTTCATTTGAAGCAAGCAATATTTCAGATTTTATTTTTCCAACAGTCAGATGCCATGTCTGGTGTCGCTGGCACAATACCTGTAGCAAATTTTGCTCCTGCTTTTGTGTTTCTGACTATTCCACAGTGACCAAGCATCCAGTAAAATGATACCCTGACACTTCGTGATTGGAGCCTGAATATTGAACATAGAAATCTTGGCAAGACCTGGCACACAAGCCTACTGTGAACATGAACAGGAAAACCCATCTTTTAATATCAAACCTAACCTAACTGAATACTTTGTATAAAATATTTTATAAGAGTAATTTATAATCTGTTTTATACAAATTATTATGTTGTATATTGCAAGAGTGTTGGTAATTGAATGTTAAAGTTGAACATTTAAAAATTTAACAACTATTTTATAACATTAAAACAATATTGTCTTATTTAGATAGAATATATTTATTGGTAACATTTTAGAGATATTTAGAAAAATAGTAACATATTTAGGGGATAATTGTCATAGTGTTTAACCAACTGAGAATACAAACAATTTTAAATTTCAGATGGCATCGCAAATCAATGGCAGACAAGAGTTCATATCTTGGTTGGATTGATTTTCAGTAAAACTCTTCTGGATTTAAATGTATGATTTAGATTTAAAACAATATTACACTTATTAACTCCGCTAAGCCGGTCCCAAGCCCGGGACTCATCATTAAGTGATGAGGAGGAGGAGGGATGGAGGAGTAATACCTCCTAAAAAAACCTTGGTCCATCTGGCCCGGATGGTAGTACCTTGTGAGGGCCCCTACCCAGGGTTACGGGTGAACTAACGGGTCAAAGGGAGTTGACACATGTAGGGACCTTTTGGATTTCCGTGAGATTAATAAATAGCCTGAATCGGAAGAAGTAACAGATGTAGTTGGAATAATGAGGACGGAAACGTGTCAGATTTCTAACAGCATCTCTGATTTTGAACTTTCGGGAAACCATCCATCCCGGAATATCTATATGGAGGCTACCAACGTCTGTCAGGTCATGTTCCCAATCGACGATGCTACAAATGCCAACGATTTGGACACCTAAGCTCTTCATGCTTTGAGCCAGAGAACTGAAGGCCATACAGAGAATAACTACTAATGCTCCAAAGTGCCCTAACTGTTCTGATCACCTTGCTCGCTCCTTTAACTGTCCAATGTTTAAGGAGGGAAAAGAGATTTCAGTATAATGGCCAAGGAAAAGACACCCTTTCCAGAAGCAAAGAAGAAATATAAGTCCTCGCAACCTAGTTTTGCTGTAAAATCCTACGCTTCAGCAGCCACAGCGGAAAAATTATGCTCAAATTGCGTTCAATTGACCACGAAAATTGAAGTGCTCATGAAACAGATTAGACATAGCCTAATTGACGATAAGTTCACTGCGTCTTTGTCCATAACTCCTATAAATTCGTCCGACATTGCTCCGTTGCCATTTTGGAAACATCAGAAGACAGAAAATTTAGAGACCAAAGAAAATGAATCTTCACCATCTGCGAATAAGAAAAAAGTTACCACAAAAATTGCACCGGTCAAATTGAGTGCAAAACCAACACCGGCCCAGAAGAGGAACCATAACACCTCTTCTGCGTCCAAAAATTTCTCCGATTCCAGCACTATAATAATGGTGATGTAATCCGATGAACCATTACCTAAAGCGTCTCCTGATGTCCCAGGCAAATTATCTAATGCTAACAATGAGAGCCAGGTGAATCCATCTCAAAACTACAACGTCCACACTGAAATAATCCGTGATTTAGGGGAACAATAATGGTGTCATAAGTCACATTGAGGAACTCAAAATAATTGTGAGAGATGTGATAACTATGTACATCTGTATTCAATAGACACATGTTCACGAATCGCACAATTTCCATCTAAATGAATATTAAGTTTACAGATCGAACCTCGTTACAGAAAATCGAGCTAGTGGTGTAGCCATTCTGACCCGTAATTGTCGACGCCGTTTCTGTGAAGTTGATAACTCCCCTACAAGCAGTAGCCATTCAAACAGCTGTTCCATACAAGTTCACAATCAGTTGTGTCTACTTTCCACCAAGTGACAACCTGCAACAGAGAGATCTTGTAGACCTTATAAACCAGTTACAGACTCCGTTTTTATTAGTGGGCGATTTCAATGCCCACCATTTTGCAAAGGGTTTACCAGAATGCAATTCATTTATGCATCTGGTTGAGTGTCAGATCGGAACTGGATTTATACCTGCTAGATGACGGTTTTTCGACATATTTAGTGGCGTGTACAGGCGGATTTACAGCTGTTAACTTGTCAATATGCAGTCTTGCTTTGGCTACAAGATTGACATGGTCAATTCTACCTGAGCTGTATAGTAGCGATCATACACCCATTGCGATCTCTGTGACCCTTCTCCATGTTTTGTTGGACATCCCCGTTAGATCTTGAAAAAGCCAACTGGGAACAATTCTCACAAGATCTAGTATCACTGGACGTGGAAGACCTGGCTCTCATTATTGATATTGTGAATTCGTTTACAGAAACTTTATACCGAACATTCTTCCAGACCACGATGACCACCTGTACCGTGGTGAAATAACTGCTGAAATCTTTCGTTTACGAAGGAAAACTTTAAACAGGTTCAAAAGACATCCAACAAGTGACAACCTAGACAATTATGAAAGTCTCCATGCAAAAGCACGAAGAATTTTCAGGCAGAGTAGACGTGAATTGTGGTCGTAGTACATTAGCACTAGTCAAGAACATCTCCATCCACAGTATTGAAGAAACTACGACCAGTTTGTAATACCTCTATTCCGGTGCAATTAATTTCATTAAGGCATCCGGACATTTACCAAAAGCAGTGCGGAAATTGCTAATTTACTGAGATCATCTTTCTCTAAGGAGGAAACTATAGGCCCGAGTTCCAGGAGTTGGAAATTATCGAAAGTGATCCATGGGCTTACCCGTGCTCATAGTCTCGCCCGTAACGCCAGAAACGATGGTTAGCTTAGAAAACAATTTATGGAAAACTAACAAATGTCAGAGTTAAATGTAAAGAGGCGTCGTGAGGTTTCTCCGAAGTTGCCTAGTGAAGTAAATAAGATGAAGAAAGAAATGGATGTAGTATCACCAAAGTTCTTAATTGTATCTTGTACAGAAGCAGGACAGCTGTAGACTTGTCATTATGCAGTCCTGCCTTGGCTAGGAGGCTAAAATGGTCAGCATTGCCTGATCTTTACAGTAGCGACCATATTCCTATTGAGATCTCTTTGTGTGACTCCTCACTCTGTTGTGTTCGACATCCCCGTTGGATCCTGAAAAAATGCCCGCAGGGGGGTGCGGACTAGCCGCACCTACGAGGAATTTGGCGTCCCTCGCGGTACCCTAGCCTAACACTACACCACTCACAAAGCATACACATACACGTACACACATAAACACAATCTATACACACTTCAACACTTACATCTTCTCTTAGGGAACTTGACTGGTCAGAATCGTTGCGCGTTGGGAGTGCTGAAAGGTCCAGAGCATGACAAACTCTGGTCTGGGACGCTGCTGTGAGCTTGCTCTGCCGAAGACGTATGCGCGGTTGCTGGTCCGCTAGCCACTTCGGTCCTTGGTCAGGGAGTGTCCGCGGTGCACAGGTGTCGGAGCCTGTGCACAGTATTACGAGTTCTCGACTGATGCCCATCCAGTCGAGCTAAGGAGGAAACTATGGGCCCCAGAGTTCCGGGGGTTGGAAATGATCGAAAGTGATCCATGGGTGTACCCGTTCTCATAGTCTCGCCCGTAACGCCTGACACGATGGTTAGCTTAATAACAAATTATGGAAAACCAACAAATGTCCAACCAGTTTAATGTAAAGAGACGTCGTGAGGTTTCTCCGAAAATGCCTAGAGAAGTAAATTGGAGGAAAGAAATGAATGTAGAATCACCAAAGTTCTTAATTGTGTCTTGCACAGAAACTGGAAAAGATCTGTCGAAGGTATCGCCTTTTGTAATACAAAAGGCTATAACTGGATGTGCCGCAGGACCCGTCTCTTCCATAAGGAAGTTACGGAACGAAACACTGCTGTTGGAAACAAGCAATTCGAAGCAGTCACAGCTATTATTAAAAATGACCTTCTTTGATCAGGTCAAGGTTTCGGTGGCTCCCCACAAAACCTTGAACTCATCAAAGGGAGTAATATCATGCAGGGATCTGTTGTATGTCCGTGAGGACGAAATCAAATCAGAACTGGTATCAGAAGGTGTAACAGATGTCGTACGAATTATGAGGATGGAAAACGGTCAGAGAGTTCCAACAACATCAATTATCCTGACATTCGGGAAACCATCTATCCCGGAATATTTATATGCTGGCTATCAACGACTTTCTGTTAGGCCCTACGTTTCCAATCCACGCCGGTGCTTTAAATGCCAACGTTTTGGACACGTAAGTTCTTGCTCCAAGCCAGAGGTATGCGGACAGTGTGCATCTGAAGGCCATACTGATAAGGTTTGCACAAGTGCTCCGAAATGCCCAAACTGTGCTGGTGATCACCCTGCTCGCTCCTTTAACTGCCCAAAGTTCAAGGAGGAGAAAGCGATCCTCAGCATAATGGCAAAGGACAAAACATCTTTCCACGAAGCGAAAAAGAAGTTCAAGTCAACTCAACCTAGACTTGAAACGAAATCTTATGCCTCAGCTATCACCACTGAGAAGTCGTGTTCCAACTGCGTTGAGCTAAACAAGAAAATTGAAGTTCTTACGGAGCAAGTTAGCCAGCTATTAGCTTTGGTGACGAAAAATTCTGTTTCCAACTTAAATAATAATGTTGAATGTGCGAAGAAATCTCCATTGCCAGATACCTCTGGTAGAGTTAGAAGAAGCAAGACACTATTAGAGACAAGTGTGAAACCTACTCCAACTATGAGTGATAATAATAAAAATAACAACAAAACTGCTCCTGTGAAAGTGGGTGCAAAATTAAAAGCGACTCAAAAGAGGATCATTTCTAACTCCCCTTCTGAGTCAAAAAATTCCTCAGATTCCACCACTACAATAGTGGTGATGGATTCTGATGACTCTTTGCCAGGAACGTCCAACATTCCAGGCCAACAAATTGTCAATGACGGCAGTGAGAGCCAGGTGAATCCATTTCACTAAAATACAATGTCCACACCTAAACAAACCGTGATTCAGTGGAACATTAACGGTGTTAGAAGTCACATTGAGGATCTCAAAATAATCGTAAGAGATGTGTCTCCTATGTACATCTGTATTCAAGAGACACATCTCCATGAATCGCACAATTTCTATCTAAGGGAGTATTCAGTTTACAGATCGGACTTCGTTACAGAAAATCGAGCTAGAGGTGGCGTTGCTATTCTAGCCCGTAACTGTGTCGACGCCGTTCTTGTGAGCTTAATAACTCCCTTACAAGCAGTGGCAATTCAAACAGCTGTTCCGTACAAACTCACTCTCTGTTGTATCTACCTTTCACCAAGTGACAACCTGCAACAGAGAGATCTTGTAGACCTCATAAATCAGTTACCGACTCCGTTTTTATTAGTGGGCGATTTCAATGCCCACCGTGTTTCATGGGGTTCCCCAGAATCCAACCAGCGAGGTAATCTGATCGAAAGCATCAGATCGGAACTGGATTTATACCTGCTAAATGACGGTTCTCCGACACATTTAGCAGCGTCAACAGGTGGATGGACGGCTGTAGACTTGTCATTATGCAATCCTGCCTTGGCTACAAGGCTAAAATGGTCAACATTGGCTGATCTTTACAGTAGCGATCACATTCCTATTGAGATCTTCTTGTGTGACTCCTCACCCTGTTGTGTTCGACATCCCCGTTGGATCCTGAAAAAAGCCAACTGGGAACAATTTTCACAAGACCTAGAATCACTGGACGTGGATTACTTGGCTCCCATTGATGACATTGTCCATTTATTTACAAAAACTGTTTTGAATGCCGCCGGAAAGGCAATTCCGAAAACCTCATCCAAACCACGACGACCACCTGTTCCGTGGTGGAATGATGAGTGCACTGTGATCCTTCGTCAACGGAGAAAAGCTTTGAACCAGTTCAAGAGACATCCTACTAGTGAAAACCTGGAAAAATATAAAATCTTCCGTGCGAAAGCACGGAGAATATTTAGGCAATGCAAACGAGAATCATGGTCGCAGTACATTGGCACAATTACAAGAACTACAGCTTCATCCACAGTATGGAAGAAATTACGATCAGTCTGTGGCATCTCCGTTCCGATGCCATTAATTTCATTAAGGCATTCGGATGGGGTTTTGACCACGGACTGTGTGGAAATTGCCAATGTGCTAGCGTTATCGTTTTCAAAACATTCTTCATCTTCTGCATACAAGGACGCTTTCCAGGTGTTCAAACATAAACAGGAAGCCTTACCTTTCAACGTTGGATTGTCTGGAGATTCTTGTTTGAATATCCATTTTGAAGCGACTGGCGCTAGCTAAAATTCAGAAGAAAGCGAGGTTCGAGAAAGATCCGAAATAATACAATAGAAATGTTCAGTAATAAGAAGTGGCGGCAAAATGTGTCTTACTTTAATCGCTAAGCACGCAATTACGAACGTTTGAAAGCAATAGTTAGTTCCGTACAAACACATTTAATAACAAAATAATTCGCACTGAATTTACACATAAATAAATCATAAGTACTTAAGCTTAGTACCCTCGTGAAGAAAGAAAGGGCAAAATTGCAGCGTGCGTAGATCTCGTGGCGGCAGAAGTCCTGGGTACCCAGTTTGTAGGAATCCGATCCAGGCGAGGTATAAACTAGAACTTAAACGGGAAATCAATAGGCTGCATTTTAAAAGGCAAAAAGTCATTTATAACTATGGCGCGTAACTGCACAAAGAGTCCTACGAAACGGCGATCGTAACTTAAAGTCAATAACCCGCAAATAACGTATATAACAACGCGTTCACACGAACACACATTAAGACGAACAGTTAACACTTGTACGAGGTTTTTACGGTCAAAACGGCACTTTACACACGTGGTGCAACTTTACGCACGAGGTACTTTAACGAGGCTGTTAACTGCACGACGGTTCCAAGACAACGAACCAACTTACGGAAATGCTAGCTAAGGGAGTGGGGCAGAGGCCACACAGAAAAATCAATACGCAATCCATACATCGATTGGTAGGTCAGACGTCACGTGACCATTACTGTCCAGGCCAGCTGAGCGTTTTGAAATATAGGTCGCGGTAACACGTTCAAACTTCGAGCGCTGACTCGAACACATTTCTCTATCGACGAACTAGAGTCAGCTCTCTCGTCAACGAAGGATTCAGCTCCAGGCCCGGATGATATTGTATACTCCATGATTAAAAATCTACCACCGTCGGCGAAGGTAGTACTCCTTCGGATATACAACCGTATATTCGAGGAGCACGGTTTTCCCGATGCATGGTTAGAAGCGACAATAATTCCTCTTCTAAAACAAGGAAAGGACAAAACTAATCGCAGTAGCTACAGACCCATCTCTCTGACCAGCTGCTTATGCAAACTACTGGAGAAGATGGTCAACCGTCGTCTTGTCTGGTATCTAGAAACAAACAAACTTCTTTCTAACGTTCAGTGTGGTTCCAGACAAGGACGTTCATCAGTTGACCAATTGGTTTTGTTGGAGTCAGCTATACAGAATGCCTTCATCTTACGACAAACACTGGTAGCGGTTTTCTTTGACCTTGAGAAGGCATAAGACATGGCATGGAGAAGAGGAATTTTGAACGTATTGAAATCATGGGGTATACAAGGTAACATTATTGCTTTTATACAAAATTATTTGAATAACAGGACTTTCCGTGTACGTCTAGGAGGCATATATTCTGATCGTTGCGAATTAGAGAATGGTGTACCACAGGGTGGCGTTTTGAGTGTGACGCTGTTTGCTGTTGCCATTAACAGCGTCACTTCAAACGTACAGTCACCGGTCCACTGTTCCCTGTTTGTAGACGATTTTTGTATATATATGGCTACTAGAAGTATGGCAACAGCGGAAAGATCCTTACAATTAGTAATTAATAAATTATGATTAGTGGACCAAATCTACGGGCTTCAACTTTTCGGCTTCGAAGACCCAGTGTATAGCATTTAGTCGTCGCAGGCAACACCAGGAACCTATTCTTTATCTTGATGGTACACGTCTTCAAACCGCGGATAATGTGAGATTTTTGGGTCTTTTATTGGATAAAAGACTTTCATGGAATCCGCATGTGCGTGATTTGAAGACCCGGTGCAGCAAGATATTGGATATGTTGAGAGTTCTAAGTGGTACAAATTGGGGAGCAGACAGAACCTGTATGCTCCGTTTCTATCGCGCCGTTGTACGATCGCGCATAGATTACGGCTGTATAGCCTATTCATCTGCTCGACCTACGGTTCTGAAACTCCTGGATTCAATACATCACGCTGGTCTTAGACTATCTACTGGTGCTTTTAGATCAAGCCCAATCTCCAGCCTTCTAGTTGAAGCTGGAGAACCATCTCTCTCTATGCGACGTCAAATGTTACAAATTTCATATTACACTGGTCTTCGAAGTAAACCTGAACATCCGGCATTCAAAGCAGTTTTTGATAACCACCTCGAGGATCGTTACAATGTGCGTCAACGTTCTACTGCTCCCTTCGGAATAAGAACGTTGCGCATTTTTAGGAATCTAAATTTAAAACATCCACCTATATTCGAACGAACATCATGCTACATCCCTCCATGGACAATACAAAAGCCAAAATGTGACTTCTCATTGTCCATGTACCTAAAACACAATACTCCTGACGTTATTTATCGTCAGGAGTTTTTGCAGATTCAACAAACTCACCAACATACTGTGACTATATTCACAGACGGTTCAAAACTGGACAATGGGATAGGTTGTGCATTTTATATGGAAGGACAAACCTTCACTTACGGATTGCCCTCAGCCTGTAGCGTTTTTACTGCAGAACTTTATGCAATTTTCCAAGCTTTAAGATCAATTCCGTCTGCAAAATCTAAATATCTTGTGTGTTGTGATTCCAAAAGTGCTCTCCAGGCTATTCAGGAAATGTACACTAAGAACCCTTTGGTTGGAGACATCTTGTGCTCTATACACAGGCTCCAATTACGAGGTGTCGAGGTGTCATTTCTCTGGGTGCCTGGTCACTGTGGAATATTCGGAAACACTAAAGCAGATGAAGGTGCAAAATTAGCTACAGGTATGTTGCCATCGACACAACGTGAGATGGCATCAGATTTTGTATGCAAAGTTAAAGCTACACTATTCTCTGTTTGGAATGAAGAATGGCAAAATGTAAATAGAAACAAGCTGAGGGACATCAAAAATACCGTCCGACCATGGAGGACATCTGTTCGTTCGAATCGTAGGGAGGAAGTGGTGGTTACTCGACTTCGCATCGGCCACTCTTTGTTAACGCATGGATGGTTGATGCGACATGAGGATCCACCTCTATGTCCGTTTTGTAGAAATAATATTACAATCAAGCATATCCTGCTTGATTGTAATGAGTTGACAAATTTATATATACGTTACGATCTTCGAGGTAGTTTAAAGGTGGTTTTAAGAGACGATGTCACGGCTATCGACCGTGTCCTCGCTTTCTTACGCCACCTTAATATATTTAATAATATTTAAATTTTGTATAATTTTAGGTTCTTTAGTTTTAGATTATTACAATTAGTTTTAAACATTTATTTTATTTTATTCTGTTTTATTTTGATTAGTTTTATTTATGAAGTATTATTTTAAAAACACAACTTTAGTTAGGCGATGATAACCTCAATAGGTTTTTCGCCTGGGGAAAAAAAAAAAAAAAAAAAAAAAAAAAAAAACGAGGTGTCGAAGTGTCATTTCTCTGGGTGCCTGGTCACTGCGGAATATTTGGAAACACTAAAGCAGATGAAGGTGCAAAATTAGCTACAAGTATGGTACCATCGACACAACGTGTGATGGCATCAGATTTTGTATGCAATGTTAAAACTATACTATTCTCTGTTTGGAATGAAGAATGGCAAAATGTAAATAGAAACAAGCTGAGGGACATCAAAAATACCGTCCGACCATGGAGGACATCTGTTCGTTCGAATCGTAGGGAGGAAGTGGTGGTTACTTGACTTCGCATCGGCCACTCTTAACGCATGGATGGTTGATGCGACAAGAGGATCCACCATTATGTCCGTTTTGTAAAAGCAATATTACAATCAAGCATATCCTGCTTGATTGTGATGAGTTGACAAATTTATATATACGTTACGATCTTCGAGGTAGTTTAAAGGTGGTTTTAAGAGACGATGTCACGGCTATCGACCGTGTCATCGCTTTCTTACGCCACCTGAATCTATTTAATAATATTTAAATTATGTATAATTTTAGTTTCTTTCGTTTTAGTTACATTTAGTATAAAACATTTATTTTATTTTATTTTGTTTAGTTGGTTAATTTTATTTTGAAATAATTATTTAAAATAAAATTTTAGTTAGGCGATGATAAACTTAATAGGGGGAAAAAAAAGGATCCTGAAAAAAGCCAACTGGGAACAATTTTCACAAGATCTAGAATCACTGGACGTGGATTACTTGGCTCCCATTGATGACATTGTCAATTCATTTACAAAAACCTTTTTGAATGCCGCCGGAAAGGCAATTCCGAAAACCTCATCCAAACCACGATGATCACCTGTTCCGTGGTGGAATGATGAGTGCACTGTGATCCTTCGTCAACGGAGAAAAGCTTTGAACCAGTTCAAGAGACATCTAACGAGTGAAAACCTGGAAAAATATAAAATCTTCCGTGCGAAAGCACGGAGAATATTTAGGCAAAGTAAACGAGAATCATGGTCGCAGTACATTGGCTCAATTACAAGAACTACAGCTCCATCCACAGTATGGAAGAAATCACGATCAGTCTGTGGCATTTCCGTTCCGATGCCATTAATTTCATTAAGGCTTTCGGATGGTGTTTTGACCACGGACTCTGAGGAAATTGCCAATGTGCTAGCGTTATCGTTTTCAAAACATTCTTCATCTTCTGCATACAAGGATGCTTTCCAGTTGTTCAAACGTAAACAGGAAGCCTTACCTTTCACCGTTGGATTGTCTGGAGATTCTTGTTTGAATATCGATTTCTCTATCGACGAACTAGAGTCAGCTCTTTCGTCAATGAAGGATTCAGCTCCAGGCCCGGGTGATATTGTATACTCCATGATTAAAAATCTACCACCGTCGACAAAAGTAGTGCTCCTTCGGATATACAACCGTATATTCGAGGAGCACGGTTTTCCCGATGCATGGTTAGAAGCGACAATAATTCCTCTTCTAAAACAAGGAAAGGACAAAACTAATCCCAGTAGTTACACACCCATCTCTCTGACCAGCTGCTTATGCAAACTACTGGAGGCATATGCCTTCCTGAGAAGGCATATGACCTGGCATGGAGAAGAGGAATTTTGAACGAATTGAAATCATGGGGTATACAAGGTAACATTCTTGTTTTTATACAAAATTATTTGAATAACAGGACTTTCCGTGTACGTCTAGGAGGCATATATTCTGATCGTTGCGAACTAGAGAATGGTGTACCACAGGGTGGCGTTTTGAGTGTGACGCTGTTTGCTGTTGCCATTAACAGCGTCACTTCAAACGTACAGTCACCGGTCCACTGTTCCCTGTTTGTAGACGATTTGTGTATATATATGGCTACTAGAAGTATGGCAACAGCGGAAAGATCCTTACAATTAGTAATTAATAAATTGCAAGAATGGACCAAATCTACGGGCTTCAAGTTTTCGGCTTCGAAGACCCAGTGTATAGCATTTAGTCGTCGCAGGCAACACCAGGAACCTATTTTTTATCTTGATGGTACGCGGCTTTAAACCGCAGATAATGTGAGATTTTTGGGTCTTTTATTGGATAAATGACTCATGGGATCCGCATGTGCGTGATTTGAGGACCCGGTGCAGCAAGATATTGGATATGTTGAGAGTTCTAAGTGGTACAAATTGGGGAGCAGACAGAACCTGTATGCTCCGTTTCTATCGCGCCGTTGTAAGATCGCGCATAGATTACGGCTGTATAGCCTATTCATCTGCTCGACCTACGGTTCTGAAACTCCTGGATTCAATACATCACGCTGGTCTTAGACTTTCTACTGGTGCTTTTAGATCAAGCCCAATCTCCAGCCTTCTAGTTGAAGCTGAAGAACCATCTCTCTCTATTCGACGTCAAATGCTACAAATTTCATATTACACTGGTCTTCGAAGTAAACCTAACCACCCGGCATTCAAAGCAGTTTTTGATAACTACCTCGAGGATCGTTACAATGTGCGTCAACGTTCATCTGCTTCCTTCGGAATAAGAACGTTGCGCATTTTTTAGGAATCTAAATTTAGAAAAAAAAATTATAGGAATGTTAGAATCACATGTTTTTTATGAATTACTTATCTTTATTTCCTTATAAAATTACACTGTTTTGGTAATTTAGTTCACTATTCAATTTACTAGCCCAAATTATTTGATCAAATTTTTACCTTTAATTAAAATAATAAAAAAGAATATTTACAATTAAAAAAAAGTTTTTTAATAGTTTTTACTTTGAATGAAAAGCTAAAAAAACAGTTTCGTTTTGCAGTCGGGCACAAGTTCATATTGCATTTGATGTAAAGAACATGAGTAAATCCATGTTTACAGTTTTTACACCTCCCTTGCTTTTCCAAAACTTTTGGTAGATGTCCAACATTATCAAACTGTACGTCTGGAATTGTTTGCACTGAAACAGCTTTCTTGGTTGTTGGTCCTGGCTGATGATCACTGCTGGGTCGTCCTCTTTTCTTTTGAATAATTTTACCTGCATGCGTCAAAGCTTTAGCTATATTAGCCTGGAACTGAACTAAAGTAAATGCTACTCGTTCATGTTGCAATTCCTTTTTCCTTCTGTACAGCAACCACCGTTTGACCACAGCTACTCCAATACACCAGTAATCAATTCTCATGATTTTCGTGATTTAATATCGATACGATACCATTCCAACATGTCAGCAACATCAACACCTCACATACACCGATTATATTCTTTAACTATATAGGGCTGTGTCACAGAGACCTTTTTTCTGTCTGCTTGTGACCAGGGCCCCGGACAAAATAACTCGTTCGGGCCCCTCTTTCGTGATTCCCGGATTTGTTAATACTATTTTTTGCATGGATATTGTAGGTAAAGTATGAATAAGTGATCAATAATAATAATAAAGCACAAAATTTAATACAACCTAAACTCAAACATGAACATTTTTTCATTACCTTACAGAACAAACAGGAATGTTGCATTTGAACGAATGTCAATGTAGGGCCTTCCTTCTTGCTTTCCTTGCCGCAAAGTCATTGATGGCATCATCCATGTTTATAGTTTTTGCCAGTTGAGCCTCCACAGCCAGAACTCCAAGACTTGACAGTCTCTGTTGTGTCATTGCAGACTGCAGCACATTCTTCACTCTTTTTAATGTTGAAAACGATCGTTCTGCGCTTGCAACAGTTGCAGGCACTGTCAAAAAAATACGCAGAGCTATACACAAGTTTGGGAACATATTGGAAAGATTAGTCTTGTGAAGATGGTTCAGTAGTTCTAAGGGACGTAAAGTGTTTTCCCCGACGTTGGTAGTATATACTAACTTAAGGCTTTCAATTTCTTCTGTTAAATCAATTTGCAAATCGTTTTCATATCTTAAAACCAAGTCATTCGATTTTGATTTGATCTCTTCTTCTGGCATACTCCTGAACTCCCAAAGAAATGAGAAAAAATGTAGAATTTCATTAAGTGATAGAAACCTCTCATTCAAGTCTGCAATTATTTCATCCAGAATAACGTAGAAAACGTTTCTCTTAAACAACTCTGGAGCCTCTGGTGTTTCTTCCGTGTCATTGTCGTCTTCATCAATCATCCTTTTGCGCTTTTTCACCCTCTTGGATTGTTCGGTTAACTGTCCGGGCCAGCCAATATTTTCAGCTACAATTGTAACTTCACTCCATATCTTTTCCCAGCCTTCTTTTCGTAGGCTTTGAAGTTCATACACCAGATTCTTTAGGTTCTCACTCGCTGTATCAATGGTCGCCCCGCGAGCTTGAATTACTTTATTCACTAAGTCAATAGTTTTTAACACTATACCATATGGATGCCAACAACAAACAGTCAAACGATCTCGTGTATGTTTTAAGTCCTTCGTCGTCTCTTCGACAATCTGCTGACAAATTGAGGAGTTCATCTAATGCTTCCACCAAACTTGGTAGATGTGCAGCTATTCGTTTTACACTGTCGGTTCTTGCAGACCAACGAGTTTGTGAGGTTGAATGTAAAGAACACCCAACTTTTTCCTGGAGAATTTCCCATCTTGAGCTGAACTGATTATAAAGTTTTTGCACTACTCCAAAAAATGTGTCTGCTTCACGGCAACTCGCTGCAGCCTGTTCTCCACAAAGATTAAGTGAATGACACGCACATGCACTATATACAGCAAGTTTATTGTCATTTAGCATTCTTGCTTGCACGCCCTTATAAGCCCCTTTCATGTTACTTCCATTATCATAACCTTGACCCCTACAATCAGATAAAGGTATGTTGAAGTCTGAAAGAACAGTTTTAATCAGATCGTAGATCGCTTCTCCAGTTTTCTTCGAACAATCTACAATAGCCAACAAACGTTCATGGATATCGTAATGTTCGTTTGATCGTGTTTCGTCTTCTGGTTTTACATTTTCACATTGTTCGTAGGCCCTGGAACCAGAACGATGAACATATCGGATCAAAAACGCAGTTTGTTCAATGTGAGCTGAGTCTGGTGTGGCGCCAACTATCAACGAAAAGTATTTAGCCTCCTCGCGTTCCTTCAAAATATACTGCCGCACAATGGATCCACATATATCAATAAACTCATTTTGAATGTCCGGTGACAAGTAAGAGACTTGAAGTTTCTTCCCAGTCTCTTGAGAATGCCGCACCTTTTGTAAATGTTCACTAAGAAGAGGATCATATTTCGCTAATAACTCAAGGATGCCTAGGAAGTTTCCGTTTGTACAATCACCAATTTTGTTGCTATTACCTCTGAAAGCTAACCCTCTCTCTGCAAGAAATAATGTTACGTCAAGAAGACGCCGAAGGAGGCCGCGCCACACTTGTTGCTCATGTTGTATATTTTTATCAAGAAGATCACTCAAAGATTTATCTTTTAGGTGCTTTACTTGTTCCATTTTCCATTGCACATAACAAGACTTGTGAAGTTCACTTTTTTCATGTTCAGGAACTCTTGCATACAGCTTACTCCAATTTCGAGATGCAGGCCATCCCTCGTCTGATGCCAGACATGAAACCTTATGTGGACTGAAAATTTAACATGGCAGACAAAATAATGCTGCCTTAGCACTACTCCACACTAACCAGTCTCTTTCAACATATTCTCCATTCGCCAGTTTTTTTTTGAAAATTGTGGTAGGCATTGAAACCCCCTTAGAGTCCAATGGAAAAGTTACAGGAAGTTTTTCGTGCGATTTCTTAATGTCAATTTCAATACTAAAGTTTGGTGACCCGACGTCAAAATATCTGCCCATGCTAAGCGACGTCGATGTGGCATTGTAAAGGGAAGGGCTCCCGCTCCCGCCTCCTGTATCACTTGTATTGTCAGAGTGTAAAGTCGGAAGTAGTAGGCCTAGAGGCTTGGGCGCAGGCTGTTCCTGAGACTCAGATAAGGACAAAGTTAGGTTAGGTTCGGAAGTGACAATAGTGGTTTCTGTTTCAGAAACATTTGCAACCTCCTGACGTTCAGGTTGCATTGACGGTAAATTTTTCGTGTGCCCTGTTGCCGCACTAATAGCAATATCACTATTACTGGAAGTTTTTATATACTTATTCACAGATATTTGCCTTTTGGCAGCCCCTATCTCACGCACTTCTTTTTCTTTTCTTTTCTGAAATCCAGATTTGTGCTTGTAAGTACTCATTGTGTGGTGTTTTGTTCTAAAGTGTGAACTGCCGAGCCGACCACAAACAATAAAAGATTTAACAATTACACAACCACAACTCAATCACTCCGAAAACCGCACTACTATTACAATAATTAAAAAATTACTGCATCACATCACATGCTACAAATGTGCTCGGCTACTCGCCCACTGGCCGCTATAGACTATAAATAAGTGGAAAGAGAGACACGAAATAAAGGAAACTGACAGGCGCGCGCAGGCACTAGCGCAACCAATCAATGTTTGGCATTTAGACAGTTGTCATAGCGACGACGGCCGGCCAGACATTACGTCACCCCAGCCCCGCTGCCACAGAGACAGCAGCGCAGCAGTCAGTGTTTGAAGGCGCATGCGCGGGCCCCCTAAAAAATCATCTAGGGCCGGGCCCCGGAAAAAATATCCGAGAAAACCGCCCTAACTACGGCCCTGCTTGTGACCACCTTTCGCAGCTACCTATTGCCTCAATACATGTCCAGGTTGAAATAAAATTTATCGCCTTTCTGTCAAACCATCTTACCAGGGCAACATTATTACTTGACTCAACACGCCAACCATAGCTATACCACGACCTTCCTATTTTTTCAAATAATTTTCAGGGATTTGGCGTCCCTCGCGGTACCCTAACCTAACACTACACCACTCACAAAGCATACACACACACAGACACATACACACATGCACATATACACATACACTAACATCTTCACTTAGGGTATTTGACTGGTCAGAACCGTTGGGCGTTGGGAGTGCTGAAAGGTCCAGAGCTTGACTAACTCTGGTCTTGGACGCTGCTGTCAGCTTGCTCTGCCGAAGGCGTATGCGCGGTTGCTGGTCCGCTAGCCACTTCGGTCCTTGGTCAGGGAGTGTCCGCGGTGCACAGGTGTCGGAGCCTGTGCACAGTATTACGAGTTCTCGACTGATGCCCATCCAGTCGAGCTAAGGAGGAAACTATGAGCCCCAGAGTTCCGGGGGTTGGAAATGATCGAAAGTGATCCATGGGTGTACCCGTTCTCATAGTCTCGCCCGTAACGCCTGACACGATGGTTAGCTTAAAAACAACTTATGGAAAACCAACAAATGTCCAACCAGTTGAATGTAAAGAGGCGTCGTGAGGTTTCTCCGAAAATCACTAGGGAAGTAAATACGAGGAGGAAAGAAATGGATTTAACGTCACCAAAGTTCTTAATTGTGTCTTGCACATAAGTCCCCGCAGGGAGGTGCGGACTAGCCGCACCTACGAGGGATTTGGCGTAACTCGCGGTACCCTAGCCTAACACTACACCACTCACAAAGCATACACACACACATACACACACCAACACAATCTATACACATTTCAACACTTACATCTTCTCTTAGGGAATTTTGACTGGTCAGAACCGTTGCGCGTCGGGAGTGCTGAAAATTCCAGAGCGTGACAAACTCTGGTCTGGGACGCTGATGTGAGCTTGCTCTGCCGAAGACGTAAGCGCGGGTTCTGGTCTACCAGCCGCTATGGTCCTTGGTCAGGGAGTGTCCGCGGTGCACAGGTGTCGGAGCCTGTGCACAGTATTACGAGTTCTCGACTGATGCCCATCCAGTCGAGCTAAGGAGAATACTATAGGCTCCAGAGTTCTGGAGATTGGAAATGATCGAAGTGATCCCGTTCCTATAGTCTCGCCCGTAACGCCAGACACGATGGTTGGCTAAAAGCATTCTATGGATCCTAAAACTACGTCAAAATTTTTGAGTTTAAAGAGGACTCATCAGGATTCACCTGATGAGCCTAAATGTGACGATTTGAGGAAAAAGTTGATGGTGGCAACGTCACAAGCATTGCCACCACCCAAATATTTGGTAATTTCTAGTGCCGAAGATGGACAGGATTTGTCTAGGGTTTCTCCGTTTCTTATAAATAAATCAATTACTGCCTGTGCTGGAAGTCCTGTCTCATCTATAAAAAAATTAAGAAATGGGACACTGCTTGTTGCTACTTGTAGTGAAAAACAGACCCGATCTCTTTTAAAAACGACTTCCTTCTTTGACCAAGTCAAGGTGTCTGTGGCTCCCCATAGGTCATTGAATTTCTCTAAGGGGGTCATTACATGTAGGGACCTGATGCACGTCCCAGTAAATGAAATCAAGGCCGAACTCACGTCACAGTCTGTCACGGATGTTGCTGTTATTATGAAATCTGAAAAAGGCGAGAAAATTAAAACAGCCTCTTTCATATTAACTTTTGGGAAACCAGAGATTCCTGAATATATTAATGCAGGTTATCAAAGGCTGTCAGTGAGGCCTTACGTAGCTAACCCTCGGCGATGCTTCAAGTGTCAGCGTTTTGGGCTCATTAGTTCTGCGTGTTCTAAACAGGGTGTATGCGGCAAGTGTAGCATGGAAGGTCATGATGAAAAAGATTGCGGCAACCCCCCGAAGTGCGCTAACTGTGGGGGCGATCATCCGGCAATCTTACAACTGTCCTCACTTTAAGGAGGAGAAAGCAATCCTTGGCATTATGGCTAACCAGAGGATATCATTTGCTGAAGCTAAGAAGATCTTTAAAGCTTCCCAACCAAATGTTGTTATTAAAACTTATGCTGCTTCCGCGAGCGGTACGAAGTCGTCCTGTGCCAACTGCGCAGACCTTACCGGAAAAATTGAAGCCCTTACTGAGCAGGTTGCACGCCTTCTATCTTTAGTGACAAATGGACCTTCAGTAAGTGTAATACAACCAGCGACTACGCCGAGTAATCTGCTAGTACGCAGCAAATCAGACGATACAGGCATTCCCGCACAGGTATCTCTCCACAAAGGAAAAACATTTGGAACAATTAATAAGTCTGAAAGCGTTAAGTCCGTAACATCAGGGGGTAGGAAGAATAAATCAAATTTTGATATTTTAAAAAAGAATGCCCCAATTAAAGTTGGGGGAAAAAGAAAAAAAAGCAAAGGCCAAAGGAGGGGCCCATTCCATCTCACCTCCAGAGCATACAAATTCCTCGAGTTCCACCACTGCAATAGCGGTGATGGAATCCGATGATACATTGCCTGAAGCGTCTCCTGACGTTCCAGGTAAATTAACATTTAATGCCAACAATGAGAGCCAGGTGAATCCATTTCACTAAAATACGATGTCCACACCTAAACAATCCGTGATTCAGTGGAACATCAACGGTGTTAAAAGTCACATTGAGGATCTCAAATTAATTGTAAGGGATGTGTCCCCTATGTACATTTGTATTCAGGAGACACATCTCCATGAATCGCACAATCTCTATCTAAGGGAGTATTCAGTTTACAGATCGGACTTCGTTACAGAAAATCGAGCTAGAAGTGGCGTAGCCATTCTAGCCCGTGACTGTGTCGACGCCGTTTCTCTGAACTTAATAACTCCCTTACAAGCAGTAGCAATTCAAACAGCTGTTCCATACAAACTCACTCTCTGTTGTGTCTACCTCCCACCAAGTGACAACCTGCAACAGAGAGATCTTGTAGACCTTATAAATCAGTTACCGACTCCGTTTTTATTAGTGGGCGATTTCAATGCCCACCATGTTTCATGGGGTTCCCCAGAATGCAAATTGCGAGGTAATCTGATCGAAAGCATCAGTTCGGAACTGGATTTATACCTGCTAAATGACGGTCCTCCGACACATTTAGCAGCGTCAACAGGTGGATGGACAGCTGTAGACTTGTCATTATGCAGTCCTGCCTTGGCTACAAGGCTAAAATGGTCAGCATTGCCTGATCTTTACAGTAGTGACCACATCCCTATTGAGATCTCTTTGTGTGACTCCTCACCCTGTTGTGTTCGACATCCCCGTTGGATCCTGAAATAAGTCAACTGAGAACAATTTTCACAAGATCTAGAATCACTGGACGTGGATTACTTGGCTCCCATTGATGACATTGTCAATTCATTTACAAAAACCGTTTTGAATGCCGCCGGAAAGGCAATTCCGAAAACCTCATCCAAACCACGACGACCACCTGTTCCGTGGTGGAATGATGAGTGCACTGTGATCCTTCGTCAACGGAGAAAAGCTCTGAACCAGTTCAAGAGACATCCAACGAGTGAAAACCTGGAAAAATATAAAATCTTCCGTGCGAAAGCACGGAGAATATTTAGGCAAAGTAAACGAGAATCATGGTCGCAGTACATTGGCACAATTACAAGAACTACAACTCCATCTACAGTATGGAAGAAATTACGATCAGTCTGTGGCATTTCCGTTCCGATGCCATTAATTTCATTAAGGCATTCGGATGGTGTTTTGACCACGGACTGTGAGGAAATTGCCAATGTGCTAGCGATATTGTATACTCCATGATTAAAAATTTACCACCGTCGGCAAAAGTAGTGCTCCTTCGGATATACAGCCGTATATTCGAGGAGCACGGTTTTCCCGATGCGTGGTTAGAAGCGACAATAATTCCTCTTCTAAAACAAGGAAAGGACAAAACTAATCCCAGTAGTTACAGACCCATCTCTCTGACCAGCTGCTTATGCAAACTACTGGAGAAGATGGTCAACCGTCGTCTTGTCTGGTATCTAGAAACAAACAAACTTCTTTCTAACGTTCAGTGTGGTTCCAGACAAGGACGTTCATCAGTTGACCAATTGGTTTTGTTGGAGTCAGCTATACAGAATGCCTTCATCTTACGACAAACACTGGTAGCGGTTTTCTTTGACCTTGAGAAGACATATGACATGGCATGGAGAAGAGGAATTTTGAACGTATTGAAATCATGGGGTATACAAGGTAACATTCTTGCTTTTATAAAAAATTATTTGAATAACAGGACTTCCCGTGTACGTCTAGGAGGCATATATTCTGATCGTTGCGAACTAGATAATGGTGTACCACAGGGTGGCGTTTTGAGTGTGACGCTGTTTGCTGTTGCCATTAACAGCGTCACTTCAAACGTACAGTCACCGGTCCACTGTTCCCTGTTTGTAGACGATTTTTGTATATATATATGGCTGCTAGAAGTATTGCAACAGCGGAAAGATCCTTACAATTAGTAATTAATAAATTGCAAGAATGGACCAAGTTTACGGGCTTGAAGTTTTCAGCTTCGAAGACCCAGTGTATAGCATTTAGTCGTCGCAGGCAACACCAGGAACCTATTCTTTATCTTGATGGTACGCGGCTTCAAACCGCGGATAATGTGAGATTTTTGGGTCTTTTATTGGATAAAAGACTTTCATGGAATCCGCATGTGCGTGATTTGAGGACCCGGTGCAGCAAGATATTGGATATGTTGAGAGTTCTAAGTGGTACAAATTGGGGAGCAGACAGAACCTGTATGCTCCGTTTCTATCGCGCCGTTGTAAGATCGCGCATAGATTACGGCTGTATAGCCTATTCATCTGCTCGACCTACGGTTCTGAAACTCCTGGATTCAATACATCACGCTGGTCTTAGACTTTCTACTGGTGCTTTTAGATCAAGCCCAATCTCCAGCCTTCTAATTGAAGCTGGAGAACCATATCTCTGCGACGTCAAATGCTACAAATTTCATATTACACTGGTCTTCGAAGTAAACCTAAACATCCGGCATTCAAAGCAGTTTTTGATAACCACCTCAAGGATCGTTAAAATGTGCGTCAACGTTCAACTGCTCCCTTCGGAATAAGAACGTGGCGCATTTTTAGGAATCTAAATTTAGAACATCCACCTATATTCGAACGAACATCATGCTACATCCCTCCATGGACAATACAAAAGCCAAAATGTGACTTCTCATTGTCCATGTACTTAAAACACAATACTCCTGACGTTATTTATCGTCAGGAGTTTTTGCAGATTCATCAAACTCACCAACATACTGTGACTATATTCACAGACGGTTCAAAACTGGACAATGGGATAGGTTGTGCATTTTATATGGAAGGACAAACTTTCACTTACGGATTGCCCTCAGCCTGTAGTGTTTTTACTGCAGAACTTTATGCAATTTTCCAAGCTTTAAGATCAATTCCGTCTGCAACATCTAAATATCTTGTGTGTTGTGATTCCAAAAGTGCTCTCCAGGCTATTCAGGAAATGTACACTAAGAACCCTTTAGTTGGAGACATCTTGTGCTCTATACACAGGCTCCAATTACGAGGTGTCGGGGTGTCATTTCTCTGGGTGCCTGGTCACTGTGGAATATTCGGAAACTCTAAAGCAGATGAAGGTGCAAAATTAGCTACAGGTATGTTGCCATCGACACAACGTGTGATGGCATCAGATTTTGTATGGAAAGTTAAAACTACACTATTCTCTGTTTGGAATGAAGAATGGCAAAATGTAAACAGAAACAAGCTGAGGGACAATAAAAATACCCTCCGAACATGGAGGACATCTGTTCGTTCGAATCGTAGGGAGGAAGTGGTGGTTACTCGACTTCGCATCGGCCACTCTTTGTTAACGCATGGATGGTTGATGCGACATGAGGATCCACCACTATGTCCGTTTTGTAGAAATAATATTACAATCAAGCATATCCTTCTTGATTGTGATAAGATGAAAAATTTGTATATACGTTACGATCTTCGAGGTAGTTTCCTAACACTGCAGTAGTCGCGCGTAACAGACGGACGTGTATAGTCGCGTGGCGCCCATTAGACGCCACTCCGGTAAACAATTAAAATATTTGTAATTTTTAGCAACTTGTGTTATAATAATTTTGTTATAAGTTAATAAGATTTTCAACCTTTTTTCAAATGTAATTTATGTAAAAAAAAACGCAATGGACACTATATAAAAAACTAATTTTGCATATCTATTTCCTACATTACATGTATATTCTTAAAGTTTTATAATTTTCGTTATAAAATAGATTAAATATAATCTACGTGACGTTGAGTTATAAATACTTAATTAAATTAACTAGTAAACAAAGAAAAGTCATGCAAACACTGTTTTCAAACACAATTCCCACATATTAATTTTCCATGTTTCAAGCAAATAAACATTTTACACTTGTGACAAAAGTTACGTGTTTTTCTGTTTTCTTTTCGCGCACACATATAACACCTTTTACTATAAGGCATACTATATAAGGCATAACACAATAATAAGGCTAACTGCCGTAGGAATTGCCTCCTTTTTAAAGTTTTGTTGTTTATATTATTAGAATTATATATTATTTGTCCATTTATACCAGCAATATTCAACAAGCTATAAAAAATGACTACTGGCCACCTCCTTGTATTCCTTGCACAACTATATAGGGCACTCATTTTGTCTACCATGTCTACGCCGTACGTCGTTGAATTGTAAAACGTTACAATTTCTGGTTTCTTATTATCGCCTGTGTGAGAATCAATACTGTTACCGCTATGTAGTGTTGACAGAACAATTACATTTTTATTAATTTTTGGCTTGTAAGAAACAAGTGTGATAGATTCATGGAACCCGAATTTAGACGACTTCAAAGGCATTGCTTTGCATGCTACAAACTCGGGGGGGGGGGATTTCTTTTTTATTTTTACGAATCGTTCCAACAAGGGTTGTCCTTTTTTTCAAAAGTTCTTTGGTAAGATCGTAGCTCGTAAACCAATTGTCAGTGGTTATATTTCTTCCCGAATTAGCAATGCAATCGGTACGTCGCAAAACAACGTCCTTAGGGCTGTTACTAAACCGGTGTGGTCCATCAGGCTGTTTTCCGGCATATATTTCTAGGTTCTGATATATAGACCTATATAAAGCAAAGATTGTATAAAAAGATTATATATATATATATATACACTCACAAACGTTCTCAGTAACAACTTGAAACAGACTGAAGACAAAGCTGCGTCTATAAGCGGCAGTAGTCGCATGGCGTCCACTAGGCTTCAAATGCCTATATTCCAAGAAATAGTCGATTGTAGGTATTGAATGTTTAACTAGCGATTTATGGTACTGTACCAGGAAGGTATTCAAAAGGAAACCAAAAAGTGGGTGTGTAGACAAAAACAGCAGGCTGCAAAAGTGACATTGGCGCCTGATAGACGCCACGCGACTACTGCAGTGTTAAAGGTGGTTTTAAGGGATGATGTCACGGCTATCGACTGTGTCCTAGCTTTCTTACGCCATCTTAATCTATTTAATAATATTTAAATTTTGTATAATTTTAGGTTCTTTAGTTTTAGATAATTACAATTAGCTTTAAACATTCATTTTGTTTTATTTTGATTAGTTTTATTTATGTAATATTTTAATATTTATTTTTAACAAACCTTAGTTAGGCGATGATAACCTCAATAGGTTTTTCGCCTGGAAAAAAATAATAGTTGTGGACATTTTGTGTGCTGTACACAGGCTCCAATTGAGGGGTGTGGGGAAAACTTTCTGTTGGGTACCTGGACATTGCGGAATACTTGGAAAGACAAAAGCGTATGAAGCGGCGAAGAAAGCTACAAGTTTGGTGCCTATTACTCAACAAGTTATGGCATCTGATTATGTGTGTTTCGCGAAACATTTATTGCTCGCTGCTTGGAATGACGAGTGGCATACTGTGATTGAGAATAAGCTGAGGGAAATTAAAGATACCGTCCGTCCATGGAGGTCTTCAATTCGTTCAAAACGTAGGGAGGAAGTGGTGGTTACACGCCTTCGCGTTGGCCACTCTTTTGCAACTCATGGATATTTGATGCGTCGTGAAGATCCACCAATATGCCAATATTGTGGGAGTATCTTCACAATAAAACATATTTTGGTAGATTGTGTTAGTGTAGGCAATGTTCGTGCCCTTTTTAATTAAAAGGGATTTTGAAGGTGGTGCTAAGGGACGATGCCTCGGCCATTGACCGAGTCATCGCTTTCTTGCACCACTTGAAAATATTTTTTTAAATTTAATACATAAATATATATTATAATATAACTTTTGTTATAATTAAATTTTTTTAAAAATGTTATCTAATTACCTTACCTATTGAAGTCACACCTTCAAGTTAATAAAAGAATTAACAATCTTATAAATTTTTTTTTACCATCACTTGTATTTATTCTCTACACTTATTTCTACACATTATTCCTAATTTATATTAATATTGTGCAGTGACAGGCTTGATGTCTTTAACTAAACTACAATAATAAAGGTTGACTTCTGAGGCTTTAAATTCAATTAGAATAACAAAAAAACAGTATTAAAATGATATTCTCGGGGTCGCTATTATGGGAACTTTGCTTTAAATTAGAAATGGTGCTAGAATTATAATTATAAATTTTGATGAAGTTAAAATTTGTTTTAGACTAAAGATAGATGTCTGTTGGCTACACTTATATTTTATATATACTTATAGTTCAGAAGAGTCCCTGGATTCCTGGCTTGTTCACTTCCGCGCTAACACTTGATAAAAAAAACTTACTTTATATTTCAAAAACTTTTACGTCGCACTTTACTAAAATTTACTTATAAAAAAAAAAAACTTAAATTAACAAAATTCTTCCTTTACAACACTTTTATCCTTGTCCCCACCGACCTGCCTGCCTTTCTCCGAAAACCAACAGCATCAGAGTTGTATTATAAAAAAACTAAGTGGGTGATTATTGGTTACACCTATATTACGGTGACCACAGGTTGCACTCTATTACCTGTATTCAAACGTTATACTTTGTTATTTTTATAGTTGTAATTACTGTTATTTTTGTTATATTTGTTAATACTGTTATTTATTCAAACCTTCCGTGTTAAAAAAAAATTAGAATATATTGTAGGGCATGCCTTTTATATATTTTACGAATGAAATGCTTAGCAATAACATACACCGCTATCATATTTATATAATGTCAAATCCATGTTTGGGTGAATATTTGTAATATTTAGTTTAAAATTCCAACTCATCTTTATTATTGAAATAAGAAAGGTATAAAGATAAAGAAAATAGCAACAATAAAAATAATTACAACAATACTACCCATAACACTAATAGCATAACAATAATAACAACGGTAATAACAATAATAATAATGGAAATATTACCAATAAGAATAACAAAATAAAAATAATTTAAACAATAACTACAAGAAACGTAGTAATAACAATTACAACAATATCAAGAATATTAACATAAAGTAATAATAACAACAGCAATAGTAATAATAGCAATATTATTGCCGTGGCAGTTTCTTGTCTGCTATCGGGCGCCTCCCCAGGTGGTGGATAGGGGAACGCTCGTTGTGCTTGCACTTCGGGTACTGGTGACATAAAATAGCCAGGGTGAACCAAAACAAGATAGGGGAGGGAACCCCGAAAAAAAACCAAATATGAGTAGTGAGAAGGAGATATCTTTTACGGTGCAGGGAGTCGGATCCCCAGTACCGGCACAGGAGGAGGTGACTGAGCAGGCCACACCTGGGTCGTTAGCCCATGACTGCAATTCTTCGAAAAGGGTGGAACACTTGGCCCTGACGCAAGCTACAAGTGTAGAAGATCCGTTCAAGAAAAGCATGAGCACCCATAGGTGAAGGTGCAAAATTAGCTACAGGTATGTTGCCATCGACACAACGTGTGATGGCATCAGATTTTGTATGCAAAGTTAAATCTATACTATTACTATTCTCTGTTTTGAATGAAGAATGGCAAAATGTAAATAGAAACAAGCTGAGGGACATCAAAAATACCGTCCGACCATGGAGGACATCTGTTCGTTCGAATCGTAGGGAGGAAGTGGTGGTTACTCGACTTCGCATCGGCCACTCTTTGTTAACGCATGGATGGTTGATGCGACATGAGGATCCACCACTATGTCCGTTTTGTAGAAATAATATTACAATCAAGCATATCCTGCTTGATTGTAATGAGTTGACAAATTTGTATATACGTTACGATCTTCGAGGTAGTTTAAAAGTGGTTTTAAGAGACGATGTCACGGCTATCGACCGTGTCCTCGCTTTCTTACGCCACCTTAATCTATTTAATAATATTTAAATTTTGTATAATTTTAGGTTCTTTAGTTTTAGATAATTACAATTAGTTTTAAACATTTATTTTGTTTTATTTTGATTAATTTTATGTAATATTTATTTTAAAAACTTAACTTTAGTTAGGCGATGATAACCTAAATAGGTTTTTCGCCTGGAAAAAAAGCCTTTCTCCGAGACTCTCTTTTAACTTCCTTTAAACTCCCGATCATTTAGTTTTTATGAAATCTCATCTCTCCCACTACCACCGATACGTTCTTTCAGTTTCCCACAGTTCTTAATTTAGCTAAACCCAACGGTACACGGTTAATTCCCTAGGCTATATCAGCCGCTGGATTTCCCGTCGTAACAACTATGGACCCTGGTCTATTGTCTATTTGTTGGACTCCACGTATAGCATTCTTGGGAAGGATAACGACATGGTACCTGCTTTGTCCGCCTAGAAAACTATTTGTGTCTTTCTTTGCTAAATCCTACTGATGATTTATTTTAGCTACTAACTTAATTCAATCTAAAGCCTCGTACTTTATGTTATAGAGTCCCCAGAATTTTAAAATTAATTTTCTTTGATTTCTTAAAATTTACAATTTTGAATGCTATGACATCAAAGAACAATTTGTTTTAAATTCTTTACCCATCTTAAATTTCTAATACATTAAATTTTACTATAGTTAAACCTCTTATATCCTAAATCATTTCACTTATAATCAGGGCCGGTTTCTAGTCGTTTGTCTAGCGTAAGCGAACAATATTCCGGCGCCCCCCCCACCACAAAAACCTGTAAGGTTATAAGGATTCTCTCTGGATACATAAAAAATACGAGTAAATTTAAATGCTTAACACGTTCGCTACCGAACGTCACACTCCAGTACCTGTAGACAGCCCTGGGCTGGAGGTTCTGGAACACTCGGTAGTGAAGGTGTTAACTGACAACATATCACTGTGTATAGTATACTATGTTAACACGTTCGCTACCGAGCGTCGCAGTCCAGTACCTGTAGATAGCCCTGGTAGTAGGTAGCTGGAGGTTCTGGGACACTCGGTAGCGAAGGTGTTAAGGAATAAGGGTTGAAACTTAAATAGTAGGGTTAAATTAACACACGCTTGCCCTTATTTATTGAATGTATTATTAAAAAATTTAAAAACCAATACAAATTGAAAGTGAAAAAAGTGTGAACAAATCAATAAATACAGCACAAGTCAGCTTTAAGGAAATTCGACAATTTATTTACTTGTAAAATAAATACAAACTTAAGAATTTTACACGTAACACTAAAAACACACTAAAAAGAGATTTTCCTTGCTTTCATTTTGGCAAATTCGTTGAGAATGAAGTCAGTGTCCATTTGGTTTAATAAATCATTCTCAATGGCCATTGTTGCCAGTCCACTCAAACGTTCCTGACAAATGGTTGATCTGAGATAAGTCTTTATAAGTTTCAACTTAGAAAAACTTCTTTCACCACTTGCCACTGAGACGGGGAGCGTCAGAAGGATTCTTAGAGAAACAAAAACATTAGGGAATGTATCCATATAATCATTGTTTGTTATATACGACAAGGCCGTACTTGGAGAACTTCCGGGTAGCAGCATTGGCGCAAAAATGTCTAGCTCGTCGAACAGTTCTCCTCCGTTTATGTCACAATCTTCTCCATTACTCAAAACACTATGAAGTTGTATGCAGGCATCTTTCAAAGTTTTCTTATCCCATGTCTGAAGATTCTTAATGTCATACAGAAAACTAAAACTCTTGCTGTGATTCTCCATGAGTTCAAACCTCTCTTTAAGCGAGTTGATAGCTGTATCAAGCACTACAAAGAAAAATTTCACTTTGAATGATGCCAGTCCAGCCTGAATCGGTTCATCCTCACTCTCATAGGAGAATTGCCTTTTTGTTTTCCTGGGACGAACTTCGGTTTCTTTTTCAAATTCAACAGAAACACCAATTTTGTCTGCCAGTTCTGTAGCATCTACGATATTGCTATTGAGACCTTCATCCGATCTCATATTTTCCAAAAATGTTTGAACACTTTTCACGAGATCCATTGAAGTTGGCAAAGTAGATGAGGCTTTTTGTAAGGTCTTACTCACCATGTTTATTTTAAAAAGGATATTATACCACGTTACCAGGCAACACAAAAACTTGAAAGTTTGAAGTTTTCTTAGTATTCCTACAGCAGAGTTCCTACTAAAAGCATCCAGCTTTTGGTCTTGAGAGGCTTCATACAAAGCATCGTATATTTCCTCAATGTGATATCTAAGAGGCACTAATGCTTCAATCCTACTCTCCCACCGAGTATTGCTGAGGGGTTTCACTGTTAGAGTGGATACGTGTTTTGTCAAAATACTCCACCTGTGAGTTGAACTAGAAAAAAAGTTGAAAATTTCTTGAATCGTACTAAAACAATCAACTGCAATAGGGCAAGAGAGAGCAGCATCGTTAACCACTAGATTCATAGAATGGTTTCCACATGACACGAAAAATGCCCTAGAATTCAAATCAAGTACTCTTTTCTGGACTCCAACATGCTTTCCTCTCATGTTGGAGCCATTATCATACCCCTGGCCCCTCATGTTTTTTAACGGGATGTTCCGTGTAGATAACTCACTGAGTAACACTTCTGTGAGACCTTCACCCGATGAATCTTTGATGGGCAGAAAGCCTAAAAAATGTTCTTTTATTGACACTTCCTTATTTTTTACACATGTAACAAATCTCACCACCATTGTCATTTGTTCTGTGTGGCTAATATCGGGTGTACAGTCCAGTATTATAGCATAATATATTGCTTCTTTTAGGTCACTTACGATTCGGTCTTGGATCTTAGTGGACAAGAGATAGATAAACTCATTTTGTATTTGTTTGCTCAAATAGTGAACGTTTGTCTCTTCAGAAGTAACTCTTCTTACATGTTCAGCCATGACAACATCGAATTTGGAAATATACTCTACAAGTTTCAAAAAGTTACCATTGTTACGCTCAAAAAGAGACTCTTTTGTCCCTCGAAAAGCCAACCCCTGAGATCCTAAAAATTGGACCACACACAGTAAACGTTTCAAAACTTGGTTCCAATGTTCTGTTTCAGCCCGAATGGTTCTCTCATTTTCTTTGTCAATCGTTCTATCCAAACGTAATCGCATGGACAGTTCACGCCAAGATTGACAATGTTGTATGTGGGTAGAAGATTTCTCATGACTGGTCAAAATCTTTGTTAAGTTTTGCCAGTCAGAATATCCTTGGTCTCCTGCAAGAGATGAATTCACATTACCAAAGACTTTGCAGGCAAAGCAAAATACTGCGTTTTTTTGTACTGAATACATCAACCAATTCCTGTGGACTTGTTCCTTATTGCAAAGTTTTCTAGTGAAATGAAGTGAAGAGAATTTTCTACCTTTAGCATCAATGGGAAAGTCGATGTTAGTAACTTGCACAGGTCCACGCTCAACAAGAAGTTTTCGTATCTCATCCGTGATTTTGAGCGGCCACTCTCCACAGTCCATCGATAGTAGCGGTGACGTGTCTCCAGGCAGCTTTTGATCATACAATACAAATCAAACTCTAAATTTTTGTATTGTCACATGTAAAAGTTAATTTTAAAATATGAATACGAGAAAAATATTTATGTAAGTTTGAATGGCAAAAGATTAAAATTAAAGAATTGAAACTGAGCCGTTCAGTTGCAGAAACTCCTGTGATCAATTGTTGTTAGAGAAAGTGCGCTAACCAAAGGTGCAATTTGAGTGCAGACTTTTCCTACGGTACGGCCCTTTGCATTCTCTGTATTTAATTTTGTTTCTTAATATCATAAAATATATTTTTCTAATTTTAATTACAATATGCGTAACCGTAACATAATAGCTTCTAAAATTCAAAGGCCTAAGCTTATACAAGCCAAATAACATGAGTTCTTTATCATAAAAATAAAGAAAAATTATCATTTAATAGGCTACCCATTGTTATTGGCCTACAGGCCCAAATCGTGTTTATTTAAATTTAAGCATAGTTTATATCTTAGGCACAATTTATTGTGATGTAAATTAAATTAATTTACAGTTTCATTTGGCTACCCATTGTTATTGGCCTACAGGCCCAAATCGTGTTTATTTAAATTTAAGCATAGTTTATATCTTAGGCACAATTTATTGTGATGTAAATTAAATTAACTTACAGTTTCATTTGTTTGGTGGCTTGTCGATGGAGTAGTTACTGCCTCCAATATTGGCAATTCATCTTTTTCGATATTGGTTTTTGTAGTAGTATCGTCCTCGTCCAACTTCGTGACCGAAAAAAACTTCTGTAGTGCTTTCGATTGCATTTTGTCTTCTTTTGCATGCCGCAATTTTCTTTTGCGGTTGAATGACCCAGAGGGCTTTTTACTACTACCGGCACTACTACTAGACATGACTTGTTTAGTTGAGGTTCTTCACTGACGCACTAGTTTGCGAATGGTACTCAGGAGTTTAGTTTGGTTAACGGAGGGGCGCCAGATGGACGAGTCCAAGTAGATGACGGGGGGCGCCCAACGAACGAGTCCATTTGAGAATAACAATAAACACAGTACACTTAAATAAATGTGAATTTCTTCACAGAAAACAATAAACCGTAATATATACTTTAATAAACAATGTATTATAAATAATCTAATTCCAAAATATGCAAAAATTTTCACGTAACATTTTAACAGCGTGTAAGTACGAATTGTTCCATATTATGCAGTAGTTATTTACATATAGTGCCGTATTAGTAAATGTACTATTTGCATTGGTTTATTGTTAATGTGTATAGTAGAGCAGTCACCAAGTGATTTTACAATACTACCTGTATTATTATGGACACCTGTACGATTTTACGAGGTGTATTTAGTGAAGATTTTTAAACGCAAGCCAACAGATATTTTACCATTCTGGAAAAAGAAGACTAGCTTCAATGAAAATGTGATAGTTTTAAAGCAGGATGAACCATAAGCCATTCAATGAACAATAACTGCAAATCAACTTCAAATTACCTTTACTGAATAGGTAATAGGTACCGATCCTCAACAATTATTTATATAAATACGAGGTATATAAACATGTCAGTAATGTTTTTGTAAGGTCAATCTACAATCTGTCCCAGAAGATGAAAGGTATAATGCTGTTACAAAGAAATGGACTTCACTAGAAACATATGCGTCACCTTCCCCTTCAATTTAATAATAAATGGCAGAAATATAATTGTTGGTTAGCATACAGTAAAAAAGATGAAGGCGTGTACTGTAACTTGTGTGTGTTGTGTCCTCCACAAGAAGCCGAGTTAAAGAAAACACGCCTCTTGGGAAACTGGTCGTACCACAGGTAAGAAAACACAAAAAAACACTTGAAATCTTTCGTCACAATAGCTCCACTGGGTATCAGACAATGTCACATTTTAGAAGCACCGAGTTTATGAAAAATTATAAAGCTCAAGGAATAAAGTTACATTCAAATAGATTCTGAGGCTATAAGCCGAGTGTTGTTTAAACGAACTCGTTTCGAGCCGAATGTAAAAACAATATAATTTTCTGGCAATGAGAACATTGCACTGAGAGGACATTGTGATGATGGATTATTTGACGTGGCTGAAAGTGAAGAAAATGAAAGAAAATCCAGAGCACTATTGTCTTTTCAGGTCTTTGCGGGTGATAAGGGAGTGGGATAACACCTTAAAAGAGCACCCAAGAACACCACTTGGATTAGAAAACAAAATTTAGCTTCTATAAAATTAGCTTCTATAATGCATAACATAAAATGGGAAGAAAAATATAATAAAATCAATTTATTTATAAATAAAATTAGAAATATAAAAATTAACAATAAAACCAATATAAAAACAAAAATAATAATAATATTATAATAGATACAGAACTAGTCATTACTAAACTAAATACAAGCTTACAAGGAAATATCAGAATCGAAGCAGCTTTGTATTTTTCATTCCTGATTGTTGGTACTGTTGACCAAGGAAAAGCTTTGATTATAAATTAATAAATATTCTTGTATTTGAATAACATATGCTGTTTTAAATTATTAAACAAGAAAATATATTTTATATGTATATATATAGTGTTGTTTTAATATAAAACACTAAAACTATATATATAATCCAAAATATAATAGAAGTGAGTTAGAAATGGATAACAAAAGAAAATGTAAACAATTGAGGCATAACCTCAAAAAAAATTATTATAAAATATTAAAACCAAGATGGCGGCTAATATAATTATGAAACACCTGATGTTTTTCAAATGTAGAAATATATTAATGTAAAAATAAAGCAAATGTAAAAATAAATTAAAAGGCTAGAATTTTGGACAAAAACATTTAACCTCAGATAAGTAATTA
This sequence comes from Prosapia bicincta, assembly GCA_036971475.1. Lineage (NCBI taxonomy): Eukaryota > Metazoa > Arthropoda > Insecta > Hemiptera > Cercopidae > Prosapia > Prosapia bicincta. The sequence continues at coordinate 103,721,242 of JBAIZL010000004.1, read as the reverse complement.
ATTTAAGAAAAGATTGTAAATTATTATTATATTGTAAATTCAAAATTAATAACTTTAGGCCTAGGAGTTGCTTTTATACAATTTATTACAACATTAATTGCATAAACCAATTTCTAATTTGTCATAATTAATACCCACCGAATAATCTGGGAGAGAAAACTCTTGTGCTAGTTAACTAAATTAAGGAAATAGAAAAAGTGTATTAAAATAATATTGTTACTAGAATAATTAAAGAACTAAATTAAACAAAGACTAAATCGAATTATAAGAAAGTGTTTTTATTTATTACTATAAATGGTAAGTAATACAAAATAAAAGTAATAGGAATCTAAATTTTACTGTTACGGTTGCAATCATTTTGTAATTCTAACTGGCGCCCAGCAACATAATGTTTTCTAACGATTTTTATTATTAAATTTTGTTTTATTATAAATAAAATATATTTAAATTATTGAAAATTAAAAAATCATATATGTAAATAAATAAATTATATATCATGAATGCAGTGGTGGCTCCTGCCCAATTACATTGGTGGGGCTCATGACAAAGGGTCTAGCCAGATTTACAAGGTGCGGAGACAATTTTGAAATTTGATACCCATTTAACTCGTTTTACATTCTAAGCACCTACAACTTTTATTAAGTTATACTTATTGATTAATATATTAACATTGCTATAAATAATAGACGTATTACGGTGTGATTTACGAAATGTTGCTAGGTTGGGTAGTTAAGTGATTGCCTATGCTAAAGCGTCGAGTACTCAACGAGTAGTGTGAATCAAGTTTTACTTTTAAAAGTATATTAGGCCACTGTGTATGCGCATCAAAGGATCTATAAATGGAAACATTGTGAGAACATTACAAATAAGCCTACAATGCTGCTTCCTAAATCATATAGAATTGTAGTAGCAGCACTGATTAGTCATTTCTCTAAATATTTTATGGTTTTAACATTGCTTAAATAATTCTAAGCTCTTCTTAACCTAATTTAAGACAAATGAATATTAATTAAATATTAATTTTTGTAATTGGGAGGGTTGCGCCCCAGAGCCCTGTTGGAGAAACCGCCACTGCATGGATGACATGCATGGATAACATGCATGGTACTGTTAGCCAACGAAAAGCTTTGAATTGTAAATTGACTTAGTTCTTTATATATATATATATATATATATATATATATATATATATATATATATATATATATATATTCTTGATATTTAACATTATCCATTGTTTTTCCGTTGCACTGACTTTATGAAGTTAATATATTACTATGTGAGTAATTTTATCCACCATTAAGTGCAATAATTTTACCTTGAGTGATGAGGCACCTTTCGGTCGTTGACCATTGTCGAATCACTGATTTTTCTCTGCTGTGGATGCTCGGTCCGTACACGGACCGAGCATCCACAGCAGAGAAAAATCAGTGATTCGACAATGGTCAACGACCGAAAGGTGCCTCATCACTCAAGGTAAAATTATTGCACTTAATGGTGGATAAAATTACTCACATAGTAATATATTAACTTCATATATATATATATATATATATATATATATATATATATATATATGAAGTTAATATCTTGTAAGTAATTTTATCCACCATTAAGTGCAATACAAAAAATGGATACGAATTAATTAATAAAATAAAAACGATAAAAACAAACAGCAACACAAAAATAATAAGTTATGATATAACTAACATGTACCCTAGTATCCCAATAGAAGAAACCATAGAAATAATAAAAAACAAACTAATACACAATAACGAAAAAAGAAACATAATAGATAGTATCATTACGCTAACCAAACACATATGTAACCAAAATTACTTCCAATTTAACAATAAATATTATAAACAAACAACTGGACTCCCCATGGGTTCAACAAACAAACAAACAAACTTCTTTCTAACGTTCAGTGTGGTTCCAGACAAGGACGTTCATCAGTTGACCAATTGGTTTTGTTGGAGTCAGCTATACAGAATGCCTTCATCTTACGACAAACACTGGTAGCTGTTTTCTTTGACCTTGAGAAGGCATATGACATGGCATGGAGAAGAGGAATTTTGAACGTATTGAAATCATGGGGTATACAAGGTAACATTCTTGCTTTTATAAAAAATTATTTGAATAACAGGACTTTCCGTGTACGTCTAGGAGGCATATATTCTAATCGTTGCGAACTAGAGAATGGTGTACCACAGGGTGGCGTTTTGAGTGTGACGCTGTTTGCTGTTGCCATTAACAGCGTCACTTCAAACGTACAGCCACCGGTCCACTGTTCCCTGTTTGTAGACGATTTTTGTATATATATGGCTGCTAGAAGTATGGCAACAGCGGAAAGATCCTTACAATTAGTAATTAATAAATTGGAAGAATGGACCAAATCTACGGGCTTCAAGTTTTCGGCTTCGAATACCCAGTGTATAGCATTTAGTCGTCGCAGGCAACATCAGGAAACTATTCTTTATCTTGATGGTACGCGGCTTCAAACCGCGGATAATGTGAGATTTTTGGGTCTTTTATTTGATAAAAGACTTTCATGGAATCCGCATGTGCGTGATTTGAGGACCCGGTGCATCAAGATATTGGATATGTTGAGAGTTCTAAGTGGTACAAATTGGGGAGCAGACAGAACCTGTATGCTCCGTTTCTATCGCGCCGTTGTAAGATCGCGCATAGATTACGGCTGTATAGCCTATTCATCTGCTCGACCTACGGTTCTGAAACTCCTGGATTCAATACATCACGCTGGCCTTAGACTTTCTACTGGTGCTTTTAGATCAAGCCCAATCTCCAGCCTTCTAGTTGAAGCTGGAGAACCATCTCTCTCAATGCGACGTCAAATGCTACAAATATCATATTACACTGGTCTTCGAAGTAAACCCAAACATCCGGCATTCAAAGCAGTTTTTGATAACTATCTCGAGGATCGTTACAACGTGCGTCAACGTTCAACTGCTCCTTTCGGAATAAGAACGTTGCGCATTTTTAGCAATCTAAATTTACAACATCCACCTATATTCGAACGAACATCATGCTACATCCCTCCATGGACAATACAAAAGCCAAAATGTGACTTCTCATTGTCCATGTACCTAAAACACAATACTCCTGACGTTATGTATCGTCAGGAGTTTTTGCAGATTCAACAAAGTCACCAACACACTGTGACTATATTCACAGACGGTTCAAAACTGGACAATGGGATAGGTTGTGCAGTTTATATGGAAGGACAAACTTACACTTACGGATTGCCCTCAGCCTGTAGTGTTTTTACTGCAGAACTTTATGCAATTTTCCAAGCTTTAAGATCAATTCCGTCTGCAAAATCTAAATATCTTGTGTGTTGTGATTCCAAAAGTGCTCTCCAGGCTATTCAGGAAATGTACACTAAGAACCCTTTGGTTGGAGACATCTTGTGCTCTATACACAGGCTCCAATTACGAGGTGTCGAGGTGTCATTTCTCTGGGTGCCTGGTCACTGTGGAATATTCGGAAACACTAAAGCAGATGAAGGTGCAAAATTAGCTACAGGTATGTTGCCATCGACACAACGTGTGATGGCATCAGATTTTGTATGCAAAGTTAAAACTACACTATTCTCTGTTTGGAATGAAGAATGGCAAAATGTAAATAGAAACAAGCTGAGGGACATCAAAAATACCGTCCGACCATGGAGGACATCTGTTCGTTCGAATCGTAGGGAGGAAGTGGTGGTTACTCGACTTCGCATCGGCCACTCTTTGTTAACGCATGGATGGTTGATGCGACATGAGGATCCACCACTATGTCCGTTTTGTAGAAATAATATTACAATCAAGCATATCCTGCTTGATTGTGATAAGTTGGAAAATTTGTATATACGTTACGGTCTTCGAGGTAGTTTAAAGGTGGTTTTAAGGGACGATGTCACGGCTATCGACCGTGTCATCGGTTTCTTACGCCACCTGAATCTATTTAATAATATTTAAATTATATATAAGTTTAGTTTCTTTCTTTTTAGTTACATTTAGTATTAAACATTTATTTATTTTGTTAAGTTGGTTAGTTCTATTTTGAAATAATAATTTAAAATAAAATTTTAGTTAGGCGATGATAACCTCAATAGGTTTTTCGCCTGGGCAAAAAAAAAAAAAAAAAAAAAAAAAAAAAAAAAAAAAAAAAAAAAAAAAAATCCGAATGGGTTCACCCATATCATCTGTCATGTCAGAAATATATTTACAACACTTTGAACAAATAATAATTAAACCTATAATAAACACACACAATATTTCACTATGGACAAGGTATGTAGACGATATACTTGTAATATACCAACCTACCATTCACAACGAACACATCATAATATTAAACAAACTAAATACATACAACGAAAACATACAATTCACCGTTGAAACAGAAACAAATAGAACAATCAACTTTCTCCACATCACTTTAAACCTAACCTCAACACAACACTACAACCGCAACACAAAAATAATGAGAATAAAAAAATCTACCTAAAATATAAATACACCAATAACAAAATAGAAAAAATAACAAATATATACAACAAAGAATACTACACTCCAACATACAAACCAAACAACAAAATAATAAAATATCTTAATAACACAAACCACAAAACAAATTCAGAAAAACATAACCTATCAGGAATTTACAAAATTACATGCAACAACTGTAACGCTTTTTACATGGGAAAAACAACCAGAACATTTAAAATAAGATTTGAAGAACATTATAGAGCATTCAAAAACAAAAATTCAAAAGTATCAAATGTTGCAGCACACCTAATATCACATAAACATGAAATAAATTACGAAGATAACCTAACCATACTTGAAATAAATAATAACCCAATAGAACTAAACTCACTAGAAAAATACCACATGCCTCATCACTCAAGGTAAAATTATTGCACTTAATGGTGGATAAATTTACTTACAATAGTAATATATTAACTTCATATATATATATATATATATATATATATATTTTAGGTTAGATTAGGTTGGTAAAGATTTTTTTAAGATTTTTTGGACTAGGAGACTGACAGACTTACCTTGGTAAGAGTCCACACTGTAGTCTTGAAATAGAAACACATAAAAGCATTTAAACGTTTAAGTGCTTTTATGTGTTTCTATTTCAAGACTACAGTGTGGACTCTTACCAAGGTAAGTCTGTCAGTCTCCTAGTCCAAAAAATCTATATATATATATATATATATATATATATATATATATTTTCTTAAAAATTATCACTTATACCATGTCTTACAATGCAATTTTAAATTTAAAAATATTTTAAACAAAATAATTAAACATTACTGGTGAAAAGATGAGCTGGAGGTTTCAGTTAGATGCGGATGGAATCCTTGTTACTTGTTACTTCTTTCCCAAACCAAAGTGATTGCCTCCCCGAGTGTAGATCCTCCCCCTGATTATGGATGCCATGTTATGGTCCACGCCACAAGCGATCTGCAACACAAAACCAGAAGCATGAAGGCAGTTTACCTTGTTATTATAGTCCAAAACATTTTTACATCTTAACAACAACTATAATGAAATTACAATAAACTGTTTAAACACATATTAATGTTAATGAGAAAACACAATTTTGACTTTCACGTTTATCAAGCTTGGCATTAAACATTTTGGTTTTATATTTATAAATTTACAATAAATCAAAATTAAAAACAAACATTTGGGAATTCAATGGACATCTTTTAAAAATGCACTGCATGAGTTTCTGTCAAATGGGTAAAAATGCTGAAACACAGCCACCTAAGATATTTTGGAAAATTGTTTAACACCACCAAATAGAATTTTATACACAGCACAGTAGCATATTTAAAACAAATATTTAAACACCCTTGATGTACCCCAGTCAGAAACGATTTGGTTGTAATTGTATAAATGTAACCATTTAGGTAATGTATAGACTGAAAACCAAATCTAACCTGACTGGGGACTTTTTAGGTATATTTTGATATAGGTATATAGTAATGTATAAATTTAAAACCGATGCCTACAACCTTATGCGTAGCACTGTGATGTCACGAAACATTTGTATCACTTCGTGCCTATTCACAATTTATACCTCAGCGCAAAATTTTTTACCCTACTTTAAACTGAAATAAGTAACTTTCCTATGTGCTATTTCAAATGCAAAACAAAGGGTCATTTTAAATGAACAATGAGATTATATTCTTAAACAGATTTTAAACCGTAGGTAACATTTAAAATATTTTTCATTATTACAATTACAATTTTATATCAATAAACAAATAATAAAGTAGCTAACGAAATAACGATAAACAGTGTTTGTATCGCAAATGCAGTGCTTTATAGGTTTGTTATATAAGTGAACGTAAGTTACTATTAACTGCTCTATATATTATTACCTTGGCAACGGTTTCCTGTGGAATTGAGATGTTGATTGCGCCCCTTACTAGATACTCATTATGTTTATCTGAAACAAAACAACAAAGTATTTAATATTTTTGTGTACTAAATTTTGAGGAAGGGGATACTAACTTAACCCACGAGAGCATGAACTAACCTTAATATTTGGGTGGGTACAGCTGTCCCGCAGCCAGAAAGAAGTGGTGCAGTCGGCTTGCGCGGTCTGGGAATCGCCGCTTAAACTGGTACTCAGCAAGATATCCGCAGTAATGTTTTTTCCGAACACCATATTTGGGGATGGATTGACGTACTTCTCGCCAAGCTCTCTCCACGTTGTTGGTATGAGCACCCGAACCAGGGTCAACAAAATGGATAGAGTGGTTGACGGTAAGATGTACGTAACCCTCATCCTTCAAACAATCGTACGCTTTCCAACAATCACTAATAACAGTAGTGCCGGGTAGCACATACTGCTTAATAATGTTGAGAAGCGTCTCTTTGGTGCGGTCGGGGACTGGTACAAAGAAAGAATTGGCTGATCCCCGTTCCACTCCGCCAAATACCCACTGGCCCTCTATAAGCCGTCCTCTGTTATATTTTCTCCTGCCAAATTTTGCTTCGTCAATCTCCACAACTTTGCCCACACCACCTATGGGTGAAGTTGATTTTACACAATGGTAGATAAGTACCTCTCGGGTAAAAGAATACCAATCTACGATTGTTTTAGAGGTGACTTTCATGTGAAAAACCAAATAATCCTGTCTTGGTGGGTTTAGAATTAGTAACGTGGCGACCAGATTGAGGATGGCTTGAGGGCTAAGGTGGGTACCCCCAATAAAGGTTCCTGCACGTGCGGATACATTAAACGTGCATCGCCTTTTTGCCCGCCTCATAATAGACACATTGCGTCTACATCTGAACATCATGTTACTACGTTTAAGCCCAACAACAGTACCACATCTAGTACATGTGGTTGTTTGGTTAATCACCCCATGTGACACGAGAAAATCTAACACTTCAGCTTCAGACCAGCGAATAGTGTCCCATTGACTTAATACACACACTTCACTGCATGCGGGCACTATATTTTGTATTACACCCTCACACTCATTAACTTCCGAAGTGGAAACAACATTAACGCTCTCCATTTTTGATGAAACTATTGTATCAGATAGGATGTATTACAAGTGAGCGGGAACTATTTGTGTTGCGCTTTCTGATTGGTCAATACATTAATTAGTTCGCTTCGATACGGAACCGATTCATTAGTTGGTTTTAATAAGGAACGGAATTGATTACTTTCAGCCTCGGGTACTGTAGATGATAATCCGTGAGATTTTTACATTAATTTCCGATATATTGCAAGTATTGGTTCAGATCGAGTACCCTTTATGGGAATAAAGTATTATTACATTGATGTGATTGTCTTTGTTTTAAAATCATTTATTTTATTCCGTGCTTTAAAGTAACAATAAAATGCATTATTTTAAAAAAATACTCACTAATTGGTATACAATTTTTAACATAGTCGTGTAATACGAATTACAGATACAAGTCCGTATAATTCCCTTTCCAGCTGATATTGTGCATTTAATAAATTTACTTATTTTAACACTATGAAGTATTATTACATTTAAGTAATTGACTTTTGTTTATAAATCATTAAATTTTGTTAAAAATAACAATGTTCCACTGTATTGTAAAAATAAACTCTGTATTCTAAAGGCAGTTGTGTATTACGAAATAATAATATTATTATTATTTTACATTTGTTTGCTTCTATAAAAACCTCAATGTGTATAACACAAAAAATTAACGTAATAATATTTTATTCTTTGAAAGATTGGCTACACTACCGACATCGCGGTAATCTCATTTTATTGGAGGGAGTTTGACGAAAGAACGGTTACAAGTGCAATTATTTGTTTGGCGCTTTCTGATTGGTCTAGACATGAAATAGTTCGCTTCGATACGGAATAGATTCAGTGGTTGGTTTTGTTAAGGAACGGATTTGATTAACTAAGATTTTATAAATCATTTAATTTTATTCCGTGCTTCAAAGTAACAATGTTTCACTGTGTTATATTAAAAAAAAAAAACATCATGCTTTTAATAAATTAACTTATTTTACAGTATGAAGAATTTTTACATTGAAGTTATTTACTGTTTTTATAAATCATTTAATTTTGTTCCGCGCTTAAATGTAACCCTGTTGCATTATTTTTATAAATTATAAATTTATAATTATAAATTATATATTCTTAAGGCAGTTTTTTGCTTTTATATAAAATACAATATGTACAACACAAAAACAGAACGTAATATTTTATTAAATTCTTAAGGCAGTTGTGTATTACGAATTAATAATAATAATATTATTATAAACTTCTTTCAGTTCTTAAATTTTAAATTCTTAAGGCAGTTTTTTGCTTTTATATAAAATACAATATGTACAACACAAAAACAGAACGTAATATTTTATTAAATTCTTAAGGCAGTTGTGTATTACGAATTAATAATAATAATATTATTATAAACTTCTTTCAGTTCTTAAATTTTAAATTCTTAAGGCAGTTTTTTGCTTTTATATAAAATACAACATGTACAACACAAAAACAGAACGTAATATTTTATTGTTTGGAAGGTTGGCTGCACTAGAATAATAGCGGCAAGTCATTTCTTTGGAGGGAGTGTAAGGAAAAATATGTGTCTACTGTTGGATGCAATATTTTCTGTTTTTTGCGAAGAATAGTGTTTGTGAGTGCATTGTCAGTGTTTGTTTCGTTATTGTGAGTAATTTTGCGACTTACTATCGCAAAACAAATGATATGTGAGCGCGAGTTTCATAATTGTAAAAGGTAGGTAGAGTGCTTATTAAGGTAGGTTTTAATTACTAAAACAGCTACATATTAGTATGCAACGTTCTATAAACCGTGCCTATATTTGCTTGAAACATTCAGAAACATGTAAAAAGGCTATTTTCGTTAAAATAAAAATTATGCCAAAACCCATAACGGTGTGCTACTTACGTGACGTCAGAGCTTTGTGACGTCATGTATCCCTCCGCGAGGCAGCGAGCCGCTTTACAATTGCTACATCCGCGCCGAAAAATTTACCCAACTTTAATTAAAGAAAAAATAGTGTTTCCACGCCTAAAAAAAAAAATTTTCAATGAAAACAGCCTTTTTACATGTTTTTGAATGTCTCATGCAAATAAAGGCCTGGTTCAGGAAACTCCACAATAACCCTATTAGATTGTGGATTTCGAATTGAGGTTTGTATAGTCCTAATATTCAAGTTTGCTAATTCCCTTTCCCACTGTTTGAAAGTAAACTGGGTCCCGTTGTCCGTTATAATTGCTCTAGGTTGTCCATATTTAGTGAAATATTCCCTTAGTCTTCTTAAAGTGTTGCTTGAGGTTGTTCTATTTACCTTATACAGTTGAATATATTTAGTGAACACATCAATGACCACCAGAATAAATTTTGCCCCACTCCTAGCTCTTGGCAAGGGCCCGTAGTAATCTATCGACACTAACTCGCCCTTGTTCTCCGGTATTATGCAAGTCATTTCCCCACTTCTTAATTTAATATCATGTTTGCACTTCTGGCAGACTTCACAGGTCCTCACTAACTGTTTGATATTTTTAATTAAATTATCTGTTGCAAAATCTTCCTAGAAGGTCTCATAGACTTTGTTAATTCCTATGTGCCCAAAGTAATTATGTATTTCCCATATTAATTTATTCCTGAAGCTCTCTGGTATGTATAATTTAAATTTTCCGTTGTCTTGTCTATACAATCGTTCCTCCCATAATTTATAGAATCTGTGTAGTTTGCTGTTCGAGTTCCATAATTGGTCTATTAGGATTTTGTTTTATTGTCTTCCTGTTGTATTGTGTATATTTCCTTTAATCTGTTTAATACGTCCTCATTGAATCTCCGTTGTATAACAGCAATTTGTATAAATGTGTCATGTTGGTCACGCGTAAAAGTGTCTTCTACTGGGTTTCTACTGAGTATATCCGCGACAATGTTGTCCTTACCATTACAGTGGATGATGTTTAAATTGTATTCCTGAATGAGTAATAGCCATCTAGTCATTCGTGCGTTCAACAACTTACACCGATTTAAATACGTCAATGCACGGTGGTCAGTTATTATGGTCAAAGGATTTCCTAAAACAAAACGTCTAAATTTCTTTAGACTACGAACAATACTTAGGAGCTCCTTTTCTGTCGTTGAATAATTTATTTCACCCCCTTTAAATGTCCTGCTGGTATATGCAATTATTCCGACGTGTCCATTATCATCGTATTGAAATAATTGTCCTCCCAAAGCGTAGTTACTGGCGTCACATTGTAAATAATATTTGCGATTGGGTATAGGATGCGTTAACATAACCTTATCTAAAAATTGTTGTTTTACTGATGCAAATCCCCGCTCTTGTTCATCTCCCCATTTAAACTTCTTCCCCTTCCTTAACAATTCCTGTAATGGAGCGGTAATAGTAGCATTATCCTTTAAAAATATGTTATAAAAGTTTATAAGCCGTAAGAACGCCTTCAACGGTTTAGCATTCCTTGGCCTGGGAAATTGATTTATGGCTTCCACTTTTGCACTGCTAGGTTGCACTCCTTCTACACTCAAGGTGTGTCCTAAGTATTCTATCTCCCGCCGGCAGAATTGTGATTTGTCCAAGTTAATTGTTACGTTAGCCCCTTTAAATATTTTAAAAAGTATTTCCAACTGTTGTAGGTGCTCCTCAAAATCCCTCGACAAACATAAGTAGTCATCTACATAGATTATTAAAAATCTTTTTGCTTCCTCCGTGAGGACTGAGTCTAAACCTCTGGTTAAGCTAGCTAAACTCGTAGATAATCCAAACGGAACAGTAGTAAATCTATAGCACAACCCATTATGCAAAAACGCTGTATAGTCACGGCACTCCTCCGCTAACGGTATCTGCCAAAAGCTACTGGTCAAGTCTATGCTGGACATAACTTTATAACCTCCACATCTTGCTAATAAGTTTTGGATTGGGAGATTACCCTCATAATCCGGTATCCCGCAGGGGGGTGCGGACTAGCCGCACCTACGAGGGATTTGGCGTCCCTCGCGGTACCCTAGTCTAACACTACACCACTCACAAAGCATACACATACACGTACAATACACCAACACAATCTATACACATTTCAACACTTACATCTTCTCTTAGGGAATTTTGACTGGTCAGAACAGTTGAGCGTTGGGATTGCTGAAAAGACCAGAGCGTGACAAACTCTGGTCTGGGACGCTGCTGTGAGCTTGCTCTGCCGAAGGCGTTTGCGCGGTTGCTGGTCCGCTAGCTACTTCGGTCCTTGGTCAGGGAGTGTCCGCGGTGCACAGGTGTCGGAGCCTGTGCACAGTATTACGAGTTCTCGACTGATGCCCAACCAGTCGAGCTAAGGAGGAAACTATGGGGCCCAGAGTTCCGGGGGTTGGAAATTATCGAAAGTGATCCATGGGTGTACCCGTTCTCATAGTCTCGCCCGTAACGCCTGACACGATGGTTAGCTTAAATACAAATTATGGAAAACCAACAAATGTCCAACCAGTTGAATGTAAAGAGGCGTCGTGAGGTTTCTCCGAAAATGCCTAGAGAAGTAAATACGAGGAAAGAAATAATTTTAGAATCACCAAAGTTCTTAATTGTGTCTTGCGCAGAAGCTGGCAAAGATCTTTCAAAGGTATCGCCCTTTGTAATCCAAAAGGCTATAACCGGATGCGCAGCAGGACCCGTCTCTTCCATAAGGAACACTGCTGTTGGAAACAAGCAATTCGAAGCAGTCACAGCTATTATTAAAAATGATCTCCTTCTTTGATCAGGTCAAGGTTTCGGTGGCTCCCCACAAAACCTTGAACTCATCAAAGGGAGTAATATCATGCAGGGATCTGTTGTATGTCCGTGAGGACGAAATCAAATCAGAACTGGTATCAGAAGGTGTAACAGATGTCGTACGAATTATGAGGATGGAAAACGGTCAGAGAGTTCCAACAACATCATTAATCCTGACATTCGGGAAACCATCTATCCCGGAATATTTATATGCTGGCTATCAACGACTTTCTGTTAGGCCCTACGTTCCCAATCCACGCCGGTGCTTTAAATGCCAACGTTTTGGACACGTAAGTTCTTCTTGCTCCAAGCCAGAGGTATGCGGACAGTGTGCATCTGAAGGCCATACTGATAAGGTTTGCACAAGTGCTCCGAAATGCCCAAACTTTGCTGGTGATCACACTGCTCGCTCCTTTAACTTCCCAAAGTTCAAGGAGGAGAAAGCGATCCTCAGCATAATGGCAAAGGATTAAACATTTTTCCACGAAGCAAAAAAGAAGTTCAAGTCAACTCAACATAGACTTGAAACAAAATCTTATGCCTCAGCTACCACCACTGAAAAGTCGTATTCTAACTGTGTTGAGCTAAATAAAAAAATTGGTAGAAATTTAGTACGGCGGCCCCACACGATATTTTGCATTATTGTTCAAAAGCACGAAAAGGTACGATATCCACAAAAAAAAAATTTTTTTTCTTTGCTCAAAGTTACTTTTTTCGAGTTTAAAGTAGGGCAAATTTTTTTGGCGGAAGCACAAGTTGTGAATAGGCGCGGAGTGATACAAACGTCTGTGACGTCACGGTACTCACTATTTAGACCTATCTTAGGGCTCCGAGAGGAAAACATTTTGTACTAATTATTATGCTTTTACTAATTATTTCGCGTGGATATCGTATTTTTTCGTGATTTTGAACAATATTCCAAAACATCGTAAACATAAACGTCGAGTATTGAAAATATTATACTTCATTTTCTTGAGATATTGATGAAAGAATTGTAATACTTTATAAAGTTCAAAAATGTTATTAAAGCACAATAGCAGCTGAAGAGAAGTTACAAATATACAGACTTATAACTTCAATTAGTATTACACAACTACCTTTGATATTGACAAATACAAAACATTCAATATTTACTCTAACAGTTTTAATAAAAATAGTTTTAATTGAAATATTATATAATATCTCTTATATTTATATGTTTCATAAGTTATAAAAGTATAATTGATAATTTATACTAATTTATAATAATATCGAGTTATTATTCTATGTATAGGATCCATAGAGTAGACAAATATTTATAACTTTTGCTGGCAGTGAACAAATGCTACGGATGCCATTGTTTTGACAATTTCATTTCCTCGGGTTATTGTGCGATAGGGAATGAGAACATTCGTTGGCATATAAAAATTTTGTTTTATATTATTTTTTTGGTCTTTGAAATTACACAATCACCTTCAAAATTTAAAACATAAACAGCGAGTATTAAAAATACAATACCTCATATTGTCGAAATAAGGTTTTAAAAGAATAACAATACTTCATGTTTTTCATAAATGTTGACAGACGATCTTATTATAGCACAATAGAAGTTACATAAATAAACTTCTAATAGTATTACACAACTACCATTGATATTGGAAACCTTAATACGGAAAACCTCTACTGCAATACAATAAAATACTTTAACCTTTAACTTCGGTATAAAATAAATGATTTATAACAAAATTCATAGGAATAATACTTTATAATGTAGAAAAAGTAGAGTTAATACATAAATACTAGCGATTTATCAAAAATGAATGTCAGTGAAGCTTCCATATATATATATATATATAAGTGTAGACAAGAAAATAGAGTTGCATAACTACATATATATATATATATATATATATATATATATATATATATATATATATATATATATAATCGATGTAACATATCGATATATGAGAACACAAACATAGGGAGGGGGTCTTGTAAATATCACGTCGCAATAACGTAAGCATCAACCTGCCAATATCGTGTTGTCAGCATTATTTATCGTATTTATAAAAGTGTATTATCGCTTAGGGTGAACTCGGTTCTGGTTATTGGAGCCAGGGAAATATTTAAGCTATTTTATAGAAAACCAATTTATTTTTATTTTTAATTTGCTTAGCCTAGTAAAAGGCAATTTATAAAGGCCTTTTTGCCTAGCCAAGGAAAAGACAATTTTAAAATGGCGTTTACCAAAAAATAGTTGTAAAAAATGGTAATTAGCGTTTTTCATTTCTTTGCAAATACCAAGGATTAATAAAGCAATTTTCTAGAAAACCATTCTTTTTATGTGAATTTGCTTAAACAAACAAAACATAATTTAACAGCGTATTTACTTGTCACTAACAATCTAAACAAGAAAAAAAATATTTTAAATTTACACACTTGTTTAAAGGCACATTTGATGTAATTAGTTTTTTGGAGTGAATATTGGGAGTATTCTTATACCCACTCTTCTTTTTGCATTATCATTTTAGAATATTTAATCACAATTTGCAACCTATCCCCATTGTTAAATATTGAAAAAGGTATTTCTGAAACATATTTTCAGATAAAAGTGTCATTTATCTCAATATAATGACCAGTAATTTTATTGTAATCCATTTTTAGCTGCAGATGCTAGTTCTACACATAAAATCTTAATTACAGTCACACTTACCTTTAGAAGCACTTGTTATTTGTTTCTTCAATGAGGAATCCTGCTCCTGTATATACTTACCATCGTCAATATAAATAGACCTCAGATTTAGATGAGTTACGATTAGGGTCATAGGTGGATATCTAGATAATTCTGGTCATGACTTTAGTGAATTATAATGTAATTGGGTGTTGAGTGCGAGCTTGATATAGTATATTTTGTACAGTATATTTTAAAGGACTTTAAAAAATATTTGAAAAAGGTTCCCAGCAAACTATTAAAATGTCAGTTATGAATATTAAATTGACAAATATATCTTTATATTAACGTTGTAGTTAGTATATTATAATATTACACATTTTGCTATTACCAGGTTTAATCGTGTCTCCTACGTCCAGGTGGAACAGGATGGCTGCTAGAAGTATGGCAACAGCGGAAAGATCCTTACAATTAGTCATTAATAAATTGCAAGAATGGACCAAATCTACGGGCTTCAAGTTTTCGGCTTCGAAGACCCAGTGCATAGCATTTAGTCGTCGCAGGCAACATCAGGAACCTATTCTTTATCTTGATGGTACGCGGCTTCAAACCGCGGATAATGTGAGATTTTTGGGTCTTTTATTGGATAAAAGACTTTCATGGAATCCGCATGTGCGTGATTTGAGGACCCGGTGCAGCAAGATATTGGATATGTTGAGAGTTCTAAGTGGTACAAATTGGGGAGCAGACAGAACCTGTATGCTCCGTTTCTATCGCGCCGTTGTAAGATCGCGCATAGATTACGGCTGTATAGCCTATTCATCTGCTCGACCTACGGTTCTGAAACTCCTGGATTCAATACATCACGCTGGTCTTAGACTTTCTACTGGTGCTTTTAGATCAAGCCCAATCTCCAGCCTTCTAATTGAAGCTGGAGAACCATATCTCTGCGACGTCAAATGCTACAAATTTCATATTACACTGGTCTTCGAAGTAAACCTAAACATCCGGCATTCAAAGCAGTTTTTGATAACCACCTCAAGGATCGTTAAAATGTGCGTCAACGTTCAACTGCTCCCTTCGGAATAAGAACGTGGCGCATTTTTAGGAATCTAAATTTAGAACATCCACCTATATTCGAACGAACATCATGCTACATCCCTCCATGGACAATACAAAAGCCAAAATGTGACTTCTCATTGTCCATGTACTTAAAACACAATACTCCTGACGTTATTTATCGTCAGGAGTTTTTGCAGATTCATCAAACTCACCAACATACTGTGACTATATTCACAGACGGTTCAAAACTGGACAATGGGATAGGTTGTGCATTTTATATGGAAGGACAAACTTTCACTTACGGATTGCCCTCAGCCTGTAGTGTTTTTACTGCAGAACTTTATGCAATTTTCCAAGCTTTAAGATCAATTCCGTCTGCAACATCTAAATATCTTGTGTGTTGTGATTCCAAAAGTGCTCTCCAGGCTATTCAGGAAATGTACACTAAGAACCCTTTAGTTGGAGACATCTTGTGCTCTATACACAGGCTCCAATTACGAGGTGTCGGGGTGTCATTTCTCTGGGTGCCTGGTCACTGTGGAATATTCGGAAACTCTAAAGCAGATGAAGGTGCAAAATTAGCTACAGGTATGTTGCCATCGACACAACGTGTGATGGCATCAGATTTTGTATGGAAAGTTAAAACTACACTATTCTCTGTTTGGAATGAAGAATGGCAAAATGTAAACAGAAACAAGCTGAGGGACATTAAAAATACCCTCCGACCATGGAGGACATCTGTTCGTTCGAATCGTAGGGAGGAAGTGGTGGTTACTCGACTTCGCATCGGCCACTCTTTGTTAACGCATGGATGGTTGATGCGACATGAGGATCCACCACTATGTCCGTTTTGTAGAAATAATATTACAATCAAGCATATCCTTCTTGATTGTGATAAGATGAAAAATTTGTATATACGTTACGATCTTCGAGGTAGTTTAAAGGTGGTTTTAAGGGATGATGTCACGGCTATCGACTGTGTCCTAGCTTTCTTACGCCATCTTAATCTATTTAATAATATTTAAATTTTGTATAATTTTAGGTTCTTTAGTTTTAGATAATTACAATTAGCTTTAAACATTCATTTTGTTTTATTTTGATTAGTTTTATTTATGTAATATTTTAATATTTATTTTTAACAAACCTTAGTTAGGCGATGATAACCTCAATAGGTTTTTCGCCTGGAAAAAAATAATAGTTGTGGACATTTTGTGTGCTGTACACAGGCTCCAATTGAGGGGTGTGGGGAAAACTTTCTGTTGGGTACCTGGACATTGCGGAATACTTGGAAAGACAAAAGCGTATGAAGCGGCGAAGAAAGCTACAAGTTTGGTGCCTATTACTCAACAAGTTATGGCATCTGATTATGTGTGTTTCGCGAAACATTTATTGCTCGCTGCTTGGAATGACGAGTGGCATACTGTGATTGAGAATAAGCTGAGGGAAATTAAAGATACCGTCCGTCCATGGAGGTCTTCAATTCGTTCAAAACGTAGGGAGGAAGTGGTGGTTACACGCCTTCGCGTTGGCCACTCTTTTGCAACTCATGGATATTTGATGCGTCGTGAAGATCCACCAATATGCCAATATTGTGGGAGTATCTTCACAATAAAACATATTTTGGTAGATTGTGTTAGTGTAGGCAATGTTCGTGCCCTTTTTAATTAAAAGGGATTTTGAAGGTGGTGCTAAGGGACGATGCCTCGGCCATTGACCGAGTCATCGCTTTCTTGCACCACTTGAAAATATTTTTTTAAATTTAATACATAAATATATATTATAATATAACTTTTGTTATAATTAAATTTTTTTTAAAATGTTATCTAATTACCTTACCTATTGAAGTCACACCTTCAAGTTTATAAAAGAATTAACAATCTTATCAATTTTTTTTTACCATCACTTGTATTTATTCTCTACACTTATTTCTACACATTATTCCTAATTTATATTAATATTGTGCAGTGACAGGCTTGATGTCTTTAACTAAACTACAATAATAAAGGTTGACTTCTGAGGCTTTAAATTCAATTAGAATAACAAAAAAACAGTATTAAAATGATATTCTCGGGGTCGCTATTATGGGAACTTTGCTTTAAATTAGAAATGGTGCTAGAATTATAATTATAAATTTTGATGAAGTTAAAATTTGTTTTAGACTAAAGATAGATGTCTGTTGGCTACACTTATATTTTATATATACTTATAGTTCAGAAGAGTCCCTGGATTCCTGGCTTGTTCACTTCCGCGCTAACACTTGATAAAAAAAACTTACTTTATATTTCAAAAACTTTTACGTCGCACTTTACTAAAATTTACTTATAAAAAAAAAAAACTTAAATTAACAAAATTCTTCCTTTACAACACTTTTATCCTTGTCCCCACCGACCTGCCTGCCTTTCTCCGAAAACCAACAGCATCAGAGTTGTATTATAAAAAAACTAAGTGGGTGATTATTGGTTACACCTATATTACGGTGACCACAGGTTGCACTCTATTACCTGTATTCAAACGTTATACTTTGTTATTTTTATAGTTGTAATTACTGTTATTTTTGTTATATTTGTTAATACTGTTATTTATTCAAACCTTCCGTGTTAAAAAAAAATTAGAATATATTGTAGGGCATGCCTTTTATATATTTTACGAATGAAATGCTTAGCAATAACATACACCGCTATCATATTTATATAATGTCAAATCCATGTTTGGGTGAATATTTGTAATATTTAGTTTAAAATTCCAACTCATCTTTATTATTGAAATAAGAAAGGTATAAAGATAAAGAAAATAGCAACAATAAAAATAATTACAACAATACTACCCATAACACTAATAGCATAACAATAATAACAACGGTAATAACAATAATAATAATGGAAATATTACCAATAAGAATAACAAAATAAAAATAATTTAAACAATAACTACAAGAAACGTAGTAATAACAATTACAACAATATCAAGAATATTAACATAAAGTAATAATAACAACAGCAATAGTAATAATAGCAATATTATTGCCGTGGCAGTTTCTTGTCTGCTATCGGGCGCTTCCCCAGGTGGTGGATAGGGGAACGCTCGTTGTGCTTGCACTTCGGGTACTGGTGACATAAAATAGCCAGGGTGAACCAAAACAAGATAGGGGAGGGAACCCCGAAAAAAAACCAAATATGAGTAGTGAGAAGGAGATATCTTTTACGGTGCAGGGAGTCGGATCCCCAGTACCGGCACAGGAGGAGGTGACTGAGCAGGCCACACCTGGGTCGTTAGCCCATGACTGCAATTCTTCGAAAAGGGTGGAACACTTGGCCCTGACGCAAGCTACAAGTGTAGAAGATCCGTTCAAGAAAAGCATGAGCACCCATAGGTGAAGGTGCAAAATTAGCTACAGGTATGTTGCCATCGACACAACGTGTGATGGCATCAGATTTTGTATGCAAAGTTAAATCTATACTATTACTATTCTCTGTTTTGAATGAAGAATGGCAAAATGTAAATAGAAACAAGCTGAGGGACATCAAAAATACCGTCCGACCATGGAGGACATCTGTTCGTTCGAATCGTAGGGAGGAAGTGGTGGTTACTCGACTTCGCATCGGCCACTCTTTGTTAACGCATGGATGGTTGATGCGACATGAGGATCCACCACTATGTCCGTTTTGTAGAAATAATATTACAATCAAGCATATCCTGCTTGATTGTAATGAGTTGACAAATTTGTATATACGTTACGATCTTCGAGGTAGTTTAAAAGTGGTTTTAAGAGACGATGTCACGGCTATCGACCGTGTCCTCGCTTTCTTACGCCACCTTAATCTATTTAATAATATTTAAATTTTGTATAATTTTAGGTTCTTTAGTTTTAGATAATTACAATTAGTTTTAAACATTTATTTTGTTTTATTTTGATTAATTTTATGTAATATTTATTTTAAAAACTTAACTTTAGTTAGGCGATGATAACCTAAATAGGTTTTTCGCCTGGAAAAAAAGCCTTTCTCCGAGACTCTCTTTTAACTTCCTTTAAACTCCCGATCATTTAGTTTTTATGAAATCTCATCTCTCCCACTACCACCGATACGTTCTTTCAGTTTCCCACAGTTCTTAATTTAGCTAAACCCAACGGTACACGGTTAATTCCCTAGGCTATATCAGCCGCTGGATTTCCCGTCGTAACAACTATGGACCCTGGTCTATTGTCTATTTGTTGGACTCCACGTATAGCATTCTTGGGAAGGATAACGACATGGTACCTGCTTTGTCCGCCTAGAAAACTATTTGTGTCTTTCTTTGCTAAATCCTACTGATGATTTATTTTAGCTACTAACTTAATTCAATCTAAAGCCTCGTACTTTATGTTATAGAGTCCCCAGAATTTTAAAATTAATTTTCTTTGATTTCTTAAAATTTACAATTTTGAATGCTATGACATCAAAGAACAATTTGTTTTAAATTCTTTACCCATCTTAAATTTCTAATACATTAAATTTTACTATAGTTAAACCTCTTATATCCTAAATCATTTCACTTATAATCAGGGCCGGTTTCTAGTCGTTTGTCTAGCGTAAGCGAACAATATTCCGGCGCCCCCCCCACCACAAAAACCTGTAAGGTTATAAGGATTCTCTCTGGATACATAAAAAATACGAGTAAATTTAAATGCTTAACACGTTCGCTACCGAACGTCACACTCCAGTACCTGTAGACAGCCCTGGGCTGGAGGTTCTGGAACACTCGGTAGTGAAGGTGTTAACTGACAACATATCACTGTGTATAGTATACTATGTTAACACGTTCGCTACCGAGCGTCGCAGTCCAGTACCTGTAGATAGCCCTGGTAGTAGGTAGCTGGAGGTTCTGGGACACTCGGTAGCGAAGGTGTTAAGGAATAAGGGTTGAAACTTAAATAGTAGGGTTAAATTAACACACGCTTGCCCTTATTTATTGAATGTATTATTAAAAAATTTAAAAACCAATACAAATTGAAAGTGAAAAAAGTGTGAACAAATCAATAAATACAGCACAAGTCAGCTTTAAGGAAATTCGACAATTTATTTACTTGTAAAATAAATACAAACTTAAGAATTTTACACGTAACACTAAAAACACACTAAAAAGAGATTTTCCTTGCTTTCATTTTGGCAAATTCGTTGAGAATGAAGTCAGTGTCCATTTGGTTTAATAAATCATTCTCAATGGCCATTGTTGCCAGTCCACTCAAACGTTCCTGACAAATGGTTGATCTGAGATAAGTCTTTATAAGTTTCAACTTAGAAAAACTTCTTTCACCACTTGCCACTGAGACGGGGAGCGTCAGAAGGATTCTTAGAGAAACAAAAACATTAGGGAATGTATCCATATAATCATTGTTTGTTATATACGACAAGGCCGTACTTGGAGAACTTCCGGGTAGCAGCATTGGCGCAAAAATGTCTAGCTCGTCGAACAGTTCTCCTCCGTTTATGTCACAATCTTCTCCATTACTCAAAACACTATGAAGTTGTATGCAGGCATCTTTCAAAGTTTTCTTATCCCATGTCTGAAGATTCTTAATGTCATACAGAAAACTAAAACTCTTGCTGTGATTCTCCATGAGTTCAAACCTCTCTTTAAGCGAGTTGATAGCTGTATCAAGCACTACAAAGAAAAATTTCACTTTGAATGATGCCAGTCCAGCCTGAATCGGTTCATCCTCACTCTCATAGGAGAATTGCCTTTTTGTTTTCCTGGGACGAACTTCGGTTTCTTTTTCAAATTCAACAGAAACACCAATTTTGTCTGCCAGTTCTGTAGCATCTACGATATTGCTATTGAGACCTTCATCCGATCTCATATTTTCCAAAAATGTTTGAACACTTTTCACGAGATCCATTGAAGTTGGCAAAGTAGATGAGGCTTTTTGTAAGGTCTTACTCACCATGTTTATTTTAAAAAGGATATTATACCACGTTACCAGGCAACACAAAAACTTGAAAGTTTGAAGTTTTCTTAGTATTCCTACAGCAGAGTTCCTACTAAAAGCATCCAGCTTTTGGTCTTGAGAGGCTTCATACAAAGCATCGTATATTTCCTCAATGTGATATCTAAGAGGCACTAATGCTTCAATCCTACTCTCCCACCGAGTATTGCTGAGGGGTTTCACTGTTAGAGTGGATACGTGTTTTGTCAAAATACTCCACCTGTGAGTTGAACTAGAAAAAAAGTTGAAAATTTCTTGAATCGTACTAAAACAATCAACTGCAATAGGGCAAGAGAGAGCAGCATCGTTAACCACTAGATTCATAGAATGGTTTCCACATGACACGAAAAATGCCCTAGAATTCAAATCAAGTACTCTTTTCTGGACTCCAACATGCTTTCCTCTCATGTTGGAGCCATTATCATACCCCTGGCCCCTCATGTTTTTTAACGGGATGTTCCGTGTAGATAACTCACTGAGTAACACTTCTGTGAGACCTTCACCCGATGAATCTTTGATGGGCAGAAAGCCTAAAAAATGTTCTTTTATTGACACTTCCTTATTTTTTACACATGTAACAAATCTCACCACC
Source organism: Prosapia bicincta (assembly GCA_036971475.1). Taxonomy (NCBI): domain Eukaryota; kingdom Metazoa; phylum Arthropoda; class Insecta; order Hemiptera; family Cercopidae; genus Prosapia; species Prosapia bicincta. Next base: position 103,698,677 of record JBAIZL010000004.1, on the reverse strand, counting down.
ATTGTCATTTGTTCTGTGTGGCTAATATCGGGTGTACAGTCCAGTATTATAGCATAATATATTGCTTCTTTTAGGTCACTTACGATTCGGTCTTGGATCTTAGTGGACAAGAGATAGATAAACTCATTTTGTATTTGTTTGCTCAAATAGTGAACGTTTGTCTCTTCAGAAGTAACTCTTCTTACATGTTCAGCCATGACAACATCGAATTTGGAAATATACTCTACAAGTTTCAAAAAGTTACCATTGTTACGCTCAAAAAGAGACTCTTTTGTCCCTCGAAAAGCCAACCCCTGAGATCCTAAAAATTGGACCACACACAGTAAACGTTTCAAAACTTGGTTCCAATGTTCTGTTTCAGCCCGAATGGTTCTCTCATTTTCTTTGTCAATCGTTCTATCCAAACGTAATCGCATGGACAGTTCACGCCAAGATTGACAATGTTGTATGTGGGTAGAAGATTTCTCATGACTGGTCAAAATCTTTGTTAAGTTTTGCCAGTCAGAATATCCTTGGTCTCCTGCAAGAGATGAATTCACATTACCAAAGACTTTGCAGGCAAAGCAAAATACTGCGTTTTTTTGTACTGAATACATCAACCAATTCCTGTGGACTTGTTCCTTATTGCAAAGTTTTCTAGTGAAATGAAGTGAAGAGAATTTTCTACCTTTAGCATCAATGGGAAAGTCGATGTTAGTAACTTGCACAGGTCCACGCTCAACAAGAAGTTTTCGTATCTCATCCGTGATTTTGAGCGGCCACTCTCCACAGTCCATCGATAGTAGCGGTGACGTGTCTCCAGGCAGCTTTTGATCATACAATACAAATCAAACTCTAAATTTTTGTATTGTCACATGTAAAAGTTAATTTTAAAATATGAATACGAGAAAAATATTTATGTAAGTTTGAATGGCAAAAGATTAAAATTAAAGAATTGAAACTGAGCCGTTCAGTTGCAGAAACTCCTGTGATCAATTGTTGTTAGAGAAAGTGCGCTAACCAAAGGTGCAATTTGAGTGCAGACTTTTCCTACGGTACGGCCCTTTGCATTCTCTGTATTTAATTTTGTTTCTTAATATCATAAAATATATTTTTCTAATTTTAATTACAATATGCGTAACCGTAACATAATAGCTTCTAAAATTCAAAGGCCTAAGCTTATACAAGCCAAATAACATGAGTTCTTTATCATAAAAATAAAGAAAAATTATCATTTAATAGGCTACCCATTGTTATTGGCCTACAGGCCCAAATCGTGTTTATTTAAATTTAAGCATAGTTTATATCTTAGGCACAATTTATTGTGATGTAAATTAAATTAATTTACAGTTTCATTTGGCTACCCATTGTTATTGGCCTACAGGCCCAAATCGTGTTTATTTAAATTTAAGCATAGTTTATATCTTAGGCACAATTTATTGTGATGTAAATTAAATTAACTTACAGTTTCATTTGTTTGGTGGCTTGTCGATGGAGTAGTTACTGCCTCCAATATTGGCAATTCATCTTTTTCGATATTGGTTTTTGTAGTAGTATCGTCCTCGTCCAACTTCGTGACCGAAAAAAACTTCTGTAGTGCTTTCGATTGCATTTTGTCTTCTTTTGCATGCCGCAATTTTCTTTTGCGGTTGAATGACCCAGAGGGCTTTTTACTACTACCGGCACTACTACTAGACATGACTTGTTTAGTTGAGGTTCTTCACTGACGCACTAGTTTGCGAATGGTACTCAGGAGTTTAGTTTGGTTAACGGAGGGGCGCCAGATGGACGAGTCCAAGTAGATGACGGGGGGCGCCCAACGAACGAGTCCATTTGAGAATAACAATAAACACAGTAGTGGGAGTATGCATAAGCGAATAGGGACCTTACGATATACCCTTACTCGCTTACTCCTACCATTTGGCGGAGTAAATAAATCAACTCTCAACCTCTAGTCACCTTTTCTATAGTGAAGATTGGAGAACGCGTAGGCGCCCCCTTTTGCCCTGCGCCCTACGCGGCCGCGTACTTTGCGTACCCCTTAAACCGGCCCTGCTTATAATTAGTACATAATTATAAATTCACGTCATACAAATTAATACTCTTTCTTTAAAATTAAATGTGAAAGTTTACAATGCCATTGTTCATCCTACGATCCTAACTATTAATTATTTACACGTGAAAATCTAAAAGTTTTTTTTTTTTATACAATTATTTAATTACTTAATATGGGTTTGTGATACCTTTTTAACATTCTACAATTAAATTTACCCTTAAGTTTACCATTAATTATGGATGTAAGTTGGTAACTGCTATTACCAAGACATTTCTTAATTTCGTAGGGCCCTTCATAAATTTCAAAGAATTTGCTGTATTTTTCCTCTGCCAAATTCGATACATTCAGAGCTTTAACGATCACTAAATCTCCATCGGTATAAATTGTAGGTTGATGCTTCTGGTTAAATTTGTCTGCACATTTTTCTCTTTTGTTCTTAATTCGAAAATGTATTTCTGCTTCACTGGTTAAATTGGTGTGATTCCCTGGAGGTAACCTGATAACATTTTCCCAAATCCTATGGGGTTTTCTGGCAAACTGGGCTTCATACGGTGTAGTTTTTATAGTGTCTTGGTGTGTCTCATTGATAATTATCTCAATTTCCTCTCCCATGCTCGGTGGTTATCCTTAAGTAAGATCCTGAATAGCTGACTCAGCTGTCTCATTGTCCTCTCGGCGCGATTAGATTGTGGATTTCGAATTGAGGTGTGTATAGTCCTAATATTCAAGTTTGCTAATTCCCTTTCCCACTGTTTGAAAGTAAACTGGGCCCCGTTGTCCGTTATAATTGCTCTAGGTTGTCCATATTTAGTGAAATATTCCCTTAGTCTTCTTAAAGTGTTGCTTGTGGTTGTTCTATTTACCTTATACAGTTGAATATATTTAGTGAACACATCAATGACCACCAGAATAAATTTTGCCCCACTCCTAGCTCTTGGCAAGGGCCCGTAGTAATCTATCGACACTAACTCGCCCTTGTTCTCCGGTATTATGCAAGTCATTTCCCCACTTCTTAATTTAATATCATGTTTGCACTTCTGGCAGACTTCACAGGTCCTCACTAACTGTTTGATATTTTTAATTAAATTATCTGTTGCAAAATCTTCCTAGAAGGTCTCATAGACTTTGTTAATTCCTATGTGCCCAAAGTAATTATGTATTTCCCATATTAATTTATTCCTGAAGCTCTCTGGTATGTATAATTTAAATTTTCCGTTGTCTTGTCTATACAATCGTTCCTCCCATAATTTATAGAATGTGTGTAGTTTGCTGTTCGAGTTCCATAATTGGTCTATTAGGATTTTGTTTTATTGTCTTCCTGTTGTATTGTGTATATTTCCTTTAATCTGTTAAATACGTCCTCATTGAATCTCCGTTGTATAACAGCAATTTGTATAAATGTGTCATGTTGGTCACGCGTAAAAGTGTCTTCTACTGGGTTTCTACTGAGTATATCCGCGACAATGTTGTCCTTACCATTACAGTGGATGATGTTTAAATTGTATTCCTGAATGAGTAATAGCCATCTAGTCATTCGTGCGTTCAACAACTTACACCGATTTAAATACGTCAATGCACGGTGGTCAGTTATTATGGTCAAAGGATTTCCTAAAACAAAACGTCTAAATTTCTTTAGACTATGAACAATACTTAGGAGCTCCTTTTCTGTCGTTGAATAATTTATTTCACCCCCTTTAAATGTCCTGCTGGTATATGCAATTATTCCGACGTGTCCATTATCATCGTATTGAAATAATTGTCCTCCCAAAGCGTAGTTACTGGCGTCACATTGTAAATAATATTTGGGATTGGGTATAGGATGCGTTAACATAACCTTATCTAAAAATTGTTGTTTTACTGATGCAAATCCCCGCTCTTGTTCATCTCCCCATTTAAACTTCTTCCCCTTCCTTAACAATTCCTGTAATGGAGCGGTAATAGTAGCATTATCCTTTAAAAATATGTTATAAAAGTTTATAAGCCGTAAGAACGCCTTCAACGGTTTAGCATTCCTTGGCCTGGGAAATTGATTTATGGCTTCCACTTTTGCACTGCTAGGTTGCACTCCTTCTACACTCAAGGTGTGTCCTAAGTATTCTATCTCCCGCCGGCAGAATTGTGATTTGTCCAAGTTAATTGTTAAGTTAGCCCCTTTAAATATTTTAAAAAGTATTTCCAACTGTTGTAGGTGCTCCTCAAAATCCCTCGACAAACATAAGTAGTCATCTACATAGATTATTAAAAATCTTTTTGCTTCCTCCGTGAGGACTGAGTCTAAACCTCTGGTTAAGCTAGCTAAACTCGTAGATAATCCAAACGGAACAGTAGTAAATCTATAGCACAACCCATTATGCAAAAACGCTGTATAGTCACGGCACTCCTCCGCTAACGGTATCTGCCAAAAGCTACTGGTCAAGTCTATGCTGGACATAACTTTATAACCTCCACATCTTGCTAATAAGTTTTGGATTGGGAGATTACCCTCATAATCCGGTATCCCGCAGGGGGGTGCGGACTAGCCGCACCTACGAGGGATTTGGCGTCCCTCGCGGTACCCTAGCCTAACACTACACCACTCACAAAGCATACACATACACGTACACACACCAACACAATCTATACACATTTCAACACTTACATCTTCTCTTAGGGAATTTTGACTGGTCAGAACCGTTGAGCGTTGGGATTGCTGAAAAGACCAGAGCGTGACAAACTCTGGTCTGGGACGCTGCTGTGAGCTTGCTCTGCCGAAGGCGTTTGCGCGGTTGCTGGTCCGCTAGCTACTTCGGTCCTTGGTCAGGGAGTGTCCGCGGTGCACAGGTGTCGGAGCCTGTGCACAGTATTACGAGTTCTCGACTGATGCCCAACCAGTCGAGCTAAGGAGGAAACTATGGGGCCCAGAGTTCCGGGGGTTGGAAATTATCGAAAGTGATCCATGGGTGTACCCGTTCTCATAGTCTCGCCCGTAACGCCTGACACGATGGTTAGCTTAAATACAAATTATGGAAAACCAACAAATGTCCAACCAGTTGAATGTAAAGAGGCGTCGTGAGGTTTCTCCGAAAATGCCTAGAGAAGTAAATACGAGGAAAGAAATAATTTTAGAATCACCAAAGTTCTTAATTGTGTCTTGCGCAGAAGCTGGCAAAGATCTTTCAAAGGTATCGCCCTTTGTAATCCAAAAGGCTATAACCGGATGCGCAGCAGGACCCGTCTCTTCCATAAGGAACACTGCTGTTGGAAACAAGCAATTCGAAGCAGTCACAGCTATTATTAAAAATGATCTCCTTCTTTGATCAGGTCAAGGTTTCGGTGGCTCCCCACAAAACCTTGAACTCATCAAAGGGAGTAATATCATGCAGGGATCTGTTGTATGTCCGTGAGGACGAAATCAAATCAGAACTGGTATCAGAAGGTGTAACAGATGTCGTACGAATTATGAGGATGGAAAACGGTCAGAGAGTTCCAACAACATCATTAATCCTGACATTCGGGAAACCATCTATCCCGGAATATTTATATGCTGGCTATCAACGACTTTCTGTTAGGCCCTACGTTCCCAATCCACGCCGGTGCTTTAAATGCCAACGTTTTGGACACGTAAGTTCTTTTTGCTCCAAGCCAGAGGTATGCGGACAGTGTGCATCTGAAGGCCATACTGATAAGGTTTGCACAAGTGCTCCGAAATGCCCAAACTGTGCTGGTGATCACACTGCTCGCTCCTTTAACTTCCCAAAGTTCAAGGAGGAGAAAGCGATCCTCAGCATAATGGCAAAGGATTAAACATTTTTCCACGAAGCAAAAAAGAAGTTCAAGTCAACTCAACATAGACTTGAAACAAAATCTTATGCCTCAGCTACCACCACTGAAAAGTCGTATTCTAACTGTGTTGAGCTAAATAAAAAAATTGGTAGAAATTTAGTACGGCGGCCCCACACGATATTTTGCATTATTGTTCAAAAGCACGAAAAGGTACGATATCCACAAAAAAAAATTTTTTTCTTTGCTCAAAGTTACTTTTTTCGAGTTTAAAGTAGGGCAAATTTTTTTTGGCGGAAGCACAAGTTGTGAATAGGCGCGGAGTGATACAAACGTCTGTGACGTCACGGTACTCACTATTTAGACCTATCTTAGGGCTCCGAGAGGAAAACATTTTGTACTAATTATTATGCTTTTACTAATTATTTCGCGTGGATATCGTATTTTTTCGTGATTTTGAACAATATTCCAAAACATCGTAAACATAAACGTCGAGTATTGAAAATATTATACTTCATTTTCTTGAGATATTGATGAAAGAATTGTAATACTTTATAAAGTTCAAAAATGTTATTAAAGCACAATAGCAGCTGAAGAGAAGTTACAAATATACAGACTTATAACTTCAATTAGTATTACACAACTACCTTTGATATTGACAAATACAAAACATTCAATATTTACTCTAACAGTTTTAATAAAAATAGTTTTAATTGAAATATTATATAATATCTCTTATATTTATATGTTTCATAAGTTATAAAAGTATAATTGATAATTTATACTAATTTATAATAATATCGAGTTATTATTCTATGTATAGGATCCATAGAGTAGACAAATATTTATAACTTTTGCTGGCAGTGAACAAATGCTACGGATGCCATTGTTTTGACAATTTCATTTCCTCGGGTTATTGTGCGATAGGGAATGAGAACATTCGTTGGCATATAAAAATTTTGTTTTATATTATTTTTTTGGTCTTTGAAATTACACAATCACCTTAAAAATTTAAAACATAAACAGCGAGTATTAAAAATACAATACCTCATATTGTCGAAATAAGGTTTTAAAAGAATAACAATACTTCATGTTTTTCATAAATGTTGACAGACGATCTTATTATAGCACAATAGAAGTTACATAAATAAACTTCTAATAGTATTACACAACTACCATTGATATTGGAAACCTTAATACGGAAAACCTCTACCGCAATACAATAAAATACTTTAACCTTTAACCTCGGTATAAAATAAATGATTTATAACAAAATTCATAGGAATAATACTTCAAAATGTAGAAAAAGTAGAGTTAATACATAAATACTAGCGATTTATCAAAAATGAATGTCAGTGAAGCTTCCATATATATATATATATATATATATATATATATATATATATATATATATATATATATATATATATATATATATAAGTGTAGACAAGAAAATAGTGTTGCATAACTACATATATATATATATATATATATAATCGATGTAACATATCGATATATGAGAACACAAACATAGGGAGGGGGTCTTGTAAATATCACGTCGCAATAACGTAAGCATCAACCTGCCAATATCGTGTTGTCAGCATTATTTATCGTATTTATAAAAGTGTATTATCGCTTAGGGTGAACTCGGTTCTGGTTATTGGAGCCAGGGAAATATTTAAGCTATTTTATAGAAAACCAATTTATTTTTATTGTTAATTTGCTTAGCCTAGTAAAAGGCAATTTATAAAGGCCTTTTTGCCTAGCCAAGGAAAAGACAATTTTAAAATGGCGTTTACCAAAAAATAGTTGTAAAAAATGGTAATTAGCGTTTTTCATTTCTTTGCAAATACCAAGGATTAATAAAGCAATTTTCTAGAAAACCATTCTTTTTATGTGAATTTGCTTAAACAAACAAAACATAATTTAACAGCGTATTTACTTGTCACTAACAATCTAAACAAGAAAAAAAATATTTTAAATTTACACACTTGTTTAAAGGCACATTTGATGTAATTAGTTTTTTGGAGTGAATATTGGGAGTATTCTTATACCCACTCTTCTTTTTGCATTATCATTTTAGAATATTTAATCACAATTTGCAACCTATCCCCATTGTTAAATATTGAAAAAGGTATTTCTGAAACATATTTTCAGATAAAAGTGTCATTTATCTCAATATAATGACCAGTAATTTTATTGTAATCCATTTTTAGCTGCAGATGCTAGTTCTACACATCAAATCTTAATTACAGTCACACTTACCTTTAGAAGCACTTGTTATTTGTTTCTTCAATGAGGAATCCTGCTCCTGTATATACTTACCATCGTCAATATAAATAGACCTCAGATTTAGATGAGTTACGATTAGGGTCATAGGTGGATATCTAGATAATTCTGGTCATGACTTTAGTGAATTATAATGTAATTGGGTGTTGAGTGCGAGCTTGATATAGTATATTTTGTACAGTATATTTTAAAAGACTTTAAAAATTATTTGAAAAAGGTTCCCAGCAAACTATTAAAATGTCAGTTATGAATATTAAATTGACAAATATATCTTTATATTAATGTTGTAGTTAGTATATTATAATATTACACATTTTGCTATTACCAGGTTTAATCGTGTCTCCTACGTCCAGGTGGAACAGGAGCATCGACTGCCGTTGGATGACATTTCGGCTTCTGAAACAAATAGAAATATACATTATGTTGAGGTTATAATCATATATATACTCGTGTATATATATATACATATATATATATATATATATATATATATATATATATATATATATATATATATATATATATTGTGCTTGTGTGTGTGTGTGTGTGTGTGTAACAAGAAAAACATACACATCTAACGGCTTAATTTATCGTCTTTTATACCTAACCTTTTTATGAAAAGTGGTTGTGTTAAAGTTACTGTTGAGTCTTGAAAAATTACTAAATTCCCATAATGATTTTTAGAAATGAGAAATGTGTAAACGTGTAATGCAATATGTTTTGTGTTTGGATTAAGGTTTCTTTCATAATGGACATGCACAAAAACTGGTCAGAGGAGTTGTAAGATTGTTATTGGGTGTTTACAACATATGAGCAACAGTACCATAACTAAAAAAAACTAACCTTAGGAGGTTGGCGGATACAGATCTCTTGCAGCTATGAAGAAGTGGTGTAGGCGGGTTGCATGGTCCGGGAAGCGACGCTTAAATTGATACTCAGCAAGGTATCCGATATAATGCTTTGCCCGAACATCATATTTGGGGATGGATTTTCGTACTTCTCGCCAAGTTCTCTCAATGTTGTTGGTGTGTGCACCCGATACAGGATCCACAAAATTGAGAGAATGATTGACTGTTTCATGCACGAAGCCCTCATCCTTCAAACAGTTATACGCCTTCCAGCAGTCACTAATTACCGTAGTGCCAGGAAGCAGATACGTTTTAATAACTGACAGAAGTGTATCTTTGGTGCGATCAGGCACTGGTACAAAAAAAGCGTTGTTGCTACCCCGTTCTATGCCGCCAAAGACCCACTGACCTTCTATAAGCCGGCCTTTATTGAATTTCCTTTTTCCAAATTTTGCTTCATCTGTCTCTACAACCTTCCCGACACCACCGATACGGGAAGATTGTTTCATACAATGATGGATAAATACTTCTCGGGTGAAGGAGTACCAATCTACCATTGTACGAGAGCTGATGCCGAGATTACTCATCACTAATGCATGCCTGGGAGGAACCAAATGCAACAAGTAAGAGACCAGAAGGAAACATTTATTCAGAGCAAGGTGACTGCCTGCAAAAAAAAACCTACACGTGCGGATACTTTACGTGCATTTCTTTTTTGCCTGCCTCCTTACAGAGACTACTCGTCTACATCTGAACTCCAACGTGTTGCGTTTGATTACTAAAGCATTCTCACACTTCTTGCATGTGGCATTTTGATTAATAACCCCATGAGCAAAAAGGAAATCCAACATTTCATCATTAGACCAGCGTACAGATTGCTGTTGGGTCACTTTACACTCGCCTTCACACGCGGGCACAAACAAATTATCACGTTCAGCTGCCATGTTGACTTCCTATTGAGTATTGTGGGAGGGGGAGAGCTAGGTATTACTGTTGCATAACTTAACTGTATGGGAAGAGAGTACCCTGTTAATTATTTGATTAGCGCGTTCTGATTGGCTGGATATCGATTGGTTGTCACAGAGAAGAACTAATAGGAAAATATAACTGTTCTTCCAACGTAACATCTTTTGATGATAGAGATATTTGTCAGCGGAAGAATACATAACTTCTCTGCGCGCCAGAAAATAGTCCTACATAAAAGTTAATAAACAGGTACCTTCCACAGCCTCAAAAACCAATATAATATTATATTAAGAAAAATTTTTATATGCCAAGGAATGTTCTAACTCTCTATCGCACAATATCCCCAGGAAATGAAAATGGTAAAAACATTAGCTTGTTAACATACGTTCACTGCCAGCAAAATCTATTACTATATTTGTACTCTATGAAACTTATAAATAGAACAATAATTCTTTATATTAATATAAATTATTAATTGTACTTTTATAACTTATGAAATATATAGATCGCGCATAGATTACGGCTGTATAGCCTATTCATCTGCTCGACCTACGGTTCTGAAACTCCTGGATTCAATACATCACGCTGGCCTTAGACTTTCTACCGGTGCTTTTAGATCTAGCCCAATCTCCAGCCTTCTAGTTGAAGCTGGAGAACCATCTCTCTCTATTCGACGTCAAATGCTACAAATTTCATATTACACTGGTCTTCGAAGTAAACCTAACCATCCGGCATTCAAAGCAGTTTTTGATAACTACCTCGAGGATCGTTACAATGTGCGTCAACGTTCATCTGCTTCCTTCGGAATAAGAACGTTGCGCATTTTTTAGGAATCTAAATTTAGAAAAAATAAATTATAGGAATGTTAGAATCACATGTTTTTTATGAATTACTTATCTTTATTTCCTTATAAAATTACACTGTTTTGGTAATTTAGTTCACTATTCAATTTACTAGCCCAAATTATTTGATCAAATTTTTACCTTTAATTAAAATAATAAAAAAGAATATTTACAATTTAAAAAAAAAGTTTTATAATAGTTTTTACTTTGAATGAAAAGCTAAAAAAACAGTTTCGTTTTGCAGTCGGGCACAAGTTCATATTGCATTTGATGTAAAGAACATGAGTAAATCCATGTTTACAGTTTTTACACCTCCCTTGCTTTTCCAAAACTTTTGGTAGATGTCCAACATTATCAAACTGTACGTCTGGAATTGTTTGCACTGAAACAGCTTTCTTGGTTGATGGTCCTGGCTGATGATCACTGCTGGGTCGTCCTCTTTTCTTTTGAATAATTTTACCTGCATGCGTCAAAGCTTTAGCTATATTAGCCTGGAACTGAACTAAAGTAAATGCTACTCGTTCATGTTGCAATTCCTTTTTCCTTCTGTACAGCAACCACCGTTTGACCACAGCTACTCCAATACACCAGTAATCAATTCTCATGATTTTCGTGATTTAATATCGATACGATACCATTCCAACATGTCAGCAACATCAACACCTCACATACACCGATTATATTCTTTAACTATATAGGGCTGTGTCACAAGGACCTTTTTTCTGTCTGCTTGTGACCAGGGCCCCGGACAAAATAACTCGTTCGGGCCCCTCTTTCGTGATTCCCGGATTTGTTAATACTATTTTTTGCACGGATATTGTAGGTAAAGTATGAATAAGTGATCAATAATAATAATAAAGCACAAAATTTAATACAACCTAAACTCAAACATGAACATTTTTTCATTACCTTACAGAACAAACAGGAATGTTGCATTTGAACGAATGTCAATGTAGGGCCTTCCTTCTTGCTTTCCTTGCCGCAAAGTCATTGATGGCATCATCCATGTTTATAGTTTTTGCCAGTTGAGCCTCCACAGCCAGAACTCCAAGACTTGACAGTCTCTGTTGTGTCATTGCAGACTGCAGCACATTCTTCACTCTTTTTAATGTTGAAAACGATCGTTCTGCGCTTGCAACAGTTGCAGGCACTGTCAAAAAAATACGCAGAGCTATACACAAGTTTGGGAGCATATTGGAAAGATTAGTCTTGTGAAGCTAGAGAACCATCTCTCTCAATGCGACGTCAAATGCAACAAAAATGTTACACTGGTCTTCGAAGTAAGCCTAAACATCCGGCATTCAAAGCAGTTTTTGATAACTATATCGAGGATCGTTACAACGTGCGTCAACGTTCAACTGCTCCTTTCGGAATAAGAACGTTGCGCATTTTTAGCAATCTAAATTTAGAACATCCCCCTATATTCGAACGAACATCATGCTCCATCCCTCCATGGACAATACAAAAGCCAAAATGTGACTTCTCATTGTCCATGTACCTAAAACACAATACTCCTGACGTTATTTCTCGTCAGGAGTTTTTGCAGATTCAACAAACTCACCAACATACTGTGCTATATTCACAGACGGTTCAAAACTGGACAATGGGATAGGTTGTGCATTTTATATGGAAGGACAAACTTTCACTTACGGATTGCCCTCAGCCTGTAGCGTTTTTACTGCAGAACTTTATGCAATTTTCCAAGCTTTAAGATCAATTCCGTCTGCAAAATCTAAATATCTTGTGTGTTGTGATTCCAAAAGTGCTCTCCAGGCTATTCAGGAAATGTACACTAAGAACCCTTTAGTTGGAGACATCTTGTGCTCTATACACAGGCTCCAATTACGAGGTGTCGAGGTGTCATTTCTCTGGGTGCCTGGTCACTGTGGAGTATTCGGAAACACTAAAGCAGATGAAGGTGCAAAATTAGCTTCAGGTATGTTGCCATCGACACATGTTGCCATCGACACAACGTGTGATGGCATCAGATTTTGTATGCACAGTTAAAACTACACTATTCTCTGTTTGGAATGAAGAATGGCAAAATGTAAATAGAAACAAGCTGAGGGACATCGAAAATACCGTCCGACCATGGAGGACATCTGTTCGTTCGAATCGTAGGGAGGAAGTGGTGGTAACTCGACTTCGCATCGGCCACTCTTTGTTAACGCATGGATGGTTGATGCGACATGAGGATCCACCACTATGTCCGTTTTGTAGAAATAATATTACAATCAAGCATATCCTGCTTGATTGTGATAAGTTGGAAAATCTGTATATACGTTACGATCTTCGAGGTAGTTTAAAGGTGGTTTTAAGGGACGATGTCACGGCTATCGACCGTGTCCTCGCTTTCTTACGCCACCTTAATCTATTTAATAATATTTAAATTTTGTATAATTTTAGGTTCTTTAGTTTTAGATAATTACAATTAGTTTTAAACATTTATTGTTTTATTTTGATTAGTTTTATGTCTTAAAAACTTAACTTTATTTAGGCAATGATAACCTCAATAGGTTTTTCGCCTAGAAAAAAAAAAAAAAAAAAAAAAAAAAAAAAAAAAAAAAAAATGATAACCACCTTGAAGATCGTTACAATGTACGTCAACGTTCAACTGCTCCCTTCGGAATAAGAACGTTGTGCATTTTTAGGAATCTAAATTTAGAACATCCACCTATATTCGAACGAACATCATCCTACATCGCTCCATGGACAATACAAAAACCAAATTTTTGACTTCTCATTGTCCATGTACCTAAAACACAATACTCCTGACGTTATTTATCGTCAGGAGTTTTTGCAGATTCAACAAACTCACCAACATATTGTGACTATATTCACAGACGGTTCAAAACTGGACAATGGGATAGGTTGTGCATTTTATATGGAAGGACAAACTTTCACTTACGGATTGCCCTCAGCCTGTAGCGTTTTTACTGCAGAACTTTATGCAATTTTCCAAGCTTTAAGATCAATTCCGTCTGCAAAATCTAAATATCTTGTGTGTTGTGATTCCAAAAGTGCTCTCCAGGCTATTCAGGAAATGTACACTAAGAACCCTTTAGTTGGAGACATCTTGTGCTCTATACACAGGCTCCAATTACGAGGTGTCGAGGTGTCATTTCTCTGGGTGCCTGGTCACTGTGGAATATTCGGAAACTCTAAAGCAGATGAAGGTGCAAAATTAGCTACAGGTATGTTGCCATCGACACAACGTGTGATGGCATCAGATTTTGTATGGAAAGTCAAATCTACATTATTCTCTGTTTGGAACGAAGAATGGCAAAATGTAAATAAAAACAAGCTGAGGGACATCAAAAATACCGTCCGACCATGGAGGACATCTGTTCGTTCGAATCGTAGGGAGGAAGTGGTGGTTACTCGACTTCGCATCGGCCACTCTTTGTTAACGCATGGATGGTTGATGCGTCATGAGGATCCACCACTATGTCCGTTTTGTAGAAATAATATTACAATCAAGCATATCCTGCTTGATTGTAATGAGTTGACAAATTTGTATATACGTTACGATCTTCGAGGTAGTTTAAAGGTGGTTTTAAGAGACGATGTCACGGCTATCGATCGTGTCCTCGCTTTCTTACGCCACCTTAATCTATTTAATAATATTTAAATTTTGTATAATTTTAGGTTCTTTAGTTTTAGATAATTACAATTAGTTTTAAACATTTATTTTGTTTTATTTTGATTAGTTTTATGTCTTAAAAACTTAACTTTAGTTAGGCGATGATAACCTCAATAGGTTTTTCGCCTAGGGGAATAAAAAATGAAATTTATTTATTGGTAAACTGTTCTCAGAGTTGACCTGTTATTGGTCTCAGAGTTCTGAGGGTTGGAAATGTTCTTTATGTGATCCAAGGGTGTACCATAGGGTATACCTTTTCGTTCGAAACGTAGGTAGGAAGTGGTGGTTACACGCTTTCGCGTTGGCTACTTTTTAGAAACTCATGGATATTTGATGCGTCGTGAAGATTCACCAATATGCCAGTACTGCGGTGATATCTTCACAATAAAACACACTTTTCTAGATTGTGTTTGTGTATGTAATATTCGGGCCCTTTTTAATTTAAATGGCAGTTTGAAGGAGGTACTAGAGGACGATTGACTATTGACCGAGTCATCGCTTTCTTGCACCTCTTGAACATATTTTTAAAAATTTGATATTATAATATATGCTTTTATATTTATACTTATATTCACTTTTAATTATTATCTGCGTATATTTTTATTTATTTATATTTAATATATTTTATGCTCTTGATATTGTGCTATAAGTTTTATTTATTGCTAAATTGTTGACTATTGTTGTTTTAAATATTGTTATTACTTATTTACTGTTATATTGTTCGTTGTTATTTTGTTATTTATAGTTTTATATTTTTTATTGTTATAGATTTGTTGTTGTTTTTTGTTATTTAATGTTATGTTTTGTAATTTTTGTTTTATTTAAATTTATTTTGTTTTATTTAAAATTTAACGTTAGATTTTGATTGGCGATGATAACCATGGTTGGTTTTTCGCCAGAGAAAATTTTTTAAAAAATTTAATATATAAAAATATATGTGTTCATACATATATTTCTTTGTGTGTGTTTTGTGTATTATTATTTTTATTTATTTAAATTTATATATTTTTTATGGTTGACCACAAATGTTTCTCGCCAGAAAAAAGTGTAATTATTGTTAAGTTTTAATAATTGTACTTTGTATGCTGTTATATTGTTCAACATTGGTATATCGTTATTTATTGTTTCTTTTAATTGTAATATATTTCTTTATTAGTAATTTTAAAAAAAATTAATTTGAGTATAGTTTTTAGACCGTTAATGTTTTTCTCGATGATTACCAACATTTGTTTTTCGCCAGGAAAAAAATTTGTATAAGCAATTGCTGTGAGGGATAATAACACTAATTTTGGTTTTCCCGAGAACAATATCATTTCAATTGCAGTAAATATGGAGTTTTTAAAAAATAATGTAGTTAGAAATGTTTTTGGTTTGTATTCAGTTGAATAGTAATCGGTCTAAAGTAAAAATGTTTCACTATAAAATGCTCGTACCATTGAAAGCCGGGTAGAATGTCATCTCACAGCGCATGCACCAATTAGTTTATTCCCCCGCAGGGGGGTGCGGACTAGCCGCACCTACGAGGGATTTGGCGTCCCTCGCGGTACCCTAGCCTAACACTACACCACTCACAAAAACATACACACACACATACACACACCAACACAATCTATACACATTTTAACACTTACATCTTCGCTTAGGGAATTTTGACTGGTCAGAACCGTTGCGCGTTGGGAGTGCTGAAAAGTCCAGAGCGTGACAAACTCTGGTCTGGGACGCTGATGTGAGCTTGCTCTGCCGAAGACGTAAGCGCGGTTTCTGGTCTACCAGCCGCTTCGGTCCTTGGTCAGGGAGTGTCCGCGGTGCATGGGTGTCGGAGCCTGTGCACAGTATTACGAGTCCTCGACTGATGCCCATCCAGTCGAGCTAAGGAGAAAAGCTATAGGCCTTAGAGTTCTGAGGATTGGAAATGATCTTAATGTGATCCAAGGGTGTACCCGTTCCTATAGTCTCGCCCGTAACGCTTGACACGATGGCTGGCAAAAAATATTTATGGATTCCAAAACCACGTCAAATTTGACTAGTCTGAAGAGGACACGCCAGAATTCTCCTGACGATAGTCAAGATCTGAGTAAAAAGTTGATGGTGGCAACGTCGCAGACATTGCCATCAGCAAAGTATTTAGTTGTTTCTAGTGCCGAAGAAGGGAAAGATCTTTCCAAAGTTTCTCCCTTCCTTATTAACAAGGCTATTACTGCTTGTGCTGGAGGCCCAGTAGCCTCTATTAAGAAACTCAGAAACGGAACACTGTTAGTTGCGACTTCCACCGAGAGACAAACCCGTGCTCTATCTAAAATGACCTCTTTCTTTGACCAGGTCAAGGTATCTGTGGCTCCCCACAGATCCTTGAATTACTCAAAGGGGGTCATCACATGTAGGGACTTAATGTACATTTCAGTTGATGAAATTAAATCCGAACTGTCGTCTCAGTTAGTTACGGAGGTTATCCCCATAATGAAAATGGACAAAGGAGAAAAAGTAGCAACAGCGTCTTTTATTGTAACCTTTGGAAAGCCGGAAATACCCGAATACTTGCATGCAGGTTATCAAAGGATCTCAGTGAGACCATACGTGGCTAACCCTAGGCGCTGCTTCAAGTGCCAGCGATTTGGGCATATCAGCTCTACGTGTTCGAAGCAGAACGTATGCGGTATATGTAGCGCTGAAGGCCATGATGACAAGGAATGTATTAATTCTCCGAAATGCGCCAACTGTGGTGGTGACCACCCAGCGCGATCCTACAACTGCCCTACATTTAAGGAAGAGAAAGCTATCCTAGGCATCATGGCGAAAGACAAGCTGTCGTTTCCAGAGGCCAAAAAACTCTATAGATCCACTCAGCCAAAGGCAGACAGTAAGACTTATGCCGCTACCCTGACCGCTTCGAAATCGTCTTGTACCAACTGTGCTGAGCTGTCCAAGAAGATTGAAGCTCTAACTGAACAAGTGTCTCGCCTTTTGTGCTTAGTCACAAATGGATCGTCTCTAAATTTGGTACAACCTGCAGCAACTGATAGTGTTTTACCTCGTGTACCTATCCCTTCCACTGGGGGGATTGGAGCACAAAATAAATCACTAAGTGAGCCTTGTGTTTCGGTGCAGAAGAAATTATCAACGGGTAGTAAACCATCTGTGCAGAAGACGTTGGAAAAATCCAAACCACGTAGACCGGAGTTACGACAGACCACATCGTCACAGTCGTTACAGACTAAGAAAAATGCAAACAAAGGAGGGAATGTGAAAACTACCCCTCCTAAACCCAAAACTTCCTCGGATTCCATCCCTGAACGGGTGGATATGGAATCTGAGAAATGTAAGCCTGAGACGTCCCAAAACGTCCCAGGCAAGAAAGGAGAGAGCACCAATGGGTGTCAAATAAACCCTTTGCTAAGCTAATAAATGTCTTTGCTTAGGAAGTCAGTGATACAATGGAACGTCAACGGTGTTAGGAGTCACATAGAAGAACTTAAAGTACTCGTGCGAGATGTGTACCCAATGTTTGTATGTCTACAGGAGACACATCTCCACGAATCGCATAATTTCCATTTAAGGGAGTATTCAGTTTTTAGATCGGACTTCGTTACAGAAGATCGAGCTAGAGGTGGCGTAGCCATCCTAGCCCGTGACTGTATCGATGCTGTTTCTCTAAACTTAATAACTCCTTTACAAGCAGTAGCCGTTCAAAGAGCTGTCCCGTATAAAATCACTGTGTGTTGTGTCTACTTGCCACCACAAGAAAACCTGCATCACAGTGATTTAGCGAATTTAATAAGCCAGTTACCAACTCCGTTCTTATTGGTAGGGGATTTTAATGCCCACCATTCGTCTTGGGGATCTCCGACTAGGAACTCTCGAGGTGACCTTGTTGAGAGTGTGAGAACGGAACTGGACTTATGTCTGCTAAATGACGGTTCGCCTACCCATTTAGCAGCATCTACTGGTGGATGGACAGCTGTTGACCTATCGATTTGCAGCCCTCAATTAGCTACTAGATGCACATGGTCGGTACTCAACGATTTGTATGGAAGCGACCATGTGCCTATTAAGATCAGTTTATGTGACTCCCAACCCTGTTATACCCGAAATCCCAGTTGGATTTTGCGAAAAGCCAACTGGGACTCCTACTCGAATTACCTTGTATCACTTGACATGGATTATTTGACACCCATTGATGAAAATATAAAAAATTTTACGAAAGCAATTTTAAATGCCGCTGAAAAGACCATTCCGAAAACCTCTACGTATCCACGCCGACCGCCTGTGCCGTGGTGGAACGATGAATGCACAGAAATCCTCCGTTTACGACGAAGAGCTCTTAGGAAGTTTAAACGACACCCAACGAATGGAAACCTTCAGGAATATAAAATACTCCGTGCGAAAGCACGGAGGATTTTTAGGCTGAGTAGAAAGAACTCTTGGGAACAGTACATTAGCACAATTAGACGAACAACTCCGTCTTCCACAGTGTGGAGGAAACTAAGATCAGTTTGTGGTACTTTCTCTCCGTTGCCAGCCATTGCGCTGAAACAACCGGATGGAAGAATAATCTCAAACCGTGATGATATTGCTAATGTACTTGGTAAATCATTTTCTAACTTTTCTGCTACTACAGCCTACAATAGATTATTCCAGATTTATAAACTGAAGGAAGAAGCAATACCGTTTACTGTTGGGTCGTCTGGGGACTCTCCTTTAAACACTCCTTTCTCTATAGGGGAATTGGAGTCAGCTCTTGCGTCAACGAAGGATTCTGCACCAGGTCCTGATTCCATTGTGTACTCCATGCTAAAACATCTACCATCATCGGCGAAACTTGTCCTCCTTCGAGTATACAATCGTTTATTCGAGGAGCGCTCTTTCCCCGATGCATGGTTAGAATCGACTGTAATTCCTCTTTTGAAGCCAGGTAAAGACAAAACCAATCCCAGTAGTTATAGACCTATATCCCTTACAAGCGTCTTATGCAAACTACTGGAGAAGATGGTCAACCGCCGTCTTGTCTGGTACCTAGAAACCAATGACCTTATTTGCAACGAACAGTGTGGTTTCAGGCAAGGACGATCATCCGTTGACCAATTGGTTTTGTTAGAATCCGCTATTCAAGATGCCTTTCTCTTGCGTCAAACACTCGTTGCTGTTTTCTTCGACCTTGAGAAGGCATACGATATGGCATGGAAAAGAGGAATTCTGAACACTTTAAAATCATGGGGTATACAAGGGAATATCCTAGCATTCATCGCTAACTTTCTTTCTAATAGATCTTTCCGCGTTCGACTTGGAGGCACATATTCAAACAGCTATACACAGGAAAATGGTGTACCGCAGGGCAGCGTGCTGAGCGTCACGCTATTTGCCGTTGCAATAAATAGTATCATCAGCAATATACGATCTCCGGTACACTGTTCCCTTTTTGTGGATGACTTTTGTATATATGTGCCTGCTCGTAGTATGGCAACTGCGGAAAGATCTTTGCAGTTAGCAATAAGTAGATTAGAGGAATGGTCAAGAACTACAGGTTTTAAATTCTCTGCTTCGAAGACCCAGTGTGTAGCATTTAGTCGTCGTAGGCAACACCAGGAGCCGATCCTTTATCTTGACGGGGTTCAGCTTCAAACCACGGATAGTGTTCGATTTCTAGGTCTTTTATTTGATAAAAGACTCTCATGGAGTCCACATGTTCGTGATTTGAAGGTGAGATGCAGCAAGAAATTGGATATGTTAAGAGTCCTTAGTGGTACGAATTGGGGAGCAGACAGAACTAGTATGCTTCGATTTTATCGCGCAGTCGTTAGATCGCGCATAGATTATGGTTGTCAAGTCTACTCATCTGCACGACCTACAGTTCTGAAAACTCTTGATACCATCCACCACTCTGGACTTAGACTGGCTACTGGTGCATTTAGAACTAGCCCAATCCCTAGTCTTCTTGTCGAAGCTGGGGAACCTGCCCTTTCTAGACGACGTCAGATGCTACAAATATCTTACGTTTCTGTTCTTCGAAGCAAACCCAACCACCCGGCATTTGAAATAGTCTTTAATAATAAGCTAAATCAAGTGTACAATACACGTCAACGTTCGACCGCTCCATTTGGCATACGAACATTAAGAATATTGGATGACCTTGAGTTGCAACTTCCAACTATGTTTGAACGACAAATGTGCTATCTACCTCCATGGATAATAAAAACGCCGCACTTTGATTTCTCATTGTCCAGTTATATAAAACACGATACTCCTGTTGTGGTCTACCACCAGGAATTTTTATCCACTTATAAATCTCACCAACACAGTGAAATTATTTTCACTGATGGATCTAAACTGGACAATGGCGTTGGGTGTGCGTTTTATGCATCTGGATATACCTACACGTACGGATTGCCCTCAGCTTGCAGTGTTTTCACGGCAGAACTATTTGCTATTTTTAAAGCTTTGACCGTCACTCAATCTCAATCCTCGCATTATCTTTTGTGTTCGGATTCCAAAAGTGCTCTTCAGGCTCTTCAGGATGTTTTCTCTAGCAACCCTTTAGTTGGGGACATTTTGTGTGCTGTACACAGGCTTCAATTGAGGGGTGTGGGGGTAACTTTCTGTTGGGTTCCTGGACATTGCGGAATACTTGGAAACACAAAAGCGGATGAAGCGGCGAAGAAAGCTACAAGTTTGGTGCCTATTACTCAACTGGTTATGGCATCTGATTATGTGTGTTTCGCGAAACATTTATTGCTCGCTGGTTGGAATGACGAGTGGCATACCGTGATTCAGAATAAGCTGAGGGAAATTAAAGATACCGTCCGTCCATGGAGGTCTTCAATTCGTTCAAAACGTAGGGAGGAAGTGGTGGTCACACGCCTTCGCGTTGGCCACTCTTTTGCAACTCATGGATATTTGATGAGTCGTGAAGATCCACCAATATGCCAATATTGCGGTGATATCTTCACAATAAAACATATTTTGGTAGATTGTGTTAGTGTAGTTAATGTTCGTGCCCTTTTTAATTTAAAAGGGAGTTTAAAGGTGGTGCTAAGGGACGATGCCTCGGCCATTGACCGAGTCATCGCTTTCTTGCACCACTTGAAAATATTTTTTAAAATTTAATACATAAATATATATATATTTTTTTAAATTTTATTTATACATATAATTCTGTGTGTTTCTTTTATTTATTTTAATTAAATTTATTTTCTGTTCTTGTTATTGTTATTGAGATTTATTTATTGGTAAATTGTTACCTATTATTGTTTTACATATTATTTATTTACTGTTATATTGTTCTTTGTTGTTATTTTGTTATTTAGTTTTTAAGGATTTTTTCATTGTTATATTGTTTATTTTTTGTTTTTTATTGTTGGTGTTTTATTTTGTTTTGTAATTTTTGTTGTATTTATTTATTTGTTTATTTATTAATTTATTTGATTTTATTTAAAACATTGCGTGCTGTGTTAGATTTTGTTTGGCGATGATAACCACAATTGGTTTTTCGCCAGGAAAAAAAAAAAAAAAAAAAAAAAAAAAAAAAAAAAAAAAAAAAAAATTAGTTTATTCCTTCAATTCTCAAACCTCGTTTGTCGACAGCAAAACCTAGTTACACCAGGTCCGCATGCTTCCAATCGTTAAGCTTTCGTGATCACTTAGATTACGGTACTTTTAGGGCGACAGACTTACACGATTCAATAATAAAACCGCTAATGTGAATTAGAGTAATGAGCCGACCATTTTTTTCCGTTTTAGTGCTGAAAGTGTGTTGTTTGTAATTTATATGACGTGTTCAAAACAAATTAAGTGTGTAAAACTAACTACAACTATAAACTTGAGAAATAAATTTTCGGCAAGGTAAGAAAAAAAATGTTATATTTAAACTATTACAGTAATATATTCTTACAAGTCCGGAAAGTGTTTTTCCAGGTTTTCGATTTTTTTCTATTATTAAAAAAAAGTAAACAGTAAAAACAGTAAAAAAATATAAAAGGTTTAAAAAAATTATATTTTACATAGAGAGACAATTTCAATTCAAAATATCTTTTTTATATTTTCGAAACATGAGTTTTTGTCACAATAAAATTTGACACTCTTTATTCTTTGTTTTAATGTAGTTTTCATTGTTACATATATTTATTCTTTCACTCTGAAATACCACTGTTAAGGTTATAAACGTGTTTGTTATTTTGTTACAAACAAAGCCACCTAAAATCAGCTGGGATTAGGTAATAATAAATTACTGTATAGTAGCACTTATAAATATTATTTATCAATTCTGTAATCAGCTGTTTAATGAACTTCTTTCATATGTGGAAAGATGTAATTGAAGTAGTATGAAGTAATATTATATCTTATTACAAAAAGTAATACAGCAAATCTTTTATTTTATTTGCCTATATAATATAACACATTAGTTTAGGGTGATAAATATTTTGTAGGTAAAATCCACAAAAAATAATTTCGACCAAATATAACTGTTCTTAAATAATTTGGTACGATATAAAGTTTGTATAAATCAAATTTCTTGTCTCAAATTTATTAAAAAAAAATTCTTATATTAGTTTAGATGTTGAAAAACAGATTTGTTAGAAGATAGGAAATATTTTTGACCAGGATTTAAAATACGGTATAGTCATGTTTTTCTCAAAAACTTAATATTTATATCTAGAAATATAGAAGTTCCGGAAATTATAAAATAGTAAAAAATGTTATTTACATTTTCCACCTATATTAAAATCTGATTCATTAGAACAGTTGGTGATTACAAGAAACAGTTTAGATAAACAGCTGTAAGAATAATAAATTAAACTATAATTTTCATTGTACGTACACAGATATATATATATATATATATATATATATATATATATATATATATATATATATATATATATATATATATACACACATGCAGACATATTCATTATATTATTGAAGATACCGTCCGTCCATGGAGGTCTTCAATTCGTTCAAAACGTAGGGAGGAAGTGGTGGTTACACGCCTTCGCGTTGGCCACTCTTTTGCAACTCATGGATATTTGATGCGTCGTGAAGATCCACCAATATGCCAATACTGCGGGGGTATCTTCACAATAAAACATATTTTGGTAGATTGTGTTAGTGTAGGCAATGCTCGTGCCCGTTTTAATTTAAAAGGGAGTTTGAAGGTGGTGCTAAGGGACGATGCCTCGGCCATTCACCGAGTCATCGCTTTCTTGCACCACTTGAAAATATTTTTTAAAAATTTAATACATAAATATATATATATTTTTTTTATTTATTTTTTTAATTTATACATATAATTCTCTGTGTTTCTTTTATTTATTTTAGTTAAATTTATTTTGTGTTCTTGTTATTGTTATTGAGATTTATTTATTGGTAAATTGTTACCTTATATTGTTTTACATATTATTTATTTACTGTTATATTGTTCTTTGTTGTTATTTAGTTTTTTAAGAATTTTTCATTGTTATAGGTTTATTGTTGTTTTTTTTGTTATTTATTGTTGTTGTTTTTTTTGTTTTGTAATTTTTGTTGTATTTAAATATATTGCTGAGGGACATCAAAAATACTGTCCGACCATGGAGAACATCTGTTCGTTCGAATCGTAGGGAGGAAGTGGTGGTTACTCGACTTCGCATCGGCCACTCTTTGTTAACGCATGGATGGTTGATGCGACATGAGGATCCACCATTATGTCCGTTTTGTAGAAGCAATATTACAATCAAGCATATCCTGCTTGATTGTGATGAGTTGAGCGATTTGTATGTACGTTACGATCTTCGAGGTAGTTTAAAGGTGGTTTTAGGGGACGATGTCACGGCTATCGACCGTGTCATCGCTTTCTTACGCCACCTGAATCTATTTAATAATATTTAAATTATATATAATTTTAGTTTCTTTCTTTTTAGTTACATTTACTATTAAACATTTATTTTAGTTTGTTTAGTTGGTTAGTTTTATTTTGAAATAATTATTTAAAAAAATTTTAGTTAGGCGATGATAACCTCGATAGGTTTTTCGCCTGGAAAAAAAAAAAAAAAAAAAAAAAAATTTAAATTTATTTGGTTTTATTTAAAACATTGCGTTCCGTGTTAGATTTTGTTTGGCGATGATAACCACAATTGGTTTTTCGCCAGGGGAAAAAAATATAATATTGCTTTAAAATGTGTTAAATGTATGAATACATGTACACAACTTCTTTAATATTAATATAAATGATATAGGCGAATTTGTATTATTTCTGTTGATTGTCCCGCAGGGGGGTGCGGACTAGCCGCACCTACGAGGGATTTGGCGTCCTTCGCGGTACCCGAGCCTAACACTACACCACTCACAAAAACATACACACACACATACACACACCAACACAATCTATACACATTTCAAAACTTACATCTTCGCTTAGGGAATTTTGACTGGTCAGAACCGTTGCGCGTTGGGAGTGCTGAAAAGTCCAGAGTGTGACAAACTCTGGTCTGGGACGCTGATGTGAGCTTGCTCTGCCGAAGACGTAAGCGCGGTTTCTGGTCTACCAGCCGCTTCGGTCCTTGGTCAGGGAGTGTCCGCGGTGCACGGGTGTCGGAGCCCGTGCACAGTATTACGAGTCCTCGACTGATGCCCATCCAGTCGAGCTAAGGAGAAAAGCTATAGGCCTCAGAGTTCTGAGGGTTGGAAATGATCTTAATGTGATCCAAGGGTGTACCCGTTCCTATAGTCTCGCCCGTAACGCTTGACACGATGGCTGGCAAAAAATATTTATGGATTCCAAAACCCCGTCAAATATGACTAGCTTAAAGAGAACACGCCAGGATTCTCCTGACGATCATATTGAAAAGGATTTGAGTAAAAAGTTGATGGTGGCAACGTCGCAGACATTGCCATCAGCAAAGTATTTAGTTGTTTCTAGTGCCGAAGAAGGGAAAGATCTTTCCAAAGTTTCTCCCTTCCTTATTAACAAGGCTATTACTGCGTGTGCTGGAGGCCCAGTAGCCTCTATCAAGAAACTCAGAAACGGAACACTGTTAGTTGCGACTTCCACCGAGAAACAAACCCGTGCTCTATCTAAAATGACCTCTTTCTTTGACCAGGTCAAGGTATCTGTGGCTCCCCACAGATCCTTGAATTACTCAAAGGGGGTCATCACATGTAGGGACTTAATGTACATTTCAGTTGATGAAATTAAGTCCGAACTGTCGTCTCAGTCAGTTACGGACGTTGTCCCTATCATGAAAATGGACAAAGGAGAAAAGGTAGCAACAGCTTCTTTTATCGTTACCTTCGGCAAACCGGAAATACCCGAATATTTACATGCAGGTTACCAAAGGCTCTCAGTGAGACCATACGTGGCTAACCCTAGGCGCTGCTTCAAGTGCCAGCGATTTGGGCATATCAGCTCTACGTGTTCGAAGCAGAACGTATGCGGTATATGTAGCGTCGAAGGCCATGATGATAAGGATTGTGTTAATTCTCCGAAATGCGCCAACTGTGGTGGTGACCACCCAGCGCGATCCTACAACTGTCCCACGTTCAAGGAAGAGAAAGCTATCCTAGGCATCATGGCGAAAGACAAGCTGTCGTTTCCAGAGGCCAAAAAACTCTATCGTTCCACTCAGCCAAAGACAGACAGTAAGACTTATGCCGCTACTCTGACCGCTTCCAAATCGTCCTGTAACAACTGTGCCGAGCTGTCGAAAAAAATTGAAGTTCTAACTGAACAAGTTTCTCGCCTTTTGTCCATAGTCACGAATGGTCCTCCTACTTTGAACTTAGTACAACCTGCAGCGACGGATAGTGATTTACCTCTTGTACCAATCCCTTCCACTGGGGGGATTGGAGCACGAAATAAATCACTAAGTGAGCCTTGTGTTTCGGTGCAGAAGAAATTATCAACGGGTAGTAAACCATCTGTGCAGAAGACGTTGGAAAAATCCAAACCACGTAGACCGGAGTTACGACAGACCACATCGTCACAGTCGTTACCGGGTATTAAGAAAAATGCAAACAAAGGAGCGAATGTGAAAACTACCCCTCCTAAACCCAAAACTTCCTCAGATTCCATCCCTGAACGGGTGGATATGGAATCTGAGAAATGTAAGCCTGAGACGACCCAAAACGTCCCAGGCAAGAAAGGAGAGAGCACCAATGGGTGTCAAATAAACCCTTTGCTAAGCTAATAAATGTCTTTGCTTAGGAAGTCAGTGATACAATGGAACGTCAACGGTGTTAGGAGTCACATAGAAGAACTTAAAGTACTCGTGCGAGATGTGTACCCAATGTTTGTATGTCTACAGGAGACACATCTCCACGAATCGCATAATTTCCATTTAAGGGAGTATTCAGTTTTTAGATCGGACTTCGTTACAGAAGATCGAGCTAGAGGTGGCGTAGCCATCCTAGCCCGTGACTGTATCGATGCTGTTTCTCTAAACTTAATAACTCCTTTACAAGCAGTAGCCGTTCAAACAGCTGTCCCGTATAAAATCACTGTGTGTTGTGTCTACTTGCCACCACAAGAAAACCTGCATCACAGCGATTTAGTAAATTTGATAAGCCAGTTACCAACTCCGTTCTTATTGGTAGGGGATTTTAATGCCCACCATTCGTCTTGGGGATCTCCGACTAGGAACTCTCGAGGTGATATTGTTGAAAGTGTAAGAATGGAACTAGACTTATGTCTGCTAAATGACGGTTCTCCTACTCATTTAGCAGCATCTACTGGTGGATGGACAGCTGTTGATCTATCGATTTGCAGCCCTCAATTAGCTACTAGATGCACATGGTCGGTACTCAATGATTTGTATGGAAGCGACCATGTGCCTATTAAGATCAGTTTATGTGACTCCCAAACCTGTTATGTTCGAAATTCCAGTTGGATTTTGCGAAAAGCCAACTGGGACTCCTACTCGAATTACCTTGTATCACTTGACATGGATTATCTGACACCCATTGATGAAAATATAGAAAATTTTACAAAAGCAATTTTAAATGCCGCTGAAAAGACCATTCCGAAAACCTCTGCGCATCCACGCCGACCGCCTGTGCCGTGGTGGAACGATGAATGCACAGAAATCCTCCGTTTACGACGAAGAGCTCTTAGGAGATTTAAACGACACCCAACGAATGGAAACCTTCAGGAATATAAAATACTCCGTGCGAAAGCACGGAGGATATTTAGGCTGAGTAGAAAGAACTCTTGGGAACAGTACATTAGCACAATTAGACGAACAACTCCGTCCTCCACAGTGTGGAGGAAACTAAGATCAGTTTGTGGTACTTCCATTCCGTTGCCAGCCATTGCGCTGAAGCAACCAGATGGGAGATTAATCACAAACAGTGATGACATTGCTAATGTACTTGGAACATCTTTTTCTAACTTTTCTGCTACTACAGCCTATAATAGATTATTCCAGATGTATAAACTGAAGGAAGAAGCAATACCGTTTACTGTTGGGTCGTCTGAGGACTCTCCTTTAAACACTCCTTTCTCTATAGGGGAATTGGAGTCAGCTCTTGCGTCAACGAAGGATTCTGCACTAGGTCCTGATTCCATTGTGTACTCCATGCTAAAACATCTACCATCATCGGCGAAACTTGTCCTCCTGCGCGTATACAATCGTTTATTCGAGGAGCGCTCTTTCCCCGATGCATGGTTAGAATCGACTGTAATTCCTCTTTTGAAGCCAGGTAAGGACAAAACCAACCCCAGTAGTTACAGGCCTATATCACTTACAAGCGTCTTGTGCAAACTACTGGAGAAGATGGTCAACCGCCGTCTTGTCTGGTACCTAGAAACCAACAATCTTCTTAGCAACGAACAATGTGGTTTCAGACTAGGACGCTCATCAGTTGACCAATTGGTTTTGTTAGAATCCGCTATTCAAGATGCCTTTCTCTTGCGTCAAACGCTCGTTGCGGTTTTCTTTGACCTTGAAAAGGCATATGATATGGCATGGAAAAGAGGAATTCTGAACACTCTGAAATCATGGAGTATACAAGGGAATATCCTAGCATTCATCGCTAACTTTCTTTCAAACAGATCTTTCCGCGTTCGACTTGGAGGCACGTATTCAAACAGCTATACACAAGAGAATGGTGTACCGCAGGGCAGCGTGCTGAGCGTCACGCTGTTTGCCGTTGCAATAAATAGTATCACCAGTAATATACGATCTCCGGTACACTGTTCCCTTTTTGTGGATGACTTTTGTATATATGTGCCTGCTCGTAGTATGGCAACTGCGGAAAGATCTTTGCAGTTAGCAATATACAGGTTAGAGGAATGGTCTAAATCTACAGGTTTCAAATTCTCTGCTTCGAAGACACAATGTGTTGCATTTAGTCGTCGTAGGCAACACCAGGAGCCGATCCTTTTTCTTGACGGGGTTCAGCTTCAAACCACGGATAGTGTTCGATTTCTAGGTCTTTTATTTGATAAAAGACTCTCATGGATCCCACATGTTCGTGATTTGAAGGTGAGATGCAATAAGAAATTGGATATGTTAAGAGTCCTTAGTGGTACGAATTGGGGAGCAGACAGAACTAGTATGCTTCGATTTTATCGCGCGGTCGTTAGATCGCGCATTGATTATGGCTGTCAAGCCTATTCATCCGCACGACCTACAGTTCTGAAAACTCTTGATACCATCCACCTCTCTGGACTTAGACTGGCTACTGGTGCATTTAGAACTAGCCCAATCCCTAGTCTTCTTGTCGAAGCTGGGGAACCTACACTTTCTAGACGACGTCAGATGCTACAAATATCTTACGTTTCTGTTCTTCGAAGCAAACCCAACCACCCGGCATTTGATATAGTCTATAATAATACGTTAAATCAAGTGTACAATACACGTCAACGTTCGACCGCTCCATTTGGCATACGAACATTAAGAATATTGGATGACCTTGAGTTGCAACTTCCAACTATGTTTGAACGACAAATGTGCTATCTACCTCCATGGATAATAAAAACGCCGCACTTCGATTTCTCATTGTCCAGTTATATAAAACACGATACTCCTGTTGTGGTCTACCACCAGGAATTTTCATCCATTTATAAATCTCAGCAACACAGTGAAATTATTTTCACTGATGGATCTAAACTGGACAATGGCGTTGGGTGTGCGTTTTATGCATCTGGTTGTACCTACACGTACGGATTGCCCTCAGCTTGCAGTGTTTTCACGGCAGAACTATATGCTATTTTTAAAGCTTTGACCGTCATTCCATCTCGATCTTCGCATTATCTTTTGTGTTCGGATTCCAAAAGTGCTCTTCAGGCTCTTCAGGATGTTTTCTCTAACAACCCTTTAGTTGGGGACATTTTGTGTGCTGTACACAGGCTTCAATTGAGGGGTGTGGGGGTAACTTTCTGTTGGGTTCCTGGACATTGCGGAATACTTGGAAACACAAAAGCGGATGAAGCGGCGAAGAAAGCTACAAGTTTGGTGCCTATTACTCAACTAGTTATGGCATCCGATTATGTGTGTTTCGCGAAACATTTATTGCTCGCTGCTTGGAATGACGAGTGGCATACCGTGATTGAGAATAAGCTGAGGGAAATTAAAGATACCGTCCGTCCATGGAGGTCTTCAATTCGTTCAAAACGTAGGGAGGAAGTGGTGGTTACACGCCTTCGCGTTGGCCACTCGTTTGCAACTCATGGATATTTGATGAGGCGTGAAGATCCACCAATATGCCAATATTGCGGTGATATCTTCACAATAAAACATATTTTAGTAAACTGTGTTAATGTAAGCAATATTCGTGACCTTTTTAATTTAAAAGGGAGTTTAAAGGTGGTGCTAAGGGACGATGCCTCGGCCATTGACCGAGTCATCGCTTTCTTGCACCACTTGAAAATATTTTTTAAAATATAATACATAAATATATATATTTTTTAAATTTTATTTATACATATAATTCTCTGTGTTTCTTTTATTTATTTTAATTAAATTTATTTTCTGTTCTTGTTATTGTTATTGAGATTAATTTATTGGTAAATTGTTACCTATTATTGTTTTACATATTATTTATTTACTGTTATATTGTTCTTTGTTGTTATTTTGTTATTTAGTTTTTAAGGATTTTTTCATTGTTATATTGTTGTTTTTGTTTTTTATTGTTGGTGTTTTATTTTGTTTTGTAATTTTTGTTGTATTTATTTATTTGTTTATTTATTAATTTATTTGATTTTATTTAAAACATTGCGTGCTGTGTTAGATTTTGTTTGGCGATGATAACCACAATTGGTTTTTCGCCAGGAAAAAAAAAAAAAAAAAAAAAAAAAAAAAAAAAAAAAAAATTTCTGTTGATTTGTCATATTCATATTTATTCGTTGTTTTTGTCATTTCAACTGGTTGATATTGTATTTAATCGATATGTATTTTAATGTTGGCGTAATTCGTCATTCTATTTGGACAAATGTCTTTAATTTCTTCCTAACAGTTTTCTCTGGTTTTTTATTTTGGCTTTCTAAGGAAAGCTGTTCTATTAAGGCTAAATTTCGGAAACACACACACACATATACACACACACACACACACACACACACACACACACACACACACACACACACACACACACACACACACACACACATACACACACGCGCGCGCACACACACACACACACACACACACACACACACACACACACACACACACACCCACCCGCAGGGGGGTGCGGACTAGCCGCACCTACGAGGGATTTGGCGTCCCTCGCGGTACCCTAGCCTAACACTACACCACTCACAAAAACCTACACACACACATACACACACCAACACAATCTATACACATTTCAACACTTACATCTTCGCTTAGGGAATTTTGACTGGTCAGAACCGTTGCGCGTGCTGAAAAGTCCAGAGCGTGACAAACTCTGGTCTGGGACGCTGATGTGAGCTTGCTCTGCCGAAGACGTAAGCGCGGTTTCTGGTCTACCAGCCGCTTCGGTCCTTGGCCAGGGAGTGTCCGCGGTGCATGGGTGTCGGAGCCTGTGCACAGTATTACGAGTTCTCGACTGATGCCCATCCAGTCGAGCTAAGGAGAAAAGCTATAGGCCTCAGAGTTCTGAGGATTGGAAATGATCTTAATGTGATCCAAGGGTGTACCCGTTCCTATAGTCTCGCCCGTAACGCTTGACACGATGGCTGGCTTAAAAAATTTATGGATTCAAAAACCCCGTCAAATATGACTAGTTTGAAAAGAACGCGCCAGGATTCTCCTGACGAATATATTAACAAGGATTTGAGTAAAAAGTTGATGGTGGCAACGTCGCAGACATTGCCATCAGCAAAATATTTAGTTGTTTCTAGTGCCGAAGAAGGGAAAGATCTTTCAAAAGTTTCTCCTTTCCT
Source organism: Prosapia bicincta (assembly GCA_036971475.1). Lineage (NCBI taxonomy): Eukaryota > Metazoa > Arthropoda > Insecta > Hemiptera > Cercopidae > Prosapia > Prosapia bicincta. The sequence continues at coordinate 103,666,960 of JBAIZL010000004.1, read as the reverse complement.
AATTAACAAGGCTATTACTGCGTGTGCTGGAGGCCCAGTAGCCTCTATTAAGAAACTTCGAAACGGAACACTTTTAGTTGCGACTTCCACCGACAGACAAACCCGCTCTCTATCAAAAATGACCTCCTTCTTTGACCAGGTCATGGTATCTGTAGCTCCCCACAGATCCTTGAATTACTCAAAGGGGGTCATCACATGTAGGGATTTAATGCACCTTCCAATCGATGAAATAAAGTCCGAACTGTCTTCTCAGTTAGTTACGGACGTTATTCCTATAATGAAAATGGACAAAGGAGAAAAGGTAGCAACAGCGTCTTTTATCGTGACATTTGGAAAGCCGGAAATACCCGAATACTTGCATGCAGGTTACCAAAGGCTCTCAGTGAGACCATACGTGGCTAACCCTAGGCGCTGCTTCAAGTGCCAGCGATTTGGGCATATCAGCTCTACGTGTTCGAAGCAGAACGTATGCGGTATATGTAGCGTCGAAGGCCATGATGATAAGGATTGTGTTAATTCTCCGAAATGCGCCAACTGTGGTGGTCACCACCCAGCGCGATCCTACAACTGTCCCACGTTCAAGGAAGAAAAAGCTATCCTAGGCATCATGGCGAAAGACAAGCTGTCGTTTCCAGAGGCCAAAAAACTCTATCGTTCCACTCAGCCAAAGACAGGCAGTAAGACTTATGCCGCTACTCTGACCGCTTCCAAATCGTCCTGTAACAACTGTGCCGAGCTGTCGAAAAAAAATTGAAGTTCTAACTGAACAAGTTTCTCGCCTTTTGTCCATAGTCACGAATGGTCCTCCTACTTTGAACTTAGTACAACCTGCAGCGACGGATAGTGATTTACCTCTTGTACCAATCCCTTCCACTGGGGGGATTGGAGCACGAAACAAGTCATTAAGTGAGCCTTGTGTTTCTGTGCAGAAGATATTATCAACGGGTAATAAACCTTCTGTGCAGAAGACGTTGGAAAAATCAAAACCACGTAAACCAGTGTTACGTCAGACCACATCGCCACCGTCGTTACCGGGTATTAAGAAAAATGCTAACAAAGGAGGGAATGTGAAAACTACCCCTCCTAAACCCAAAACGTCCTCAGATTCCATCCCTGAACGGGTGGATATGGAATCTGAGAAATGTAAGCCTGAGACGTCTAAAAACGTCCCAGGCAAGAAAGGAGAGAGCACCAATGGGTGTCAAATAAATCCTTTGCTAAGCTAATAAATGTCTTTGCTTAGGAAGTCAGTGATACAATGGAACGTCAACGGTGTTAGGAGTCACATAGAAGAACTTAAAGTACTCGTGCGAGATGTGTATCCAATGTTTGTATGTCTACAGGAGACACATCTCCACGAATCGCATAATTTCCATTTAAGGGAGTATTCAGTTTTTAGATCGGACTTCGTTACAGAAGATCGAGCTAGAGGTGGCGTAGCCATCCTAGCCCGTGACTGTATCGATGCTGTTTCTCTAAACTTAATAACTCCTTTACAAGCAGTAGCCGTTCAAACAGCTGTCCCGTATAAAATCACTGTGTGTTGTGTCTACTTGCCACCACAAGAAAACCTGCATCACAGTGATTTAGTGAATTTAATAAGCCAGTTACCAACTCCGTTCTTATTGGTAGGGGATTTTAATGCCCACCATTCGTCTTGGGGATCTCCGACTAGGAATTCTCGAGGTGATATTGTTGAAAGTGTAAGAACGGAACTAGACTTATGTCTGCTAAATGACGGTTCTCCTACTCATTTAGCAGCATCTACTGGTGGATGGACAGCTGTTGATCTATCGATTTGCAGCCCTCAATTAGCTACTAGATGCACATGGTCGGTACTCAATGATTTGTATGGAAGCGACCATGTGCCTATTAAGATCAGTTTATGTGACTCCCAAACCTGTTATGTTCGAAATTCCAGTTGGATTTTGCGAAAAGCCAACTGGGACTCCTACTCGAATTACCTTGTATCACTTGACATGGATTATCTGACACCCATTGATGAAAATATAGAAAATTTTACAAAAGCAATTTTAAATGCCGCTGAAAAGACCATTCCGAAAACCTCTGCGCATCCACGCCGACCGCCTGTGCCGTGGTGGAACGATGAATGCACAGAAATCCTCCGTTTACGACGAAGAGCTCTTAGGAGATTTAAACGACACCCAACGAATGGAAACCTTCAGGAATATAAAATACTCCGTGCGAAAGCACGGAGGATATTTAGGCTGATTAGGAAGAACTCTTGGGAACAGTACATTAGCACAATTAGACGAACAACTCCGTCTTCCACAGTGTGGAGGAAACTAAGATCAGTTTGTGGTAGTTCCACTCCGTTGCCAGCCATTGCGCTGAAGCAACCGGATGGAAGAATAATCTCAAACCGTGATGATATTGCTAATGTACTTGGTAAATCATTTTCTAACTTTTCTGCTACTACAGCCTATAATAGATTATTCCAGATTTATAAACTGAAGGAAGAAGCAATACCGTTTACTGTTGGGTCGTCTGGGGACTCTCCTTTAAACACTCCTTTCTTTATAGGGGAATTGGAGTCAGCTCTTGCGTCAACGAAGGATTCTGCACCAGGTCCAGACTCCATTGTGTACTCCATGCTAAAACATCTACCATCATCGGCGAAACTTGTCCTCCTTCGAGTATACAATCGTTTATTCGAGGAGCGCTCTTTCCCCGATGCATGGTTAGAATCGACTGTAATTCCTCTTTTGAAGCCAGGTAAGGACAAAACCAACCCCAGTAGTTATCGGCCTATATCACTTACAAGCGTCTTGTGCAAACTACTGGAGAAGATGGTCAACCGCCGTCTTGTCTGGTACCTAGAAACCAACAACCTTCTTAGCAACGAACAATGTGGTTTCAGACTAGGACGCTCATCAGTTGACCAATTGGTTTTGTTAGAATCCGCTATTCAAGATGCCTTTCTCTTACGTCAAACGCTCGTTGCGATTTTCTTTGACCTTGAAAAGGCATATGATATGGCATGGAAAAGAGGAATTCTGAACACTCTGAAATCATGGGGTATACAAGGGAATATCCTAGCATTCATCGCTAACTTTCTTTCTAATAGATCTTTCCGCGTTCGACTTGGAGGCACGTATTCAAACAGCTATACACAGGAGAATGGTGTACCGCAGGGCAGCGTGCTGAGCGTCACGCTGTTTGCTGTTGCAATAAATAGTATCACCAGTAATATACGATCTCCGGTACACTGTTCCCTTTTTGTGGATGACTTTTGTATATATGTGCCTGCTCGTAGTATGGCAACTGCGGAAAGATCTTTGCAGTTAGCAATATACAGGTTAGAGGAATGGTCTAAATCTACAGGTTTCAAATTCTCTGCTTCGAAGACCCAATGTGTAGCATTTAGTCGTCGTAGGCAACACCAGGAGCCGATCCTTTATCTTGACGGGGTTCAGCTTCAAACCACGGATAGTGTTCGATTTTTGGGTCTTTTATTTGATAAAAGACTCTCATGGGGTCCACATGTTCGTGATTTGAAGGTGAGATGCAGCAGGAAATTGGATATGTTAAGAGTCCTTAGTGGAACGAATTGGGGAGCAGACAGAACTAGTATGCTTCGATTTTATCGCGCAGTCGTTAGATCGCGCATAGATTATGGTTGTCAAGTCTACTCATCTGCACGACCTACAGTTCTGAAAACTCTTGATACCATCCACCACTCTGGACTTAGACTGGCTACTGGTGCATTTAGAACTAGCCCAATCACTAGTCTTCTTGTCGAAGCTGGGGAACCTGCCCTTTCTAGACGACGTCAGATGCTACAAATATCTTACGTTTCTGTTCTTCGAAGCAAACCCAACCACCCGGCATTTGAAGTAGTCTTTAATAATAAGCTAAATCAAGTGTACAATACACGTCAACGTTCGACCGCTCCATTTGGCATACGAACATTAAGAATATTGGATGACCTTGAGTTGCAACTTCCAACTATGTTTGAACGACAAATGTGCTATCTACCTCCATGGATAATAAAAACGCCGCACTTCGAATTCTCATTGTCCAGTTATATAAAACACGATACTCCTGTTGTGGTCTACCACCAGGAATTTTTATCTATTTATAAATCTCACCAACACAGAGAAATTATTTTCACTGATGGATCTAAACTGGACAATGGCGTTGGGTGTGCGTTCTATGCATCTGGATATACCTACACGTACGGATTGCCCTCAGCTTGCAGTGTTTTTACGGCAGAACTATTTGCTATTTTTAAAGCTTTAGACGTCATTCAATCTCGATCCTCACATTATCTTTTTTGTACGATTGCCTTTATCACCCCTATTGTAATTCATAGACCTTTCTATCAGTTTTGGTGGTATTTTAGCATGGTTTCCCTGATATCTATAGTTATAGATTATTTATTCATCACTTTAACGTTTACTGTTTTTCTTCTATTCTGTCGACCATAAAAACATTCTTGTTTTCTAGCGGAAAATTCTGAAAAGTCCTGACATATTCTTGTCTCGAGTTTTATAGTTTTGCAAACAGAAATGCAAAGTTATTATTTATAACGAATAAAAATGTTTTCAAACTTTATAGGTTAGTTTCTTTTGGACGTTTGATCCTCCTTGCTATCTGACGATTGTCTACTACACTGGAAATATACAAAAATATTGTTTTTGGCTACAATACTTCAAATAATTATTGAATTGAAGAAATTATTATCTTTTTATTTTTTTATATTTTGATCCTTAATATAAAATGTCGTTCGAGTTTATACGGCCATTTTAAACTTTTCCCTCGTTATATGCACTTTCACGTATTAGATACACTTATATTTACTTTCGGTGTACATTTTTTGATTCTATGTTCACTTGAGGTACTAGTTTTTCACCTAAAACACTGGAAGACATAATCAATCCTATTAGGATGTTACACTTGGTTATAGTAGTGTTTATGTTTTTCATTATCGAGGATGGCCGTTTCTGGGGTTGTTGACTTAAAACATTAGTTACATTCTGAGTAGAAAATGGATCACATCTTCCGAAACGGCCTTCCTCAATAATAAAAAAAAGCTTGTGTTAGCCGATAATAACTACATTTGATTTCTTGCCTGGGAAAAAATCCCCGTGTCTACATAAGGACAGACTATTCACGTAAATTTTAATAATATTAAAAACTATATCGGTAGGCTTTAGCCACACCAAAATCCATTAAATTCATTATGGCGTGTAAATAATATTAAAGCATCACACAATTGCACCAAAAATTTTAATATTTTCATTAAATATTCAGTAGAATATTTTCCCTAAAATTAGCATCAGCAAACACGTAAGCCAAATGTTTTGTGGCATATTCAACACTCATTTCAAATAAAACACGAAAGCAGAACAACGGTTTATAGCATGGAAAAGTATTTTAAATCAATCCATTTATGATATAAAAATATCTTAAAAATGGCAAATGCGATTTATTTTAAAATTTATTAGGATGCACAGGTAATTCCGTATGCACTTTGTGTGAGCGTTTTCGCGCGTTTGTTGATTTCAAGGTCGTTAACCCTTACCGTTATAGTTTGATGCCCTTTTGGCCATTTAAATATAAACATTAAAATGAAATAGTTTCATAATTACTAATTTAAAAAAAAATACATGTTTTTTTAGTATTAATATTTAGATTAATTTTATCATTTAAGCATTTATTAGTAATATTTCATTTTTGGTCAGGGAGTGTCCGCGGTGCACAGGTGTCGGAGCCTGTGCACAGTATTACGAGTTCTCGACTGATGCCCATCCAGTCGAGCTAAGGAGGAAACTATGGGCCCCAGAGTTCCGGGGGTTGGAAATGATCGAAAGTGATCCATGGGTGTACCCGTTCTCATAGTCTCGCCCGTAACGCCTGACACGATGGTTAGCTTAAAAACAAATTATGGAAAACCAACAAATGTCCAACCAGTTGAATGCAAAGAGGCGTCGTGAGGTTTCTCCGAAAATGCCTAGAGAAGTAAATACGAGGAACGAAATGATTTTAGAATCACCAAAGTTTTTAGTTGTGTCTTGCGCAGAAGCTGGAAAAGATCTGTCAAAGGTATCGCCCTTTGTAATCCAAAAGGCTATAACTGGCGCAGCAGGACCTGTCTCTTCCATAAGGAAGTTAAGGAACGGAACACTGCTGATAGAAACAAGCAATGCGAAGCAGTCACAGTTATTACTAAAAATGTCCTCCTTCTTTGATCAGGTCAAGGTTTCGGTGGCTCCCCACAAAACCTTGAACTCATCAAAGGGAGTAATATCATGCAGGGATCTGTTGTATGTCCGTGAGGACGAAATTAAATCAGAACTGGTATCAGAAGGCGTAACAGATGTCGTACGAATCATGAGGATGGAAAACGGCCAGAGAGTTCCAACAACATCAATTATCCTGACATTCGGGAAACCATCTATCCCGGAATATTTATATGCTGGCTATCAACGACTTTCTGTTAGGCCCTACGTTCCCAATCCACGCCGGTGCTTTAAATGCCAACGTTTTGGACACGTAAGTTCTTCTTGCTCCAAGCCAGAGGTATGCGGACAGTGTGCATCTGAAGGCCATACTGATAAAGTTTGCACAAGTGCTCCGAAATGCCCAAACTGTGCTGGTGATCACCCTGCTCGCTCCTTTAACTGCCCAAAGTTCAAGGAGGAGAAAGCGATCCTCAGCATAATGGCAAAGGACAAAACATCTTTCCACGAAGCGAAAAAGAAGTTCAAGTCAACTCAACCTAGACTTGAAACGAAATCTTATGCCTCAGCTATCACCACTGAGAAGTCGTGTTCCAACTGCGTTGAGCTAAACAAGAAAATTGAAGTTCTCACGGAGCAAGTTAGCCAGCTATTAGCTTTGGTGACGAAAAATTCTGTTTCCAACTTAAATAATAATGTTGAATGTGCGAAGAAATCTCCATTACCAGATACCTCTGGTAGAGTTAGAAGAAGCAAGACACTATTAGAGACATGTGTGAAACCTATTCCAACTATGAGTAATAATATTAAAAATAATAATAACAACAAAACTGCACCTGCGAAAGTGGGTGCAAAATTAAAAGCGACTCAAAAGAGGATCATTTCTAACTCCTCTTCTGAGTCAAAAAATTCCTCAGATTCCACCACTACAATAGTGGTGATGGATTCTGATGACTCTTTGCCTGGAACGTCCAACATTCCAGGCCAACAAATTGTCAATGACGGCAGTGAGAGCCAGGTGAATCCATTTCACTAAAATACAATGTCCACACCTAAACAAACCGTGATTCAGTGGAACATTAACGGCGTTAAAAGTCACATTGAGGATCTCAAATTAATTGTAAGGGATGTGTCCCCTATGTACATTTGTATTCAGGAGACACATCTTCATGAATCGCACAATTTCCATCTAAGGGAGTATTCAGTTTACAGATCAGACTTCGTTACAGAAAATCGAGCTAGAGGTGGTGTAGCCATTCTAGCCCGTGACTGTGTCGACGCCGTTTCTCTGAACTTAATAACTCCCTTACAAGCAGTAGCAATTCAAACAGCTGTTCCATACAAACTCACTCTCAGTTGTGTCTACCTCCCACCAAGTGACAACCTGCAACAGAGAGATCTTGTAGACCTTATGAATCAGTTGCCGACTCCGTTTTTATTAGTGGGCGATTTCAATGCCCACCATGTTTCATGGGGTTCCCCAGAATGCAACCCGTGAGGTAATCTGATCGAAAGCATCAGATCGGAACTGGATTTATACCTGCTAAATGACGGTTCTCCGACACATTTAGCAGCGTCAACAGGTGGATGGACAGCTGTAGACTTGTCATTATGCAGTCCTGTCTTGGCTACAAGGCTAAAATGGTCAGCATTGCCTGATCTTTACAGTAGCGACCATATTCCTATTGGGATCTCTTTGTGTGACTCCTCACCCTGTTGTGTTCGACATCCCCGTTGGATCCTGAAAAAAGCCAACTGGGAACAATTTTCACAAGATCTAGAATCACTGGACGTGGATTACTTGGCTCCCATTGATGACATTGTCAATTCCTTTACAAAAACCGTTTTGAATGCCGCCGGAAAGGCAATTCCGAAAACCTCATCCAAACCACGACGACCACCTGTTCCGTGGTGGAATGATGAGTGCACTGTGATCCTTCGTCAACGGAGAAAAGCTTTGAACCAGTTCAAGAGACATCCAACGAGTGAAAACCTGGAAAAATATAAAATCTTCCGTGCAAAAGCACGGAGAATATTTAGGCAAAGTAAACGAGAATCATGGTCGCAGTACATTGGCACAATTACAAGAACTACAGCTCCATCAACAGTATGGAAGAAATTACGATCAGTCTGTGGCATTTCCGTTCCGATGCCATTAATTTCATTAAGGCATTGGAATGGTGTTTTGACCACGGACTGTGAGGAAATTGCCAATGTGCTAGCGTTATCGTTTTCAAAACATTCTTCATCTTCTGCATACAAGGACGCTTTCCAGGTGTACAAACGTAAACAGGAAGCCTTACCTTTCACCGTTGGAGTGTCTGGAGATTCTTGTTTAAATAACCATTTCTCTATCGACGAACTAGAGTCAGCTCTCTCGTCAACGAAGGATTCTGCTCCAGGCCCGGATAATATTGTATACTCCATGATTAAAAATCTACCACCGTCGGCAAAACTAGTTCTCCTTCGGATATACAACCGTATATTCGAGGAGCACGGTTTTCCCGATGCATGGTTAGAAGCGACAATAATTCCTCTTCTAAAACAAGGAAAGGACAAAACTAATCCCAGTAGTTACAGACCCATCTCTCTGACCAGCTGCTTATGCAAACTACTGGAGAAGATGGTCAACCGTCGCCTTGTCTGGTATCTAGAAACAAACAAACTTCTTTCCAACGTTCAGTGTGGTTCCAGACAAGGACGTTCATCAGTTGACCAATTGGTTTTGTTGGAGTCAGCTATACAGAATGCCTTCATCTTACGACAAACACTGGTAGCTGTTTTCTTTGACCTTGAGAAGGCATATGACATGGCATGGAGAAGAGGAATTTTGAACGTATTGAAATCATGGGGTATACAAGGTAACATTCTTGCTTTTATAAAAAATTATTTGAATAACAGGACTTTCCGTGTACGTCTAGGAGGCATATATTCTGATCGTTGCGAACTAGAGAATGGTGTACCACAGGGTGGCGTTTTGAGTGTGACGCTGTTTGCTGTTGCCATTAACAGCGTCACTTCAAACGTACAGTCACCAGTCCACTGTTCCCTGTTTGTAGACGATTTTTGTATATATATGGCTGCTAGAAGTATGGCAACAGCGGAAAGATCCTTACAATTAGTAATTAATAAATTGCAAGAGTGGACCAAATCTACGGGCTTCAAGTTTTCGGCTTCGAAGACCCAGTTTATAGCATTTAGTCGTCGCAGGCAACATCAGGAACCTATTCTTTATCTTGATGGTACGCGGCTTCAAACCGCGGATAATGTGAGATTTTTGGGTCTTTTATTGGATAAAAGACTTTCATGGAGTCCTCATGTTCGTGATTTGAGGGTGAGATGCAGCAAGATATTGGATATGTTGAGAGTTCTAAGTGGTACAAATTGGGGAGCAGACAGAACCTGTATGCTCCGTTTCTATCGCGCCGTTGTAAGATCGCGCATAGATTACGGCTGTATAGCCTATTCATCTGCTCGACCTACGGTTCTGAAACTCCTGGATTCAATACATCACGCTGGTCTTAGACTTTCTACTGGTGCTTTTAGATCAAGCCCCCCGCAGGGGGGTGCGGACTAGCCGCACCTACGAGGGATTTGGCGTCCTTCGCGGTACCCTAGCCTAACACTACACCACTCACAAAAACATACACACACACATACACACACCAACACAATCTATACACATTTCAAAACTTACATCTTCGCTTAGGGAATTTTGACTGGTCAGAACCGTTGCGCGTTGGGAGTGCTGAAAAGTCCAGAGCGTGACAAACTCTGGTCTGGGACGCTGATGTGAGCTTGCTCTGCCGAAGACGTAAGCGCGGTTTCTGGTCTACCAGCCGCTTCGGTCCTTGGTCAGGGAGTGTCCGCGGTGCACGGGTGTCGGAGCCCGTGCACAGTATTACGAGTCCTCGACTGATGCCCATCCAGTCGAGCTAAGGAGAAAAGCTATAGGCCTCAGAGTTCTGAGGGTTGGAAATGATCTTAATGTGATCCAAGGGTGTACCCGTTCCTATAGTCTCGCCCGTAACGCTTGACACGATGGCTGGCAAAAAATATTTATGGATTCCAAAACCACGTCAAATATGACTAGTTTAAAAAGAACACGCCAGGATTCTCCTGACGATATAATTACTAAAGATTTGAGTAAAAAGTTGATGGTGGCAACGTCACAGACATTGCCATCAGCAAAGTACTTAGTTGTATCTAGTGCCGAAGAAGGGAAAGATCTTTCCAAAGTTTCTCCTTTCCTGATCAACAAGACTATTACTGCCTGTGCTGGAGGTCCAGTAGCCTCTATTAAGAAACTCAGAAACGGAAAACTGTTAGTTGCGACTTCCACCGAGAGACAGACATGTGCTCTATCTAAAATGACCTCTTTCTTTGATCAGGTCAAGGTATCTGTGGCTCCCCATAGATCCTTGAATTATTCAAAGGGGGTTATCACATGTAGGGATTTAATGTACCTTCCGGTTGATGAAATTAAATCCGAACTCTCGTCTCAGTCAGTTACGGACGTTGTCAATATAATGAAAATGGACAAAGGAGAAAAAGTAGCAACAGCTTCTTTTATCGTCACTTTTGGAAAGCCGGAAATACCCGAATACTTACATGCAGGTTACCAAAGGCTCTCAGTGAGACCATACGTGGCTAACCCTAGGCGCTGCTTCAAGTGCCAGCGATTTGGGCATATCAGCTCTACCTGTTCGAAGCAGAACGTATGCGGTATATGTAGCGTTGAAGGCCATGATGATAAGGAATGTGTCAATTCTCCGAAATGCGCCAACTGTGGTGGTGACCACCCAGCGCGATCCTACAACTGCCCTACTTTTAAGGAAGAGAAAGCTATCCTAGGCATCATGGCGAAAGACAAGCTGTCGTTTCCAGAGGCCAAAAAACTCTATAGATCTACCCAGCCGAAGGCAGACAGTAAGACTTATGCCGCTACTCTAACCGTTTCCAAATCGTCCTGTAACAACTGTGCCGAGCTGTCGAAAAAAATTGAAGTTCTAACTGAACAAGTTTCTCGCCTTTTGTCCATAGTCACGAATGGTCCGTCCTTGAATTTGGTACAACCTGCAGCAACGGATAATGTTTTACCTCGTGTACCTGTCCCTTCCACTGGGGGGATTGGAACACGAAATAAATCACTAAGCGAGCCTTGTGTTTCTGTGCAGAAGATATTATCAACGGGTAATAAACCTTCTGTGCAGAAGACGGAAAAATCCAAACCACGGAAACCTGTGTTACGTCAGACCACATCGCCTCCGTCGTTACCGGGTATTAAGAAAAATGCTAACAAAGGAGGGAATGTAAAAACTACCCCTCCTAAACCCAAAACTTCCTCAGATTCCATCCCTGAACGGGTGGATATGGAATCTGAGACATGTAAGCCTGAGACGCCTAAAAACGTCCCAGGCAAGAAAGGAGAGAGCACCAATGGGTGTCAAATAAACCCTTTGCTAAGCTAATAAATGGCTTTGCTTAGGAAGTCAGTGATACAATGGAACGTCAACGGTGTTAGGAGTCACATAGAAGAACTTAAACTACTTGTGCGAGATGTGTACCCAATGTTTGTATGTCTACAGGAGACACATCTCCACGCATCGCATAATTTCCATTTAAGGGAGTATTCAGTTTTTAGATCGGACTTCGTTACAGAAGATCGAGCTAGAGGTGGCGTAGCCATCCTAGCCCGTGACTGTATCGATGCTGTTTCTCTAAACTTAATAACTCCTTTACAAGCAGTAGCCGTTCAAACAGCTGTCCCGTATAAAATCACTGTGTGTTGTGTCTACTTGCCACCACATGAAAACCTGCATCACAGTGATTTAGTGAATTTAATAAGCCAGTTACCAACTCCGTTCTTATTGGTAGGGGATTTTAATGCCCACCATTCGTCTTGGGGATCTCCGACTAGGAACTCTCGAGGTGACCTTGTTGAGAGTGTGAGAACGGAACTGGACTTATGTCTGCTAAATGACGGTTCGCCTACCCATTTAGCAGCATCTACTGGTGGATGGACAGCTGTTGACCTATCGATTTGCAGCCCTCAATTAGCTACTAGATGCACATGGTCGGTACTCAACGATTTGTATGGAAGCGACCATGTGCCTATTAAGATCAGTTTATGTGACTCCCAACCCTGTTATACCCGAAATCCCAGTTGGATTTTGCGAAAAGCCAACTGGGACTCATACTCGAATTACCTTGTATCACTTGACATGGATTATTTGACACCCATTGATGAAAATATAGAAAATTTTAAGAAAGCAATTTTAAATGCCGCTGAAAAGACCATTCCGAAAACCTCTACGCATCCACGCCGACCGCCTGTGCCGTGGTGGAACGATGAATGCACAGAAATCCTCCGTTTACGACGAAGAGCTCTTAGGAAATTTAAACGACACCCAACGAATGGAAACCTTCAGGAATATAAAATACTCCGTGCGAAAGCACGGAGGATATTTAGGCTGAGTAGAAAGAACTCTTGGGAACAGTACATTAGCACAATTAGACGAACAACTCCGTCTTCCACAGTGTGGAGGAAGCTAAGATCAGTTTGTGGTACTTCCACTCCGTTGCCAGCCATTGCGCTGAAGCAACCAGATGGGAGATTAATCACAAACGGTGATGACATTGCTAATGTACTTGGAACATCTTTTTCTAACTTTTCTGCTACTACAGCCTATGATAGATTATTCCAGATTTATAAACTGAAGGAAGAAGCAATACCGTTTACTGTTGGGTCGTCTGGGGACTCTCCTTTAAACACTCCTTTCTCTATAGGGGAATTGGAGTCAGCTCTTGCGTCAACGAAGGATTCTGCACCAGGTCCTGATTCCATTGTGTACTCCATGCTGAAACATCTACCGTCATCTGCGAAACTTGTCCTCCTTCGAATATACAATCGTTTATTCGAGGAGCGCTCTTTCCCCGATGCATGGTTAGAATCGACGGTAATTCCTCTTTTGAAGCCAGGTAAAGACAAAACCAATCCCAGTAGTTATAGACCTATATCCCTTACAAGCGTCTTATGCAAACTACTGGAGAAGATGGTCAACCGCCGTCTTGTCTGGTACCTAGAAACCAATGACCTTATTTGCAACGAACAGTGTGGTTTCAGGCAAGGACGATCATCCGTTGACCAATTGGTTTTGTTAGAATCCGCTATTCAAGATGCCTTTCTCTTGCGTCAAACACTCGTTGCTGTTTTCTTCGACCTTGAGAAGGCATACGATATGGCATGGAAAAGAGGAATTCTGAACACTCTCAAATCATGGGGTATACAAGGGAATATCCTAGCATTCATCGCTAACTTTCTTTCGAATAGATCTTTCCGCATTCGTCTTGGAGGCACGTATTCAAACAGTTATAAACAGGAGAATGGTGTACCGCAGGGCAGCGTGCTGAGCGTCACGCTATTTGCCGTTGCAATAAACAGTATCACGAGTTATATACGATCTCCGGTTCACTGTTCACTCTTTGTAGATGACTTTAGTATATATGTGCCTGCTCGTAGTATGGCAACTGCGGAAAGATCTTTGCAGTTAGCAATAAGTAGATTAGAGGAATGGTCAAGAACTACAGGTTTTAAATTCTCTGCTTCGAAGACCCAGTGTGTAGCATTTAGTCGTCGTAGGCAACACCAGGAGCCGACCCTTTATCTTCATGGGATTCAACTTCAAACCACGGATAGTGTTCGATTTCTAGGTCTTTTATTTGATAAAAGACTCTCATGGATCCCACATGTTCGTGATTTGAAGGTGAGATGCAATAAGAAATTGGATATGTTAAGAGTCCTTAGTGGTACGAATTGGGGAGCAGACAGAACTAGTATGCTTCGCTTTTATCGCGCGGTCGTTAGATCGCGCATTGATTATGGCTGTCAAGCCTATTCATCCGCACGACTTACAGTTCTGAAAACTCTCGATGCTGTCCACCACTCTGGACTTAGACTTGCTACTGGTGCATTTAGAACTAGCCCAATCCCTAGTCTTCTTGTCGAGGCTGGGGAACCCGCTCTTTCAAGACGACGTCAGATGCTACAAATATCTTATATATCTGGTCTTCGAAGCAAACCTAAACATCCGGCATTTAATGTAGTGTTTAATAACCGCTACGAACCTACTTATATTGCACGCGAACGTTCAACCGCCCCTTTCGGTACACGGACGTCGCGCATAATTGATAATCTAGAGTCGGAACTTCCTACTACGTTTGAACGATCGATGTGCTGCCTACCTCCATGGATAATAAAAACGCCCCGCTTCGATTTTTCACTGTCCAGTTTTATAAAAACCAATACTCCTAATGTGGTGTACCACCAAGAGTTTTTGGCAATATACAGATCCCACCAGTATAGTGAGATTATTTTCACGGATGGATCTAAACTGGACCATGGCGTTGGGTGTGCATTTTATGCGTCTGGACGTATCTACACTTACGGATTGCCCTCAGCTTGCAGTATTTTCACGGCAGAACTATTTGCTATTTTTAAAGCTTTGACCGTCATTCAATCTGGATCTTCGCATTATCTTTTGTGTTCCGATTCCAAAAGTGCTCTTCAGGCTCTTCAGGATGTTTTCTCTAGCAACCCTTTAGTTGGGGACATTTTGTGTGCTGTACACAGGCTTCAATTGAGGGGTGTGGGGGTAACTTTCTGTTGGGTTCCTGGACATTGCGGAATACTTGGAAACACAAAAGCGGATGAAGCGGCGAAGAAAGCTACAAGTTTGGTGCCTATTACTCAACTAGTTATGGCATCTGATTATGTGTGTTTCGCGAAACATTTATTGCTCGCTGCTTGGAATGACGAGTGGCATACCGTGATTCAGAATAAGCTGAGGGATATTAAAGATACCGTCCGTCCATGGAGGTCTTCAATTCGTTCAAAACGTAGGGAGGAAGTGGTGGTTACACGCCTTCGCGTTGGCCACTCTTTTGCAACTCATGGATATTTGATGAGTCGTGAAGATCCACCAATATGCCAATATTGCGGTGATATCTTCACAATAAAACATATTTTAGTAGACTGTGTTAATGTAAGAAATATTCGTGACCTTTTTAATTTAAAAGGGAGTTTGAAGGTGGTACTAAGGGACGATGCCTCGGCCATTGACCGAGTCATCGCTTTCTTGCACCACTTGAAAATATTTTTTAAAATTTAATACATAAATATATATATTTTTTAATTTTATTTATATATATAATTCTCTGTGTTTCTTTTATTTATTTTAATTAAATTTATTTTCTGTTCTTGTTATTGTTATTGAGATTTATTTATTGGTAAATTGTTACCTATTATTGTTTTACATATTATTTATTTACTGTTATATTGTTCTTTGTTGTTATTTTGTTATTTAGTTTTTAAGAATTTTTTCATTGTTATATTGTTGTTTTTTGTTTTTTATTGTTGGTGTTTTATTTCGTTTTGTAATTTTTGTTGTATTTATTTATTTGTTTATTTATTAATTTATTTGATTTTATTTAAAACATCGCGTTCTGTGTTAGATTTTGTTTGGCGATGATAACCTCAATTGGTTTTTCGCCAGGAAAAAAAAAAAAAAAAAAAAAAAAAAAAAAAAAAAAAAAAAAAAAAAATTTAGATCAAGCCCAATCTCCAGCCTTCTAGTTGAAGCTGGAGAACCATCTCTCTCTATGCGACGTCAAATGCTACAAATTTCTTACTACACTGGTCTTCGAAGTAAACCTAAACATCCGGCATTCAAAGCAGTTTTTGATAACCACCTCGAGGATCGTTACAATGTGCGTCAACGTTCAACTGCTCCCTTCGGAATAAGAACGTTGCGCATTTTTAATAATCTAAATTTAGAACATCCACCTATATTCGAACGAACATCATGCTACATCCCTCCATGGACAATACAAAATCCAAAATGCAACTTTGCGCACGAGGTACTTCAATAAGGCTGTTAACTGCGCGACGGTTTCAAGACAACGAACGACTTACGGAAATGCTAGCTAAGGGAGGGGGATCAGAGGCCACACAGAAAAATCAATACGCAATCCATACATCGATTGGTAGGTCAGACGTCACGTGACCATTACTGTCCAGGCCAGCTGAGCGTTTTGAATATAGGTCGCGGTAACACGTTCAAACTTCGAGCGCTAACTCGAACATACCGCCCACCAAAACGAATGTCTTTAATCCGCCAGGTGGGTAGTGGGCGAAGAACTATTAAAGCACCGGAAACCGAGGGTGCCGAAGAAAATAGCAGGGGGAAACGAAGGAAAAACAAGAGAAACAAAAGGAAGGGGCAAGAGTGCCGAAGAAACCAAAGGTGAAAACTCAATGCTGCAGCGGAAAGCCAACAAGCTTGTGGACAGGTCGCTTCAGCTGGCCGTGCGAGGTTTTGACAGTAGCTACACGGGATACCTGGTCGTGTCCAGGATGTAGACGTATGATCCGACCCATAGGCCAATGAAGGGGGCTCGGATGCTCTCCAGTGATAAAGACGAGTTGATCCTCCTGAAGCGGTGAGGAGTTCTTGTGCCACTTGCGGCGTTGAATCTGCGAATGCATTTACTGAGTAGACCAAGTCTTCCAGAAACGGTTGGTCATTTGCTGAATCATGGACCAACGAGATTTAAGAGGCGGTTCGGGGTAACATCTCTCCGGAAGTGCAAGGAGCGGTCGTCCAATAAGAAAATGTCCGGGAGTGAGGAAAGACGATCCTTCGCTGGGGTCAGGCGAAACCTCGAAAATAGGTCGACTGTTAAGAATAGCCTCTATCCGGGTAAACAACGTAGACAATTCCTCAGGGTTTAATACCGTATTACCAATCGTGCGGTGCATAAGTCCTTTAGCGGATTTGACGGCAGCCTCCCAAAGTCCGCCGAAATGTGGTGCGGCTGGAGGGTTGAAGTGCCATTCAATGCGTTGGTCGGCGAGTTTGCGCTTGATAAGCGATTTCGAGTGGTCAAGCAGTTGATAGACCTCACTCAGGCGGTTCGCGGCTCCAACAAAATTCGTGCCGTTGTCAGAATAAATATCAGAGGGTAGCCCTCGTCTTGACGTGAAACGGTGTAAAGCTGCGAGAAAGGCATCGGTGGATAGGTCAGATACCATCTCCAAGTGCACAGCCTTAGTAGCCATGCAGACAAATAGACAAAGATAAGATTTTAAAAGCTTCGAGGTACGCAAATGATTTGCCTTTGTGTCAAAGGGTCCAGCGAAATCAATTCAAACACTCGTTGCTGTTTTCTTCGACCTTGAGAAGGCATACGATATGGCATGGAAAAGAGGAATTCTGAACACTCTCAAATCATGGGGTATACAAGGGAATATCCTAGCATTCATCGCTAACTTTCTTTCGAATAGATCTTTCCGCATTCGTCTTGGAGGCACGTATTCAAACAGTTATAAACAGGAGAATGGTGTACCGCAGGGCAGCGTGCTGAGCGTCACGCTATTTGCCGTTGCAATAAACAGTATCACGAGTTATATACGATCTCCGGTTCACTGTTCACTCTTTGTAGATGACTTTAGTATATATGTGCCTGCTCGTAGTATGGCAACTGCGGAAAGATCTTTGCAGTTAGCAATAAGTAGATTAGAGGAATGGTCAAGAACTACAGGTTTTAAATTCTCTGCTTCGAAGACCCAGTGTGTAGCATTTAGTCGTCGTAGGCAACACCAGGAGCCGACCCTTTATCTTCATGGGATTCAACTTCAAACCACGGATAGTGTTCGATTTCTAGGTCTTTTATTTGATAAAGGACTCTCATGGATCCCACATGTTCGTGATTTGAAGGTGAGATGCAATAAGAAATTGGATATGTTAAGAGTCCTTAGTGGTACGAATTGGGGAGCAGACAGAACTATTATGCTTCGCTTTTATCGCGCGGTCGTTAGATCGCGCATTGATTATGGCTGTCAAGCCTATTCATCCGCACGACTTACAGTTCTGAAAACTCTCGATGCTGTCCACCACTCTGGACTTAGACTTGCTACTGGTGCATTTAGAACTAGCCCAATCCCTAGTCTTCTTGTCGAGGCTGGGGAACCCGCTCTTTCAAGACGACGTCAGATGCTACAAATATCTTATATATCTGGTCTTCGAAGCAAACCTAAACATCCGGCATTTAATGTAGTGTTTAATAACCGCTACGAACCTACTTATATTGCACGCGAACGTTCAACCGCCCCTTTCGGTACACGGACGTCGCGCATAATTGATAATCTAGAGTCGGAACTTCCTACTACGTTTGAACGATCGATGTGCTGTCTACCTCCATGGATAATAAAAACGCCCCGCTTCGATTTTTCACTGTCCAGTTTTATAAAAACCAATACTCCTAATGTGGTGTACCACCAAGAGTTTTTGGCAATATACAGATCCCACCAGTATAGTGAGATTATTTTCACGGATGGATCTAAACTGGACCATGGCGTTGGGTGTGCATTTTATGCGTCTGGACGTACCTACACTTACGGATTGCCCTCAGCTTGCAGTATTTTCACGGCAGAACTTTTTGCTATTTTTAAAGCTTTGACCGTCATTCAATCTGGATCTTCGCATTATCTTTTATGTTCGGATTCCAAAAGTGCTCTTCAGGCTCTTCAGGATGTTTTCTCTAGCAACCCTTTAGTTGGGGACATTTTGTGTGCTGTACACAGGCTTCAATTGGGGGGTGTGGGGGTAACTTTCTGTTGGGTTCCTGGACATTGCGGAATACTTGGAAACACAAAAGCGGATGAAGCGGCGAAGAAAGCTACAAGTTTGGTGCCTATTACTCAACTGGTTATGGCATCTGATTATGTGTGTTTCGCGAAACATTTATTGCTCGCTGCTTGGAATGACGAGTGGCATACCGTGATTCAGAATAAGCTGAGGGATATTAAAGATACCGTCCGTCCATGGAGGTCTTCAATTCGTTCAAAACGTAGGGAGGAAGTGGTGGTTACACGCCTTCGCGTTGGCCACTCTTTTGCAACTCATGGATATTTGATGAGTCGTGAAGATCCACCAATATGCCAATATTGCGGTGATATCTTCACAATAAAACATATTTTAGTAGACTGTGTTAATGTAAGAAATATTCGTGACCTTTTTAATTTAAAAGGGAGTTTGAAGGTGGTACTAAGGGACGATGCCTCGGCCATTGACCGAGTCATCGCTTTCTTGCACCACTTGAAAATATTTTTTAAAATTTAATACATAAATATATATATTTTTTAATTTTATTTATATATATAATTCTCTGTGTTTCTTTTATTTATTTTAATTAAATTTATTTTCTGTTCTTGTTATTGTTATTGAGATTTATTTATTGGTAAATTGTTACCTATTATTGTTTTACATATTATTTATTTACTGCTATATTGTTCTTTGTTGTTATTTTGTTATTTAGTTTTTAAGAATTTTTTCATTGTTATATTGTTGTTTTTTGTTTTTTATTGTTGGTGTTTTATTTCGTTTTTTAATTTTTGTTGTATTTATTTATTTGTTTATTTATTAATTTATTTGATTTTATTTAAAACATCGCGTTCTGTGTTAGATTTTGTTTGGCGATGATAACCTCAATTGGTTTTTCGCCAGGAAAAAAAAAAAAAAAAAAAAAAAAAAATCAATTCCCACCCTGCAGAAAGGCGGCGATGGAGTGACTCTAGATGATGGTAAAGCAGCCATCATAGGTGGACGAGGCTTAGATTGCAGACGGAAACACCGCATGCACGCATGAATGCGTTGTCGAAGTAAGGAGCGTAACGCAATAATCCAAAATTCGCCGTTAATCAGCGCTTGAGTGGTGCGCGGTCCGGCATGTAAGGCTAACTTGTGGTAATGATCGCAGATCAAGTTGACGTACTGATGATGTTTAGGAAGCAGCAGGGGGTGCTTAGATTCATACGACATCTCAGAATGATTAAGTCTTCCGCCCACCCTGAGTAAGCCCTGGGCGTCGACAAATGGCGTTAGGCTGCGGAGCGGATCGATGATTTGAGCGCCACGACGGAGCCGTTGCAATGTTGCGCTGAAGGCCAGCTCTTGTATGAGCTTGACGCAGAGATCTCTGGCGTTACTTAACTCCTGCACCGAAGGCGTAGTAAATGAAGTTTTACTCAAGGCGACTTTGGCCTTGTAGCGGGTGTTATGACCGTGGTTAGTAGTCTGGCCTTTACGACGGCAACTATTCACAAACCGCAGGACGTAAGCGAAAACATGGTGAAGAGTAATTAAGTTCGAATGTCGTTCTATAGTTGTCAATAGTCGATTAGGCTCTTGAACGGCCGTACATAGCAGTCTAGGTTCAGATTTATGTTCGGTCTGGTCCGGGTTAAGGCCGGTCGGCTTAGACAAATGCCACGCAGTAGGACATTGTAGCGCCCATGGTGGGCCGTGCCACCACAGCGGATGTTCAGCAAGCTGGTTAGGTAGACACCCACGGGAAGCAACGTCCGCGGGGTTATCAGCAGTCGAGACATGGAACCAACGGTCCATGGAGGTATTTGAAACGATTTCAGTGACGCGGTTGGCAGCAAAAGTCTTCAATAAATAAGGCGGGGTGTTGATCCAATACAACACAATTTCAGAATCGGTGAAGAAAAACGTCTCGGCGTCAGACACAAAATTCAAAACGGGCTGAACGGACTTATAGAGTTTGGCCAGCAAGACTGCGCCACAAAGCTCCATGCGAGGTATGGTGATCGGTTTAACTGGAGCTACCCTGCTCTTAGCCTTCAGAACGCTAACGGTAACGACTCCATTCCATTCGGTTCTCAAATATATAGCTGCTGCGTATCCAGCTTCGGAAGCATCGCAAAACCCTAACAGGTGATGCTTGGCAGCTCGTGTGCCAACGTGTCGAGGTATTTGGATAGAAGACAAACTGGCGAATTGAACAATGAAGCTGTCCCATTGATTTAGAAGCGGGGCTGGCAAAGTTTGATCCCAAGATAACTTTTCGAGCCACAAACGTTTAAGAAAGCATTTGATCCAGAAAGTAATAGGTGTTAAGAAACCAAGCGGGTCGAAAGTCCGAGCGATATAAGATAATATGGTGCGTTTCGTCGGCACCGAAACGAAATTCTGACTCTGGTAGGATTCCATTGCAGTCCCAGTATTTTGATGGCGGTAGAATCGTCCTGGAACAGTAGCGGGTTCTCCAGATGAGCGGAAGGTAGTGTTGACAATAGTGCAGGATCACTTGATGACCATTTCCTGAGTTCCAGGCCGGCGAGTGCGAAAATGTTAATGAGCTGCTGTATCAATTCCTTGGCATCTTCGGGCGTATCGGCGCCAGTGACAACATCATCAACATAAGTCTGCTGAAGTATTGCTTGCGACGCGGCAGGGTATCGGCTACCTTCGTCCTTTACGAGTTGTTCAAGCGTCCGCAACGCTAAATACGCAGACGGGGTTAGTCCGTACGTGACAGTAGCTAACTCGTATTCCACAAGCGGAGATTGAGGCGTCGGTCGGTATAGTATGTGCTGATGACAGCGATCAGCTGGGCGCACGGCAATTTGTCGGTACATCATTTTAAGATCAGCACAAACGGCGTGAACATACAGGCGAAAGGAAATGATGACGTTAGACAGGTCCTTCTGAAGTTTAGGACCGGAAAGCAATTGCTGATTTAAAGAATTCGCGTTACAATCAGGCGAGGATGCGTTGAATACTACTCGTAACTTAGTAGTAGAACTGGTGGTCTTAAAAACACAATGATGCGGGATCAAATAGTTAGAAGTATTAAGTGCGGGGTACATATGACCCAGAGTCATATATTCTGTCATGAATTGATGATATTGCCGAGCTACCTCCGGCTGACGACTTAAACGTCGTTCTAAAGCATAACTGGCGAGGACAACGTTGCGGTTTGACTTAAGTGTTACAGCGTCAGGTTTGAAGGGGAGGGCGACAACATATCTCCCGACTTCATCGCGTTCAGTAGTTGTAGTAAACAGGCTTTCACAAAGCTGTTCGTCAGGGCTCAAAGATTTAGCCTCAGTTACTTCTTCGACTTCCCAAAACCGTCGAATATTGTCATCAATAGACTGTAGCGAGGTAATGAACACTCTAGGTTGATGGGGCATACTATACGGTACGGATCCCATAATGACCCAACCTAATCGAGTGTTAAGCGCAGAGGGCTGGCCATGAATGATAGTGCAAGGCCCATTAGTGAGTATTTGGGTGAAAACATCTGCCCCCAGTATAATGTCAACACCGGCAGGCGAGTCGAAATGAGGGTCAGCTAAAGGTAGATGCTGGTATTGAGCACTTATTTGAGAGGCTAACCTAGTAGCCGGCAGCGGGTCAGTAATGTGGTTAAGCACGGCGGCTTCAGTAGTTAGCATTACACCAGGGTCATGCCGCGAGAATAAAATCAACGTAACGTACTCGTGGATACGTGTGGTCTTGGCGGCGACACCAATCAAAGACATATTTGAACCCCGAGTAGGTAGGCTCAACAGGACGCTTGCTTTCTTAGTAATGGCAGATATCTGACTGCCGGGGTCAATAATAGCTCTAAAGGAACGAGGTTGACCGTAATGGTCTTGGATGACGATTTGTGCGGTGCCTAACAAAACGAGAGGAGCTTCAATATTACAAGAAAGAGCATGCGGTACCGATTGAGTAACGAGGTCAGGTCTAGCTGTTGAACGAGGGTGGCGCGGTGAAAATAGTCGTTGTTGTGCAGGAGAGTTGTTATGTACCAGTATGGTGTGCCTCGTTGCACTGCTTGCAGCGTTGGCTGGACTTACATTTAGCTCGGAAATGGGAGCCAAGACAATTGAAGCACCGTTGTAATTTCCTGATGGCATCCTGGCGTGCCACAGAAGTCAGTTCGAGAAAGGATTGACAGTCAATGATGCGATGTCCTTCTCCGCAATAATAACACATGCCTGCGTGTGTCGTAGAAACATGGGATTGATTCATGTGAAGCGGTGGTAATCGGTGACGGAATACTGACATCCTAGGAGTGTTCATAACAGGAGGTATATTTACGGGGCGCGGCCCGTTGAATGGCCGTGTAGGGCCTGACGCAGCACGTCTACATATTGCGTAGCCTTAGGTGTAATAGAATTGTCGGGCGAAACCGAAGGCTGGACAATTGTACTATGTGCCGTGTTAAGGTTAGGTTCCATTCGGTCAAAATTTAAATCACGGGCCCCTTGCGAATTCGACTCATTCACTGACGACACCAGTATGCGGGGTTGTTGAGCAGCTCTCGCGTTCGTAGAAGCTGCGGCAGGCGGTTGATCCAACAACTCTAGAGCCCTGGCCTGTTCCGTTATAGAATCATTCAACAGTTTGTACGTAGGCATACGATTTGTGCCTAGCCTCGTTTCAAAACTTAATCTAGTCTGGGGGTCCAAGTTATTAATGGACATCTGAAAAAGCAGGAAATCAGCCAAATCATCTAGTTGGATAACCTTCAACGCACACACAGGGTTTGAATGCGCGGTCAAGAAGCGGTTTAATTCAGTTTGCGAAGCATTCTTAATTTGTTTAAAGTCTTGAATAATTTTGAAATAGTGGTCAGCCAAACGGCGTGGGTTGGCGTACCGATTGCGCAAAGCTCGATATGCAATGCTGTAATTTTGGTCAGATATTATCAAGCCTGTGACAATTGCTAAAGCATCGCCTTTAAGTACAGATTTTAGATATTGGAATTTCTGTATATTACTAAGACTGTCGTTGCAATGGACCATTGAATCGTACATTGTTATAAAGTCAGTCCAGTCATTGTTGTTTCCTGAAAAACTAGGCAACGCAAGACTAGGGAGGTTAGGTGAACCTACAGCTGATTTGACGGGCGAGGTTGATGTCACCTCTGTCTTGATAAGGTTAGGATATTTCGCTAACATGGGCAAATACGCGTCCTGAAATTGTCTTTTGATACTAAACGCACTTTCAGCTAAACTTGCCACCTGGGTGGCGAACGTTTGCTCTAATATTTCATACGTATCGACGAAATTGGCGTGAATGCGTCTTATTTCGCGAGCGATGCCTTCCGGCATCTCTTTATCGTCAAGAAGGGCTTTTACTTGCTCTAAATCATTCAATATATTTTTCAATTTAGCGAGGTAGTATTCGGTGTTAATCGCCATCATAAATAATTTAATAAAGTTCTAAAAAATAAAAAACACAACACAAATTAATTCCACAAATTTCTTAAATAGCGGTAGAGTGGACTGTATAGTTTAATGAAACGCAAAATGTTTCCTTATTCGTATTTACGAGACTGCATCTTATCTTCTGATTGACACGTAAACATTTCCTCATAACACAGAGCAAATCAAAATCAAGTTACGTATACCTATGACGTCACGTATGACTAACTTCCCGCGCGTGTGACTCGCACAAAGGAATATCAAATCAGAAATCAAAAGTTGCACAACACTTGGTGAGATTGTCATAAACCAAATGAATTTGAATTTAATCTATCCGGCCCGAGGGGGACCAATGAAGCGACTGGCGCTAGCTAAAATTTAGAAGAAAGCGAGGTTCGAGAAAGATCCGAAATAATACAATAGAAATGTTCAGTAATAAGAAGTGGCGGCAAAATGTGTCTTACTTTAATCGCTAAGCACGCAATTACGAACGTTTGAAAGCAATAGTTAGTTCCGTACAAACACATTTAATAACAAAATAATTCGCACTGAATTTACACATAAATAAATCATAAGTACTTAAGCTTAGGCAGCACTTACCCTCGTGAAGAAAGAAAGGGCAAAATTGCAGCGTGCGTAGATCTCGTGGCGGCAGAAGTCCTGGGTACCCAGTTTGTAGGAATCCGATCCAGGCGAGGTATAAACTAGAACTTAAACGGGAAATCAATAGGCTGCATTTTAAAAGGCATAAAGTCATTTATAACTATGGCGCGTAACTGAACAAAGAGTCCTACTAAACGGCGATCGTAACTTAAAGTTCAAGCAAATAACGTCTATAACAACGCGTTTACACGAACACACAATAATACGAATAGTTTTAACACTTGTACGAGGTTTTACGGTCAAACGGCACTTTACACGCGTGGTGCAACTTTGCGCACGAGGTACTTCAATAAGGCTGTTAACTGCGCGACGGTTTCAAGACAACGAACGACTTACGGAAATGCTAGCTAAGGGAGGGGGATCAGAGGCCACACAGAAAAATCAATACGCAATCCATACATCGATTGGTAGGTCAGACGTCACGTGACCATTACTGTCCAGGCCAGCTGAGCGTTTTGAATATAGGTCGCGGTAACACGTTCAAACTTCGAGCGCTAACTCGAACAATTGTTGTTTTTTTTGTTTTGTAATTTTTGTTGTATTTATTTAAAATATTGCGTTCGGTTAGATTTTGTTTGGCGATGATAACCACAATTGGTTTTCACCAGGAAAAAAAAGAAAAAAAATAATAATAAAAATAACAACAAAACTGCACCTGTGAAACTGGGTGCAAAATTACAAGCGACTCAAAAGAAGACCATTTCTAACTCCCCTTCTGAGTCAAAAAATTCCTCAGATTCTACCACTACAATAGTGGTGATGGATTCAGATGACTCTTTGCCTGGAACGTTCAACATTCCAGGCCAACAAATTGTCAATGACGGCAGTGAGAGCCAGGTGATTCCATTTCACTAAAATACATTGTCCACACCTAACCAAACCGGGATTCAGTGGAACATTAACGGTGTTAGAAGTCACATTGAGGATCTCAAAATAATTGTAAGAGATGTGTCTCCTATGTACACCTGCATTCAGAGACACATCTCCATGAATCGCACAATTTCCATCTAAGGGAGTATTCAGTTTACAGATCGGACCTCGTTACAGAAAATCGAGCTAGAGGTGGCGTAGCTATTCTAGCCCGTAACTGTGTCGACGCCGTTCCTGTGAGCTTAATAACTCCCTTACAAGCAGTGGCAATTCAAACAGCTGTTACGTACAAACTCACTCTGTGTTGTGTCTACCTTCCACCAAGTGACAACCTGCAACAGAGAGATCTTGTAGACCTCGTAAATCAGTTACCGACTCCGTTCTTATTAGTGGGCGATTTCAATGCCCATCATGTTTCATGGGGTTCCCCAGAATGCAACCCGCGAGGTAATCTGATCGAAAGCGTCAGATCGGAACTGGATTTATACCTGCTAAATGACGGTTCTCCGACACATTTAGCAGCGTCAACAGGTGGATGGACGGCTGTAGACACGTCATTATGCAGTCCTGCTTTGGCTACAAGGCTAAAATGGTCGGAATTGCCTGATCTTTACAGTAGCGATCACATTCCTATTGAGATCTCTATGTGTGACTCCTCACCCTGTTGTGTTCGACATCCCCGTTGGATAATGAAAAAAGCCAACTGGGACAAATTTTCACAAGATCTAGAATCACTGGACGTGGATTACTTGGCTCCTATTGATGACATTGTAAATTCATTTACAAAAACCGTTTTGAATGCCGCCGGAAAGGCAATTCCGAAAACCTCATCCAAACCACGACGACCACCTGTTCCGTGGTGGAATGATGAGTGCACTGTGATTCTTCGTCAATGGAGAAAAGCTCTGAACCAGTTCAAGAGACATCCAAAGAGTGAAAATCTGGAAAAATATAAAATCTTCCGTGCGAAAGCACGGAGAATATTTAGGCAAAGTAAACGAGAATCATGGTCGCAGTACATTGGCACAATTACAAGAACTACAGCTCCATCCACAGTATGGAAGAAATTACGATCAGTCTGTGGCATTTCCGTTCCGATGCCATTAATTTCATTAAGGCATTCGGAAGGTGTTTTGACCACGGACTCTGAGGAAATTGCCAATGTGCTAGCGTTATCGTTTTCAAAACATTCTTCATTTTCTGCATACAAGGACGCTTTCCAGGTGTACAAACGTAAACAGGATGCCTTACCTTTCACCGTTTGGATTGTCTGGAGATTCTTGTTTAAATATCCATTTCTCTATCGATGAACTAGAGTCAGCTCTCTCGTCAACGAAGGATTCAGCTCCAGGCCCGGATGATATTGTATACTCCATGAATAAAAAACCTACCACCGTCGGCAAAACTAGTTCTCCTTCGGATATACAACCGTATATTTGAGGAGCACGGTTTTCCCGATGCATGGTTAGAAGCGACAATAATTCCTCTTCTAAAACAAAGAAAGGACAAAACTAAACCCAGTAGTTACAGACCCATCTCTCTTACCAGCTGCCTATGCAAACTTCTGGAGAAGATGGTCAACCGTCGTCTTGTCTGGTATCTAGAAACAAACAAACTTCTTTCTAACGTTCAGTGTGGTTCCAGACAAGGACGTTCATCAGTTGACCAATTGGTTTTGTTGGAGTCAGCTATACAGAATGCCTTCATCTTACGACAAACACTGGTAGCTGTTTTCTTTGACCTTGAAAAGGCATATGACATGGCATGGAGAAGAGGAATTTTGAACGTATTGAAATCATGGGGTATACAAAGTAATATTCTTGCTTTTATACAAAATTATTTGAATAACAGGACTTTCCGTGTACGTCTAGGAGGCATATATTCTGATCGTTGCGAACTAGAGAATGGTGTACCACAGGGTGGCGTATTGAGTGTGACGCTGTTTGCGGTTGCCATTAACAGCGTCACTTCAAACGTACAGTCACCGGTCCACTGTTCCCTGTTTGTAGACGATTTCTGTATATATATGGCTGCTAGAGGTATGGCAACAGCGGAAAGATCCTTACAATTAGTAATTAATAAATTGCAAGAGTGGACCAAATCTACGGGCTTCAAGTTTTCGGCTTCGAAGACCCAGTGTATAGCATTTAGTCGTCGCAGGCAACACCAGGAACCTATTCTTTATCTTGATGGTACGCGGCTCAAACCGCGGATAATGTGAGATTTTTGGGTCTTTTATTGGATAAAAGACTTTCATGGAATCCGCATGTGCGTGATTTGAGGACCCGGTGCAGCAAGATATTGGATATGTTTAGAGTTTTAAGTGGTACAAATTGGGGTGCAGACAGAACCATCTCTCTCAATGCGACGTCAAATGCTACAAATTTCATATTACACTGGTCTTCGAAGTAAACTTAAACATCCGGCATTCAAAGCAGTTTTTGATAACTGCCTCGAGGATCGTTACAATGTGCGCCAACGTTCAACTGCTCCCTTCGGAATAAGAACGTTGCGCATTTTTAGCAATCTAAATTTAGAACATCCACCTATATTCGAACGAACATCATGCTACATCCCTCCATGGATAATACAAAAGTCGAAATGTGACTTCTCATTGTCTTTGTACCTAAAACACAATACTCCTGACGTTATTTATCGTCAGGAGTTTTTGCAGATTCAACAAACTCACCAACACACTGTGACTATATTCACAGACGGTTCAAAACTGGACAATGGGATAGGTTGTGCATTTTATATGGAAGGACAAACTTTCACTTACGGATTGCCCTCAGCCTGTAGCGTTTTTACTGCAGAACTTTATGCAATTTTCCAAGCTTTAAGAACAATTCTGTCTGCAAAATCTAAATATCTTGTGTGTTGTGATTCCAAAAGTGCTCTCCAGGCTATTCAGGAAATGTACACTAAGAACCCTTTGGTTGGAGACATCTTGTGCTCTATACACAGGCTCCAATTACGAGGTGTCGAGGTGTCATTTCTCTGGGTGCCTGGTCACTGTGGAATATTCGGAAACACTAAAGCAGATGAAGGTGCAAAATTAGCTACAGGTATGTTGCCATCGACACAACGTGTGATGGCATCAGATTTTGTATGTAAAGTTAAAACTACACTATTCTCTGTTTGGAATGAAGAATGGCAAAATGTAAATAGAAACAAGCTGAGGGACATCAAAAATACCGTCCGACCATGGAGGACATCTGTTCGTTCGAATCGTAGGGAGGAAGTGGTGGTTACTCGACTTCGGATCGGCCACTCTTTGTTAACGCATGGATGGTTGATGCGACATGAGGATCCACCACTATGTCCGTTTTGTAGAAATAATATTACAATCAAGCATATCCTGCTTGATTGTAATGAGTTGACAAATTTGTATATACGTTACGATCTTCGAGGTAGTTTAAAGGTGGTTTTAAGAGACGATGTCACGGCTATCGACCGTGTCCTCGCTTTCTTACGCCACCTTAATCTATTTAACAATATTTAAATTTTTTATAATTTTAGGTTCTTTAATTTTAGATAATTATAATTACAATTAGTTTTAAACATTTATTTTGTTTTATTTTGATTAGTTTTAGGTAATATTTATTGTAAAATCTTATTATTTAAAATAACTTTAGTTAGGCGATGATAACCTTGATAGGTTTTTCGCCTGGAAAAAAAAAAAAAAAAAAAAAAAAAAAAAAAAAAAAAATAGGTTTTCCCGATGCATGGTTAGAAGCGACAATAATTCCTCTTCTAAAACATAGAAAGGACAAAACTAAACCCAGTAGTTACAGACCCATCTCGCTGACCAGCTGCCTTTGCAAACTACTGGAGAAGATGGTCAACCGTCGTCTTGTCTGGTATCTAGAAACAAACAAACTTCTTTCTAACGTTCAGTGTGGTTCCAGACAAGGACGTTCATCAGTTGACCAATTGGTTTTGTTGGAGTCAGCTATACAGAATGCCTTCATCTTACGACAAACACTGGTAGCTGTTTTCTTTGACCTTGAAAAGGCATATGACATGGCATGAAGAAGAGGAATTTTGAACGTATTGAAATCATGGGGCATACAAGGTAACATTCTTGCTTTTATACAAAATTATTTGAATAACAGGACTTTCCGTGTACGTCTAGGAGGCATATATTCTGATCGTTGCGAACTAGAGAATGGTGTACCACAGGGTGGCGTTTTGAGTGTGACGCTGTTTGCTGTTGCCATTAACAGTGTCACTTCAAACGTACAGTCACCAGTCCACTGTTCCCTGTTTGTAGACGATTTTTGTATATATATGGCTGCTAGAAGTATGGCAACAGCGGAAAGATCCTTAAGGTGCGATTCCTATGCGGCGACTACAGCCGCGCGGCTGGCGCGGCTCTAGCCGCGCGACTGTAGTCGTACGATCCGAGCCGCTCGGTTAAATTCTTATGACGGGACTAGTACAGTTGCATTGGGAACGTCATGGCCGACAGATCGTTTTTGGCTGCGTATCTTCTGCTTGAAGAAGAGGAGGAAGAAGAGTTATTACTGGCCGTGCTTAAGAAACCCGAGCCTAATCTACTGTGTCTTGCCAGGTGCGAAGAGGGTTTTCAAAACATTCTAATTCAGAGACATCTTATAAAAGATGAATCAATGTTTAGAAAGTTTTTTCGTTTGAACATAAACCAGTTTAATTACATTTTAATTGATAGTGATTTAATAGGACAGTCGTGTAATAAAGTGAAACAGCCTATAAACCCTGCAGAAAAACTAGGATTGATGCTCAGGTAAGAAAGTAATCAAATTAATAATTGTTTAAACTCAATTTATTTATTTAAGAAACTTTGCAAAGATAAAAATATACAATTTGAAATTTTAATATGGAATGTTGTTCTGTGGTACTACCTCATGAAAATTTAAACCAGACATGTTTGTCATAAACTGCATGTTGTTCTCTTGCAAAGGCGGTGATTGGTCAGAAGTAGATCCATGAGAAGTAGGATTAGACGATAGTACTGAAGACGACGAGCTTGTAGTTTTACGTATTTTTTCCAACTCTAGTTGGCCTACAATCTGACAAATTTCCATTTTGGCACGAATTTGACTTTCAGGCGTCATCTTTTTAACTGAGATCGCCATACTATGGAAAAACGCATCTATTGGATGTTCTTGTATAGTTGGTTTTGCTAAAATTGTTGATAATAGTTTTGCTCTATCATCAGAATTTTTTTAAAACAATTTAACAACATTATCTGATGATATTTTACCATATGATTTTCGTTTACTAGACGACTTGCTAAATGCACCTTCTTCAGATTGTTGTTCGGCTATGCTGGAGATGTCAGTGTTGCTAACATCAAGAGTCATCAAGAGTCTCTATAAAAAGATTTCCAGAAACATCCGGTTCTTGTTTCTCACTTTCTACAGTGTTTGTAAGAGTCCTGAAAAAATTAAACCGCAAAAATTAACTTAATTTTTAATAAGATACATAGACAAGTCATCATTACGTGGTACAATGCATTAACAAAATCAAGAGTACATTGATGGAAGAATGGCATATAGTTAATAAATGAAATATGCCAAAAGTGAATCTAATCTAAACTGCAATACAATATGTAAAGGTTGTTTTCTCATAACATCCTTTTTACTATTTAATCACATGAATAAGTTTAGAACTTAAAATATTGATTTTGTTAGAAACTTGTGTTTTATCACTGGGCTACAAACATTGAAAAACGTTTTGTACTCTATTATTATAAATAAGCTGCTTGATAGTTGTATTCAACTAGTTGTAGTACATTTATCTAAGAAACACTCTTTTGGTTATAAGCCATCTTCCAGCAATATCCTTAATAAGTATATTTTACTTACTGTCTTTCACATTCAACCAACCCGCAGGGGGGTGCGGACTAGCCGCACCTACGAGGGATTTGGCGTCCCTCGCGGTACCCTAGCCTAACACTACACCACTCACAAAAACATACACACACACATACACACACCAACACAATCTATACACCTTTCAACACTTACATCTTCGCTTAGGGAATTTTGACTGGTCAGAACCGTTGCGCGTTGGGAGTGCTGAAAAGTCCAGAGCGTGACAAACTCTGGTCTGGGACGCTGATGTGAGCTTGCTCTGCCGAAGACGTAAGCGCGGTTTCTGGCCTACCAGCCGCTTCGGTCCTTGGTCAGGGAGTGTCCGCGGTGCATGGGTGTCGGAGCCTGTGCACAGTATTACGAGTCCTCGACTGATGCCCATCCAGTCGAGCTAAGGAGAAAAGCTATAGGCCTCAGAGTTCTGAGGATTGGAAATGATCTTAATGTGATCCAAGGGTGTACCCGTTCCTATAGTCTCGCCCGTAACGCTTGACACGATGGCTGGCAAAAAATATTTATGGATTCCAAAACCACGTCAAATATGACTAGTCTGAAGAGGACACGCCAGGATTCTCCTGACGATCATATACAAAAGGATTTGAGTAAAAAGTTGATGGTGGCAACGTCGCAGACATTGCCATCAGCAAAGTATTTAGTTGTTTCTAGTGCCGAAGAAGGGAAAGATCTTTCCAAAGTTTCTCCCTTCCTTATTAACAAGGCTATTACTGCTTGTGCTGGAGGCCCAGTAGCCTCTATTAAGAAACTCAGAAACGGAACACTGTTAGTTGCGACTTCCACCGAGAGACAAACATGTGCTCTATCTAAAATGACCTCTTTCTTTGATCAGGTCAAGGTATCTGTGGTTCCCCACAGATCCTTGAATTATTCAAAGGGGGTTATCACATGTAGGGATTTAATGTACCTTCCGGTTGATGAAATTAAATCCGAACTCTCGTCTCAGTCAGTTACGGACGTTGTCAATATAATGAAAATGGACAAAGGAGAAAAAGTAGCAACAGCTTCTTTTATCGTCACTTTTGGAAAGCCGGAAATACCCGAATACTTACATGCAGGTTACCAAAGGCTCTCAGTGAGACCATACGTGGCTAACCCTAGGCGCTGCTTCAAGTGCCAGCGATTTGGGCATATCAGCTCTACCTGTTCGAAGCAGAACGTATGCGGTATATGTAGCGTTGAAGGCCATGATGATAAGGAATGTGTCAATTCTCCGAAATGCGCCAACTGTGGTGGTGACCACCCAGCGCGATCCTACAACTGCCCTACTTTTAAGGAAGAGAAAGCTATCCTAGGCATCATGGCGAAAGACAAGCTGTCGTTTCCAGAGGCCAAAAAACTCTATAGATCTACTCAGCCGAAGGCAGACAGTAAGACTTATGCCGCTACTCTGACCGCTTCCAAATCGTCCTGTAACAACTGTGCCGAGCTGTCGAAAAAAATTGAAGTTCTAACTGAACAAGTTTCTCGCCTTTTGTCCATAGTCACGAATGGTCCTCCTACTTTGAACTTAGTACAACCTGCAGCGACGGATAATGATTTACCTCTTGTACCAATCCCTTCCACTGGGGGGATTGGAGCACGAAATAAATCACTAAGTGAGCCTTGTGTTTCGGTGCAGAAGAAATTATCAACGGGTAGTAAACCATCTGTGCAGAAGACGTTGGAAAAATCCAAACCACGTAGACCGGAGTTACGACAGACCACATCGTCACAGTCGTTACCGGGTATTAAGAAAAATGTAAACAAAGGAGGGAATGTGAAAACTACCCCTCCTAAACCCAAAACTTCCTCAGATTCCATCCCTGAACGGGTGGATATGGAATCTGAGAAATGTAAGCCTGAGACGTCCCAAAACGTCCCAGGCAAGAATGGAGAGAGTACCAATGGGTGTCAAATAAACCCTTTGCTAAGCTAATAAATGTCTTTGCTTAGGAAGTCAGTGATACAATGGAACGTCAACGGTGTTAGGAGTCACATAGAAGAACTTAAAGTACTCGTGCGAGATGTGTACCCAATGTTTGTATGTCTACAGGAGACACATCTCCACGAATCGCATAATTTCCATTTAAGGGAGTATTCAGTTTTTAGATCGGACTTCGTTACAGAAGATCGAGCTAGAGGTGGCGTAGCCATCCTAGCCCGTGACTGTATCGATGCTGTTTCTCTAAACTTAATAACTCCTTTACAAGCAGTAGCCGTTCAAACAGCTGTCCCGTATAAAATCACTGTGTGTTGTGTCTACCTGCCACCACATGAAAACCTGCATCACAGTGATTTAGTGAATTTAATAAGCCAGTTACCAACTCCGTTCTTATTGGTAGGGGATTTTAATGCCCACCATTCGTCTTGGGGATCTCCGACTAGGAACTCTCGAGGTGACCTTGTTGAGAGTGTGAGAACGGAACTGGACTTATGTCTGCTAAATGACGGTTCGCCTACCCATTTAGCAGCATCTACTGGTGGATGGACAGCTGTTGACCTATCGATTTGCAGCCCTCAATTAGCTACTAGATGCACATGGTCGGTACTCAACGATTTGTATGGAAGCGACCATGTGCCTATTAAGATCAGTTTATGTGACTCCCAACCCTGTTATACCCGAAATCCCAGTTGGATTTTGCGAAAAGCCAACTGGGACTCATACTCGAATTACCTTGTATCACTTGACATGGATTATTTGACACCCATTGATGAAAATATAGAAAATTTTAAGAAAGCAATTTTAAATGCCGCTGAAAAGACCATTCCGAAAACCTCTACGAATCCACGCCGACCGCCTGTGCCGTGGTGGAACGATGAATGCACAGAAATCCTCCGTTTACGACGAAGAGCTCTTAGGAAATTTAAACGACACCCAACGAATGGAAACCTTCAGGAATATAAAATACTCCGTGCGAAAGCACGGAGGATATTTAGGCTGAGTAGAAAGAACTCTTGGGAACAGTACATTAGCACAATTAGACGAACAACTCCGTCTTCCACAGTGTGGAGGAAGCTAAGATCAGTTTGTGGTACTTCCACTCCGTTGCCAGCCATTGCGCTGAAGCAACCAGATGGGAGATTAATCACAAACGGTGATGACATTGCTAATGTACTTGGAACATCTTTTTCTAACTTTTCTGCTACTACAGCCTATGATAGATTATTCCAGATTTATAAACTGAAGGAAGAAGCAATACCGTTTACTGTTGGGTCGTCTGGGGACTCTCCTTTAAACACTCCTTTCTCTATAGGGGAATTGGAGTCAGCTCTTGCGTCAACGAAGGATTCTGCACCAGGTCCTGATTCCATTGTGTACTCCATGCTGAAACATCTACCGTCATCTGCGAAACTTGTCCTCCTTCGAATATACAATCGTTTATTCGAGGAGCGCTCTTTCCCCGATGCATGGTTAGAATCGACGGTAATTCCTCTTTTGAAGCCAGGTAAAGACAAAACCAATCCCAGTAGTTATAGACCTATATCCCTTACAAGCGTCTTATGCAAACTACTGGAGAAGATGGTCAACCGCCGTCTTGTCTGGTACCTAGAAACCAATGACCTTATTTGCAACGAACAGTGTGGTTTCAGGCAAGGACGATCATCCGTTGACCAATTGGTTTTGTTAGAATCCGCTATTCAAGATGCCTTTCTCTTGCGTCAAACACTCGTTGCTGTTTTCTTCGACCTTGAGAAGGCATACGATATGGCATGGAAAAGAGGAATTCTGAACACTCTCAAATCATGGAGTATACAAGGGAATATCCTAGCATTCATCGCTAACTTTCTTTCGAATAGATCTTTCCGCATTCGTCTTGGAGGCACGTATTCAAACAGTTATAAACAGGAGAATGGTGTACCGCAGGGCAGCGTGCTGAGCGTCACGCTATTTGCCGTTGCAATAAACAGTATCACGAGTTATATACGATCTCCGGTTCACTGTTCACTCTTTGTAGATGACTTTAGTATATATGTGCCTGCTCGTAGTATGGCAACTGCGGAAAGATCTTTGCAGTTAGCAATATACAGGTTAGAGGAATGGTCTAAATCTACAGGTTTCAAATTCTCTGCTTCGAAGACCCAATGTGTTGCATTTAGTCGTCGTAGGCAACACCAGGAGCCGATCCTTTATCTTGACGGGGTTCAGCTTCAAACCACGGATAGTGTTCGATTTCTAGGTCTTTTATTTGATAAAAGACTCTCATGGATCCCACATGTTCGTGATTTGAAGGTGAGATGCAATAAGAAATTGGATATGTTAAGAGTCCTTAGTGGTACGAATTGGGGAGCAGACAGAACTAGTATGCTTCGATTTTATCGCGCGGTCGTTAGATCGCGCATTGATTATGGCTGTCAAGCCTATTCATCCGCACGACTTACAGTTCTGAAAACTCTCGATGCTGTCCACCACTCTGGACTTAGACTGGCTACTGGTGCATTTAGAACTAGCCCAATCCCTAGTCTTCTTGTCGAGGCTGGGGAACCCGCTCTTTCAAGACGACGTCAGATGCTACAAATATCTTATATATCTGGTCTTCGAAGCAAACCTAAACATCCGGCATTTAATGTAGTGTTTAATAACCGCTACGAACCTACTTATATTGCACGCGAACGTTCAACCGCCCCTTTCGGTACACGGACGTCGCGCATAATTGATAATCTAGAGTCGGAACTTCCTACTACGTTTGAACGATCGATGTGCTGTCTACCTCCATGGATAATAAAAACGCCCCGCTTCGATTTTTCACTGTCCAGTTTTATAAAAACCAATACTCCTAATGTGGTGTACCACCAAGAGTTTTTGGCAATATACAGATCCCACCAGTATAGTGAGATTATTTTCACGGATGGATCTAAACTGGACCATGGCGTTGGGTGTGCATTTTATGCGTCTGGACGTACCTACACTTACGGATTGCCCTCAGCTTGCAGTATTTTCACGGCAGAACTATTTGCTATTTTTAAAGCTTTGACCGTCATTCAATCTGGATCTTCGCATTATCTTTTATGTTCGGATTCCAAAAGTGCTCTTCAGGCTCTTCAGGATGTTTTCTCTAGCAACCCTTTAGTTGGGGACATTTTGTGTGCTGTACACAGGCTTCAATTGGGGGGTGTGGGGGTAACTTTCTGTTGGGTTCCTGGACATTGCGGAATACTTGGAAACACAAAAGCGGATGAAGCGGCGAAGAAAGCTACAAGTTTGGTGCCTATTACTCAACTAGTTATGGCATCTGATTATGTGTGTTTCGCGAAACATTTATTGCTCGCTGCTTGGAATGACGAGTGGCATACCGTGATTCAGAATAAGCTGAGGGATATTAAAGATACCGTCCGTCCATGGAGGTCTTCAATTCGTTCAAAACGTAGGGAGGAAGTGGTGGTTACACGCCTTCGCGTTGGCCACTCTTTTGCAACTCATGGATATTTGATGAGGCGTGAAGATCCACCAATATGCCAATATTGCGGTGATATCTTCACAATAAAACATATTTTAGTAGACTGTGTTAATGTAAGAAATATTCGTGACCTTTTTAATTTAAAAGGGAGTTTGAAGGTGGTACTAAGGGACGATGCCTCGGCCATTGACCGAGTCATCGCTTTCTTGCACCACTTGAAAATATTTTTTAAAATTTAATACATAAATATATATATTTTTTAATTTTATTTATATATATAATTCTCTGTGTTTCTTTTATTTATTTTAATTAAATTTATTTTCTGTTCTTGTTATTGTTATTGAGATTTATTTATTGGTAAATTGTTACCTATTATTGTTTTACATATTATTTATTTACTGTTATATTGTTCTTTGTTGTTATTTTGTTATTTAGTTTTTAAGAATTTTTTCATTGTTATAGGTTTATTGTTGTTTTTTGTTATTTATTGTTGTTGTTTTTTTTGTTTTGTAATTTTTGTTGTATTTATTTATTTGTTTATTTATTAATTTATTTGATTTTATTTAAAACATCGCGTTCTGTGTTAGATTTTGTTTGGCGATGATAACCTCAATTGGTTTTTCGCCAGGAAAAAAAAAAAAAAAAAAAAAAAAAAAAAAAAAAAAAAAAAATTTCACATTCAACCAAGTTCAGGAATACAAGGTGTTCTTCGAGATGCCATTTTATATAAATAAGGCCATATAAATAAGCCTATTTATAGATTTAGCGCGCACCAACAATTTTTGCAGGATTGACTTATCAGATGTTTTTTTTGTTAGATCAAAAATCTCTTGAATTTGACTAAATATATTGTCTTTCTTTGATTTAATAACTTCCAAAGATTTTGCCATGATTAAATAATAGTTTTATAGTAGAAGATGAGATATCTGCTTTAATTTTTAAATTACAAAATGTTTTAAAGAGATTAGGCCTATGAGCGTATATGTTTAACGGAAAGATAAATAAGCCTAAGTAAACAACAAATCGACGTATGCTCAATGAGATAACCTTCTATAAACAACTGAAATCACTTTTCATAAACTTTTACAATTAATTTAAACCAACATATTAATGCACGCCAATACCAAACAAAGATAAGAGAGGATCAGCTGTTTCATATACTGCCACATGAAACTAGTTTTCCAGTGTTTGCATGCACAGACAAAGTTTGAAAAAACTTGTAGAAATTGTAGAATGAACACATATAATGAATTGTATTTTATTTTATTTTTTATATAGGTCTTAAGGCTCAAGATCCGGCCCGGCTGGACCAAATTTGTTTGGTAACAATAATTTCGGAGGACCAATAGTTATTATAATTATATAAACTAATAGTTTGTACTTACGTGCACCGTGGAATACACACTTATCACACTCGCGTATTAAATAAGCGATTTCTGGCCAGAAAACTTGTTCGTATTCCACTCACTGATCACGGCAAGGACGATCATCCGTTGACCAATTGGTTTTGTTAGAATCCGCTATTCAAGATGCCTTTCTCTTGCGTCAAACACTCGTTGCTGTTTTCTTCGACCTTGAGAAGGCATACGATATGGCATGGAAAAGAGGAATTCTGAACACTTTAAAATCA
Organism: Prosapia bicincta; assembly: GCA_036971475.1. Lineage (NCBI taxonomy): Eukaryota > Metazoa > Arthropoda > Insecta > Hemiptera > Cercopidae > Prosapia > Prosapia bicincta. Next base: position 103,628,255 of record JBAIZL010000004.1, on the reverse strand, counting down.
TGGGGTATACAAGGGAATATCCTAGCATTCATCGCTAACTTTCTTTCTAATAGATCTTTCCGCGTTCGACTTGGAGGCACGTATTCAAACAGCTATACACAGGAGAATGGTGTACCGCAGGGCAGCGTGCTGAGCGTCACGCTATTTGCCGTTGCAATAAATAGTATCATCAGCAATATACGATCTCCGGTACACTGTTTTTTTTTTGTGGATGATTTTTGTATATATGTGCCTGCTCGTAGTATGGCAACTGCGGAAAGATCTTTGCAGTTAGCAATAAGTAGATTAGAGGAATGGTCAAGAACTACAGGTTTTAAATTCTCTGCTTCGAAGACCCAGTGTGTAGCATTTAGTCGTCGTAGGCAACACCAGGAGCCGATCCTTTATCTTGACGGGGTTCAGCTTCAAACCACGGATAGTGTTCGATTTTTGGGTCTTTTATTTGATAAAAGACACTCATGGGGTCCACATGTTCGTGATTTAAAGTTGAGATGCAGCAAGAAATTGGATATGTTAAGAGTCCTTAGTGGAACGAATTGGGGAGCAGACAGAACTAGTATGCTTCGATTTTATCGCGCAGTCGTTAGATCGCGCATAGATTATGGTTGTCAAGTCTACTCATCTGCACGACCTACAGTTCTGAAAACTCTTGATACCATCCACCACTCTGGACTTAGACTGGCTACTGGTGCATTTAGAACTAGCCCAATCCCTAGTCTTCTTGTCGAAGCTGGGGAACCTGCCCTTTCTAGACGACGTCAGATGCTACAAATATCTTACGTTTCTGTTCTTCGAAGCAAACCCAACCACCCGGCATTTGAAATAGTCTTTAATAATAAGCTAAATCAAGTGTACAATGCACGTCAACGTTCGACCGCTCCATTTGGCATACGAACTTTAAGAATATTGGATGACCTTGAGTTGCAACTTCCAACTATGTTTGAACGACAAATGTGCTATCTACCTCCATGGATAATAAAAACGCCGCACTTCAATTTCTCATTGTCCAGTTATATAAAACACGATACTCCTGTTGTGGTCTACCACCAGGAATTTTCATCCATTTATAAATCTCACCAACACAGTGAAATTATTTTCACTGATGGATCTAAACTGGACAATGGCGTTGGGTGTGCGTTTTATACATCTGGTTGTACCTACACGTACGGATTGCCCTCAGCTTGCAGTGTTTTCACGGCAGAACTATTTGCTATTTTTAAAGCTTTGACCGTCATTCAATCTCAATCCTCGCATTATCTTTTCTGTTCGGATTCCAAAAGTGCTCTTCAGGCTCTTCAGGATGTTTTCTCTAGCAACCCTTTAGTTGGGGACATTTTGTGTGCTGTACACAGGCTTCAATTGAGGGGTGTGGGGGTAACTTTCTGTTGGGTTCCTGGACATTGCGGAATACTTGGAAACACAAAAGCGGATGAAGCGGCGAAGAAAGCTACAAGTTTGGTGCCTATTACTCAACTGGTTATGGCATCTGATTATGTGTGTTTCGCGAAACATTTATTGCTCGCTGCTTGGAATGACGAGTGGCATACCGTGATTGAGAATAAGCTGAGGGAAATTAAAGATACCGTCCGTCCATGGAGGTCTTCAATTCGTTCAAAACGTAGGGAGGAAGTGGTGGTCACACGCCTTCGCGTTGGCCACTCTTTTGCAACTCATGGATATTTGATGAGTCGTGAAGATCCACCAATATGCCAATATTGCGGTGATATCTTCACAATAAAACATATTTTGGTAGATTGTGTTAGTGTAGTTAATGTTCGTGCCCTTTTTAATTTAAAAGGGAGTTTAAAGGTGGTGCTAAGGGACGATGCCTCGGCCATTGACCGAGTCATCGCTTTCTTGCACCACTTGAAAATATTTTTTAAAATTTAATACATAAATATATATATATTTTTTAAATTTTATTTATACATATAATTCTGTGTTTCTTTTATTTATTTTAATTAAATTTATTTTCTGTTCTTGTTATTGTTATTGAGATTTATTTATTGGTAAATTGTTACCTATTATTGTTTTACATATTATCTATTTACTGTTATATTGTTCTTTGTTGTTATTTTGTTATTTAGTTTTAAAGGATTTTTTAATTGTTATATTGTTGTTTTTTGTTTTTTATTGTTGGTGTTTTATTTTGTTTTGTAATTTTTGTTGTATTTATTTATTTGTTTATTTATTAATTTATTTGATTTGATTTAAAACATTGCGTGCTGTGTTAGATTTTGTTTGGCGATGATAACCACAATTGGTTTTTCGCCAGGAAAAGAAAAAAAAAAAAAAAAAAAAAAAAAAAAATCTTCCTCTGAACTATCTGAAGATTGAATTTCATGCCGTTTTTTCTTCGGATTTTTCTTGGTTTGTGACGGTTTTCGTTTTTTTTTTTATTTCTTTAAAGTTGAGCCCACTGGGACTTAATATCTTTTTATAAAGGGACTTTACCAGAGTACGTTCGAATGGTGACCTACTCACAAGAGCAGCAGAACAGCTCCGTTTATTTGGAGTGTTTGCCTTAAGTTTTGGAATCGGGCATATTTCACCAGCGACACTAAACAAGAAGAGTCTGTAGAATCAGTTTGAGAAATTGATGTCTGAGCTTCTTTTGGCGAACAGTTGAGTTGGAGATTGTTCGATGAGATGGTCTCCGCCTTCTTTCTCGCATCGATGTGACAAAAATTCAACCTCTGAAAACACTTGTGGGTTATAGGGCATGATTCCCTTTTATACCAATGCCCATGGTAGCTGCTCTGATGTAAGTTCTTACAATAAGTTCCCCTACTTGAAACATTATAACTGCGCTAAAGAGGTGTGAAACTAACAAGTTTTCAATTTCTTGGGAGTAATATGTTTTGAATGGCTTCATGAAGGTCTTATTTAGGGGCTGCTTGTGACTTGAAGAGTGTGGGGTGAAACAGATAAGCGACACTCCATTTTCCCGTGCCTTATCAATGACATTCAGGTTTATAGTATGTGTTGTGTGTCCATCAAATACGAGAACTACCGAGTCGTTCTTTGAAGTTTTCACACATTTAACGAAATGAGCAACCCATTTCGTGAAGATGTCAGCCTGTATCCAACCAGAGATGTGATAATCCCTAATAGTTCCCGGAAGCGCACCATTTAGGAGCTCTTGCTTCATCCTCTTACGAGGAAATACAAGCAAAGGAGGGACAAAAATACGTGAAGTTAACATACAAGTTGACACTGTCACGAGCCGCCCTTTTTCGGTCGAAGAAAGTTTGTGACTCTCTTTTACCTTTTAAAGCTATTACTTTTAAACTTTTGTGTTGTACGGTTGTGACAACGGTTTCGTAGACGTTAAAATCTCTAGCTGCTGATAATTTTACCTTTTCGAGCTCAGGTTTCAATATAGTAAAGAAGTTATTTACATTATCTTTTGAAAACCCTTAATTCTTCCTAAGGATATCGGCTGAGGTTTTCTAAACCTTAAGGCGGGATGTCTTTTGAAAAACAGTCACTGCCACTTTCTACCGGCACTTTGTTCATAAGAAGAAAAAGGGTTGGAAATATTGTTCCTCTTAGCCAGCTGAAAGACCATTCGTCTTAAATCCCTCGAAGTTAGATAGTAGTACTATATACATACAGGTGACTTCTAATTCCGCAATAGAAGCATTAGAAAGCATTTGTCTTACATTATTTTCATATATTATAAAGATTGTGATACTACTTATGATTCATAAGCTACGGTATCGTAAGATACTGTAGTTTCATAACTCAACACGCTTCAAAATCTTTAAAAAATCACAAAAAATGAACTGAATGATTAAAATCAACCAAATACAAAACATTTATTGCTCGCTGCTTGGAATGACGAACGGCATACCGTGATTCAGAATAAGCTGTGGGAAATTAAAGATACTGTCCTTCCATGGAGGATTTCTATTCCTTCAAAACGAAGGCAGGAAGTGGTAGTTACACACCTTCGCGTTGGCCACTCTTTTGCAACTCACGGATATTTGATGCATCGTGAAGATCCACCAATATGTCAGTATTGTGGAGTAACTAACTTTCGTACCCTTTTTAGCTTGAAAGATAGTTTAAAGGTGGTGCTAAGGGACGATGCCTCGGCCATTGACCGAGTGATCGCCTTCTTGCACTACTTGAAAATATTAAAACAATATTTACATATTCTTTTTATTTATACATATATTTCTCTGTGTGTTTTTTGATATTTACTTAAATTTAATAAATATTCTATGTTTTTGTTATTATGTTATTAAGTATTATTTATTGGTAAATTGTTACATATTGTTATGTTTATAATATTGTTATCATTCATTTATTGTTATACTGTTCGTTGTTGTTATTTTGATATTTATTGTTTTATATTATTTATTGTTGTTTTTTGTTAATTATTGTTGTTTCTCCTTTTTGTTATATATTTATTGTTACATATAAACATTTATAATGTTATTACTGTTATGTTTAGGTAATCAAAAATATTGCCATTTTTCTCTACCTTTTTTAATTGGCAATAATAACCACAATGGGTTTTTCGCCAGGAAAAAACAAACACAGTGACCTGTCGTAAGGGAGGACGAAGTAGTTTGTAGGTTTGCTGGTTAATAGCAGCATTATCTCTCCCCATATACCACTGGGCCATAATAGGAATCTGGGCGGTACTTGGGCCATATATATACTCGTATATATATATATATATATATATATATATATATATATATATATATATACACACACACACACACCTGATAATTCAAATTAATTATAAAACAGGTAGAGGTCGTGCGGAACGAGGCGAGCCCCGAGTAGGGGAGGAGGTAGGGTTAGGTGGGAGTGATGCCGGCGTAGGGGAAGCGCCGGCGCGGCGTGCCGGCAAAGCGGCGATGTACTACCCTGAGTTTAAATATTGCCTATAAATAAATAACTACTGTTCGTCCACGCCACTAATTTCCCCGTCACTTTCTTCTCCGTGGCTAGACTGCTCACTGTCACTATTGTCGTCATCACTACTGTCCCCATCAACATTGATGATGAATCTGTCTGTGATGACATCAAGTGATATTTCGTATTCCATATACTTCTGTTCAACGTCTCGAGCGTGCTGGCATCTCTTTGCCCATTCCTCTGGTGTAATGTCTCGAACCTTTTCTTTTACAAGTTGGATGCAGTCATTTATATTGAAACTCACATTCTTTAGGGCAACGTGAGGGACCATATCATTTCTATCGGGTTCAGGTCGGGATGGTAAGGAGGAAGGCGCAAGACAGAGTGGCCGTGTTCAGCAAGGAGGCCATCGATTTCGAAGGTTTTGTGAGGGTTCTTGTTAAATTTTACAAGTTGGTACAGTTCTGTTTTTAACATGCTGTCGTGGAAAAGGATCTTGTGATTTACTAACCACTGCACCATGTCTGCTTTTTTGAAATTGCTAGTTGGGGCTGGATTTAGTTGCTTGTGTGATATGATGCATTATCTGTAACGATCACTGATTTTGGAGGTAAGTTTGGGATGAGTTTTTCTCTTAGCCACGTTTTGTAGTTTTTATAATTCATGGAATCGTGGTAATCACCTGACTTTTGACCAGACTTGAAAATAAGCAAAGCATTATTTACAAACCCATTCTCATTTCCTGCATGGACTATTATTGCATACTGACCCTTAGAAATTGGAGTTAAAAGGCCTTTGTTACTACCGTCTGACCACGATTGGGGTTTAGTATGGGAAGCATGCACGTATGTCTTATCTGTGTAAATAATGGGTCGACATTCCTCCCTATAGCGTTTTATTTGCCTAAGAAAACGGACCCTCGGTTCTCTTATTTCATGCTTTTCCGTCAGCAGCTTTCTTTTATCTGCAGATTTCCTCCATTTGAAGTTTAGTTCCTTAAGAACTTGTCTCAGAGCCCATAAGCCTCCCCTAAACAGAATTTTTTCTTTCAATACAGGAAGCGTAGGGCGTTGTCCATCCATCTTGTGGAACTCATGTACAGTCCGCCTAATAACAGTCTTGTCGAAGTCGTCATAAGATGTTTTTTTATTTTTTTTACTCCATGTTTTCCTTGGCGTTGAAAAGTGAGGTCCTGTTGCCGACGCGGTTCTATGTTCACTCAAAATTCGTTTCACAGTTGTCTTGGACAGTCCCGCAGCATTTGCAACTCGTTGTTGAACTTGTTTCAATAATATTGGTCCTTCTTCAGCTTCTTTTTTCATAAAATTGTGCAAATTAAAAATTATTTCTCTTGCTTGGCTATGTAGAATTTTACCACCGACCTTATTGTTTGGCCTGTTGACAGCCATTTTAACGTCACATTAATGGAAAACAGTCAACGAACTAGTTAAACCAAACACTACATTACACTAAAAATTAAACTTAACTAGAAGTTAATACACTTTTTTTCTATTAAACACTAACTAATCAAAACAAGTAAGACTAGATGTTTAGCACGACGCGTATTTACGATGTGAAACCGGCGGGTGAAAGCAGCAGACTGACGACCTGCCGCCCCACCACTCCAAAAACAGTTGTATAACTATTTTCCCGTTCAAGGTCAGAGCTCGCCTCGTTTCGCACGACCTCTATCTATTTTATTTTTCAAAATAAAGTTTAATATTTTGCTGGTTATCAAGCAGTCGCATCTTCAATCCAATTAGAAGCGTCTACTTTATTTAGGCTAAGCACTCTTGCCTTTGCTATGCCATAAATCCTATATGGCCAACACGGGAGTATCAGTATGACCTTTCTTTTGCACTATTAGATCTCATCTACTGTTCTTTATCATTATTCTCACAAGAAGTACCTGAAGAGGGTGCGGAGTAGCTCTACTTACTAAAAGCTAGTCCCAACTACTGTAGTTCAATTGCCACTTTTATGTGTAACCAAGAAATATATTTCTATAGGCTATTTATTATTATTTCTTTATGTAAATGGGACCGATATACTATCTCCTGTACCGTACCTCCAGTCTTGTGTTATTCTGGTGTAACTCACTAAAAGTCACAATATTCGAGAAAGTTTAAGGGACGGTGCCATTGCCTTCTCATTTAACATCTATTGGAGGATGGACAACTGTTGACCTACCGATCTGCAGCCCTTATTTGGGTGCTACATACACATGGTACTTAAAGACACGTCTTCTATCGACCATTGTAGACCCTATCAATAACGATCAATTTATGTGATTCATCTTCCTGTTACGTTGGACACCCCGTTGGATTTTTAGAAGAAACAACTGGGAAACCTATTCGAATTACCTTATATCGCTTGACATCGATTATTTGACTCAGATTGATGCAATTGTAAGTGCTTTTTCAAAGCTGATTTTTATTGGTGCCGTAAAGACCATTCCAAAGAGATCTGTGTATCTGTGTCTGATCTCTGCTGAATACTCGGAAACACAAAAGAGAACGACTACGAGGGTCAATTGGCTACGGTGTTATCGATAGAACGTGTTATGCCAACTGATTTCTCATGGATGCCATGGTGTAAAAACGAATTAATCCTTGTATTCCCTCCTAAGAATAAATAAGGGAAAATCTGGGCGGTCTTCCATTCGTTGAAATAGTATATTATTCTACTAGAAATATTTTACTAGAAATATACGTAGAAATATTTTGTTATATTATTAATATACGTTTGCTTCCGCTAGTAAAAAATACATTTTTTTCTGTTGTAATGTTTTTTTTCGACATAAGTGAACACAAATTTATTTTTCCATTTCAGACAATCCTTTACATTGCGGGTGTGAGCAGCAGGAATTATGGGAATGGCTCAGGGATCACCAAAAGCTGTTGAACCGAAATGAGTTACGCTGCCATCATCCCCCTCAACTGAAAGGGCTCTCGTTTTTGAAAATAGAGCCGTTGAGATTCTGTTCTGAGCCTCTGATTATTGAACTGGCAATTCAAGACGTACAACCGTCCTCGGCATTAGTATCGTGGCAGAGCCGAAACCATTCTGGTATATATGGATACCGCATAGCCTATTATTCGATCGATATGATCGGAGAGTCGGATAAAAAACTGGTATGGAAATTTTTACCTAAACGTATTATATAAGTTTAGGTAAAACTAGGGGGTCTCTGTTCAAATCTTTAGGTCCTCTATATATAATAATATATCTCTAATGACGTTATAGTTAAAACTATATATTTTCTAATGATTCCATTACCATATACTAACGGGACTTTCTCCTCCTTCCCTAAGTTTTAACCATTCCGGTTAAAATGTACAATTGGAACTCCTAGGCCTTTGTCTTCTACTACAGTAGACTTTTGTTTACTTTTACAATTTTTGTATGTTTAATAATAATAACAATAATAATAATAACTTGTAATAGAAATAATAATTATTATAATAAGAATAACAATAACAGTTGTTTTAACATTTTTATCAAAATTATTTTCTTCTAAAATTTGCTAAATGAATTTTTTGAAAAAAAGCAGCTGCCACCAGGTACTTTAATGCTGGTGTCATTTTCTGTAACAGATGATTTTATAATGCGTGATTTTTTAATCGGATTGAGATGTATTTTAATTGGTCTTTTTGTTTTATTTAAAATTGCAGTAAAACCTTTTCCTTTTATTGCACGTATAGGTATCGTTTTTCTAAAAAAGTAGATTTTAAATATATTTCTTTAGGAATATAAATAGTTTTTTCACGTGAAGTATTTAATTTATCAGTGCGATCAAGTTTTTCTTTTTTTCAATTGTCTTTTTTATTAATTCATGCATAGTTTTTAGTTCTTCATGAGATTTAGTGTTTAGTTCGTTTATTATAAAATTAGAATCTTTTGAATCAGAAAATGGTATTCTAATTTTTCCATTAGTCATTTCATTTGGAGTTAAATTATGGGTTGAGTTTAATGTAGTGTTAAAAGGGATAGTGGCTAATTCCACTTTCTCCCTCAAAATAGTTATCTCTTTTGTTTCATTGATAATATTAAGAAGTTCTATCAGTGTGGAATGAGTTCGTTCAACTTTACCTTGATGATTAGAATAGGCTGGCGTTGTGTATAGGGGTTTTATCTCGTATAACTAAAAAGTTACGGATAAGTGCGTTATCAAATTATTTACCATTATCTATTTGTACTACAGAAGGAACAGGAAAAAGATTCTATATGTGCGTAGACGCTTCGTAATTTCATGCTCGTTTAGTGTCTTTAAAATAAATATAGTTAAACGTTTAGAAAAACAATCCACTACAGTAAGGATCTATGTTTGCGAGTTAAAAACATCAATTTAAATACCGAAATCTTGTTGCTCTTCATGGTTGTTAATAACTTATTACACTTGGAGGATACGTTTTCGTCTTACGACCTAGTTTGTGCGCGGGTGATTGTTGGTCTTGTTGGTGTTCCTTGATTATGTAGTTTAGGAAGTGCTTGCAGGGTAGGTGCCATAGGTCTTATTGCTTTAAGGTATTTTCTCTGTTCTAGATATTACGTGTTTAGTTGAATTAATTATGTGTTCAACTGTGTTATGATATTTGTTTGATGGGTCTTTATTTGTTTCTGAGATGTTGTTTGCCACAATGAATCCATTAATTTTATTGGTTAGATACTGTGTATTGCAACGGACCGGGCCACCACCTACGCACGTCGCCGTCAACCCTGTTGTTGACCAACGCGCGCACGCAAGTCCGCCCACCACCGCCCATTGCAGAGCAAGAATTTTGAAACGAGCCGCTCGCAGCAAAACCACGAACGCTGTGCAATGCTCGCCAAAATCTGCCAGAGAACAAGTCACTGGACTTAAAAAAGAAAAAACCTAACTTGCTGCGGATTCTACCCTTAACGGGTAAGTCATCCCGGGGGATGGGTTCTTTTGAAAGACATCTAAACGGCGAAATGACCAAATCAGCTGTAGGAGAGTGTAAGAAACTTGTTTAAAATAATACTCAGTTTGTTTTCAAGTTAGTTAAAAAATATTTATTTTTTAATTTAAAAAAAAATTTAAAATTTAATATTACAATGCACAGTCTGCAATTTATTTGACTTAAAAATATCCTTTGTGTTGGTTCTTACACAGTTAAGAAACCATACTCTGCTTATTTTAGTTGACATTAACATTTAAATTAAGAATTTACGATTTTACTTTTCTTTCAATCGGAGTATGCCAAAGCGTAAAACTTTGCTCTTCTTGACGGTCAATCTTACTTGTCGAAAATATAACTCTTTACTACCTGAAATTCTTGTTCTTATCTTCAAATTAAAAAATTCTCTTTTCCCTTAAGTGACTTTTTAACAAGCCTTTACTGCTTGTCCTAATCTTATTTCATTTTCCCAGGTTCTCAACCTTGCAATTTTAATGGTCAATAGTTTGTTTTGTTTACTTAAATTATTTCTGAAAATTTAATTGTTACAAATTATAAATATTCGCTTTAACCTTTTGGATTCAAGCAAAGCCTTACTTTTCAACACCCTCCGAAAGATCCCTACTTTTCACATTTTGTTCCATTTATTTAAACTTTCTAAACACACTACTTTATTTATGGCCATATTTTACATAGCCATGTAAATGATAAGACTTTTTCTATATCTTTATCAATTTAAAATGAACATTTTAAAATTCAATTTCTATTTGTTTTAGCAGGTAAAATTTCAATCAATTTTACCAAACAACCTAAAAACAATTTCATAAATTATATCAGATTCTATAACAACCAATTATGAGGTACATACTGAAACAAAAATTACATATAAAACATATAGCCATATCTCCTACAAGATTATCAAAATATTTACTGAACATCAAATCATAATTTGTAAAAATTGTTAAATCATCGGCTGAATAAATTCAAACACCTTCCCATATTGAAATTATAACATTTAAATACATATTTTAATTCAATCGTTTACTGAAACATATTTAAACTGTTTACTACACCTATCCTCAATCATTTACAAAATCTACAAATTTATTTAAATTCACTTAACCCTTTGATTAGAAAATATTTAACCCTTTGGTTACACTTTGATTAACCCTTTCGGCATGAAAATTCACATAATGAAATTTATTAATATTTGTTGAAACATGGTTAAACCCTTTTGAACTGATCCTTGATCATTTACAAAGAAATTTACAAATTTTAAAATTTATTTAACCCTTTTTATATAAAAACAAAAAACCCTTTAGTTATCATTTGGTTAACCCTTTCTTCATTTAAATTATAAATACTGAGTTTTGTTTACAACTTATTTAATCATAGTTAAACCCTTTTAATGTAAAATATGTAACCCTTTGGTTATCATTTGAATTAACCCTTTCTTCATGAAAATTATAAATACTGAAGTTTAATTAAAATTTATTTAAAATTTTTCAATGCAATTTCTGAAGGAAATTGATATTTAATAAATCTTGAGTAACCTTTGCTAAATGGCTACTAGCCCATTTGCCTTTATTTTATATAATTTATATTTAAACCAATTTGCAAAAATTTCAATTTTCTTTCTAAGTTACCCTACCACCGACATATTATTATACATACATATAAATCATGAAATAAACAATATATATATTTATAATTCAAAAAAGAAAACTTATATTAACATATTTTTTTGGTTAGCTAGACCCACTTACAAATTTAAAACCTCTTGTTTAACTTAACTCTTTTGTTGTAGTTTTTAAAATATTTAAAATCTACCCATATCAAAATCATAACCCTTTATTCTTACTCAAACCTTGGTTTGATTCAATTTATTTTATACACATATATAATTTCACCCTTTTCTAAATAAAATCAAAAGTTTACATTAAAAAGCTTCAATTTGTTATCACCCTTGTTTATTTTAAATGAGAACAATTTATGTCAATTTGTTTCATATGGAAAAATGTCGTAATGACTCCTTCTAAATAAAATACATATTTAGTTTAATTTAATTATATGAAATAACACTCCTGTTTATAGGAGTACCTGAAACTAAAGCATAGCCTTCCAATCAGCTGTTGTAAACAATGGCCTTTTGTCCGCCATCTTGGATATTTACCTTTAGAAAATTATATTTAACTTTATTACAACATATCTTTTATTTAATTTCTTTACCCCTTCACAAGATTTTAACTCTTTAATTAATTTAAATCCCTTTATTTGATTTGTTTATTTAAAACCCTTTCCCTTTACATAAGTTCTAATCTAAAATTTCTATTTCCCTTACATTCATTAAATACAACATAATTTCTGCTTTTATGGCATCGCCATCTTGAAAACCCCCCACTCTTTAAAACAAAGCCACCAGCATTTACTTATAAAATTCAAAGTTTACTGTTAATGGTTTGAAAATTTATTTAAATTTTATAACATTTTCCCAATTTAGAAAAAATTCTTCAAATTAAAATTTTTAATTTGCAAAGGGAAAACAAATAGATCTGACCTGAATCCACACAAAGCACGGCTTGCCTATTTTCTCCCTCTCTTCTTCTTCGTCTCTCCCTTTGTTCTCAAACGGGGGTGGGGAAAGTCCGGCTTGGCTGTTGCATCGTTCCCACGCCGATATACTTGGGTGACTTCCCACGCGTTGCCGCCATCTTTGAAATCCTCCATCCCTTTGTGTGTCTGCTACGCCTCAGGTAGATCAGCTCGCTTCACCCTTTGGTTGAAATTCTCCCATCTTCTTTCTTCGATGACATCCGCACCTCTTTCAAATTTTAACAGTTACTAGTAAAATTTTAGCTTTAAGCCCTTCTTTTAACACAGTTATTGGGCATTTTTTAACACAGAAAAGAAATAGAAAATTTTTTTTAAAACGTTTATCAATTTAGTTAAATTTTGTTTAATTTTGTTAGAAATTTAGACTCACTCTTTTAAAACTGTTTGCTAGGTTACACTGTTCACATCGCCTTGTCTTTCTAGTAAGGCTGCAACACACACATTTAACGACGCTCGCACATAATTTGATGGAAATTTATGGGGAAACCCCTTTCGCTGCGATCTTGAAATGCGAAAGGGCCCCATTTTGAAATACAGCGTCACGACATCTCAACGAAAAAAACTTTCCCTAGCCACTCATAGTTTTTGAACTATTTACGGTAACAAAACTACTGTTCATTGTTTTACCGGAGCTACGCCCGACACCGACCTTACCCTTCGAGAGTCCTGGTTTAGCTGGGGCGTAAAGAACGCTTGGCTTCTTCTCAAACAGGGAAACACCCCCACCTTGCAGTCAGTTTCCACGAGTTGACAACCAATAAGGATCTTAAATCGATGTCGCCTGATCGGCGCGCGCACTTCTTTTGTACTAGTGCGTAACGGCTCGCAAAATTGATAGACAGATCGATTCAATCCACTTTTTCGATCAAGCCGTATAACTCTTTAAGGGTGCTTCTGATGGAATTTTATTATTCTTTATTTTTGATTTTTCTCGTCCTGCTTTATCTCTGGAAATGTCGATGGTAACTCTAGGTCAATTTTGACCATCTTCCCCTTGCAAACGGCCTTAAATTTAAGTTTCAAACCCTTCCCACGGTGGCTTGGTTTGTTTTACTTACAAGAAATTTAGACTCTTTATGTTTTAAATTTTATCTTTTTGCGGCATGTATTCCAAGAGAATATTTCCCGCCGCAGTATGCATAATAACTGTAATATTACCTTTATCTGCTTTTACGTATTTTAAATCGTGTTTTCTGGCTTTTTGTTTTAGTGATTTGGCTGTTTGTATTTCATTGGTGTGTGTGTGTTATGCTCTTTTAGGCCCCGCAGGGGGGTGCGGACTAGCCGCACCTACGAGGGATTTGGCGTCCCTCGCGGTACCCTAGCCTAACACTACACCACTCACAAAGCATACACATACACGTACACACATAAACACAATCTATACACATTTCAACACTTACATCTTCTCTTAGGGAACTTGACTGGTCAGACCCCGCAGGGGGGTGCGGACTAGCCGCACCTACGAGGGATTTGGCGTCCCTCGCGGTACCCTAGCCTAACACTACACCACCCACAAAACATATACACACACATACACACACCAACACAATCTATAGACATTTCAAGACTTACATCTTCTTTTAGGGATTTTTTGACTGGTCAGAACCGTTGCGCGTTGGGAGTGCTGAAAAGGCCAGAGCTTGACAAACTCTGGTCTGGGACGCTGATGTGAGCTTGCTCTGCCGAAGACGTAAGCGCGGTTTCTGGTCTACCAGCCGCTTCGGTCCTTGGTCAGGGAGTGTCCGCGGTGCACGGGTGTCGGAGCCTGTGCACAGTATTACGAGTTCTCGACTGATGCCCATCCAGTCGAGCTAAGGAGAAAAGCTATAGGCCTCAGAGTTCTGAGGGTTGGAAATGATCTTAATGTGATCCAAGGGTGTACCCGTTCCTATAGTCTCGCCCGTAACGCTTGACACGATGGCTGGCTTAAAATCATTTATGGATTTAAAAAACCCGTCAATTAATACTAGTTTAAAGAGGACACGCCAGGATTCCCCTGACGATCCTAAAATTATCGATGCGAGTAAAAAGTTGATGATGGCAACGTCACAGACATTGCCATCACCAAAATATTTAATATTCTCTAGTTCTGAGGAGGGGAAAGATCTGTCAAAAGTTTCTCCTTTTCTTATTAATAAGGCGATAACTGCCGGTGCTGGAGGTCCTGTTGCCTCTATCAAAAAGTTACGAAATGGGACACTGTTGGTGGCAACCTGCAATGAAAAACAAACCAGAACTCTTTTAAAAATGACCTCTTTTTTCGATCAGGTCATGGTATCTGTGGCCCCCCATAGATCCTTGAACTTTTCAAAGGGGGTCATCACCTGCAGGGATTTATTAAACGTAACTGTCGACGAAATAAAATTAGAACTGTCTTCTCAGTCAGTAATTGATGTCGTGCCTATTATGAAGACAGACAAAGGGGCAAAAGTTGCAACAGCCTCATACATACTTACATTTGGCAAACCAGAGATACCCGAATATATACATGCGGGTTACCAACGGCTCTCCGTAAGACCATATGTGGCTAACCCTAGGCGCTGCTTCAAGTGTCAACGTTTCGGGCATATTAGCTCTACCTGTTTGAAGTCGAGTGTTTGCGGTAAATGTAGCGAGGAAGGCCATGATGAAAAAGAGTGCGTAAATTCCCTAAAGTGCGCCAACTGTGGCGGTGACCACGCGGCGCGATCATACGACTGTCCTCACTTTAAAGAGGAAAAGGCTATTCTCACCGTCATGGCTAAGGATAGAATAACCTTTTCACAGGCAAGGAAAATTTATAGATCCGCCCAACCAAAGGTTGACGGTAAGACCTATGCCGCTACTGTGACCGCTACTTCGTCCTGTTCAAACTGTGCCGACCTGGCGAAAAAGATAGAAGTTCTAACTGACCAAGTTTCGCGTCTACTGTCGCTAGTCACATGTGGTCAATCTTTGAATATTAAAGAACCTGCAAAGACGTCACGTGATTTGGTTCTCCTACCGAGCACCTCCGCGGAGGGGTTAGGTGGCCGAACCAAGTCCGTCAATGAAATATGCACCTCCGGACAAAAGAAATCGCCTGGCAGTATAAAGTCTGTTGCGTCCAAAGTAGTACTACAACGGAATACAGCAAAAAGTAAGTCTGTACTCCAAAGCAGTAAATCGGCACCAACTATGTTGGGTGCTAAAAAACGAATAAATAAAGGAGGGCATGGTACCAAAATCCCTCCGAAATCCAAATCTTCCTCAGATTCCATCCCTGAACGATTGGATATGGAATCTGAGAATTGTTTGCCTGAGACGTCTTCGAACGTCACGGGCAAACGAGAGCGTACCAATGGGTGTCAGATTAACCCATTGCTAAGTTGATAAATGTCTGCAATTAGCAAGTCAGTGATACAATGGAACATCAACGGTGTTAGGAGTCACTTAGAAGATCTTAAAGTACTCGTGCGAGATGTGTATCCAATGTTTGTATGTCTACAGGAGACACATCTCCACGAATCGCATAGTTTTCATGTTAGGGAGTATTCAGTTTTTAGATCAGACTTCGTTACAGAAGACCGAGCTAGAGGTGGCGTAGCCATCCTAACCCGTGACTGCATCGACGCTGTTTCTCTAAACTTAATAACTCCTTTACAAGCAGTAGCCGTTCAAACAGCTGTCCCATATAAAATCACTGTGTGTTGTATGTACTTGCCACCTCAAGAAAACCTGCATCACAGTGACTTGGTGAATTTGATAACACAGTTACCGACTCCGTTCTTATTGGTAGGAGATTTCAATGCCCACCATTTATCTTGGGGATCTCCAAACTGTAACCCTCGAGGACAACTAGTGGAGAGTGTAAGAACAGAACTGGACCTATGCCTGCTAAATGACGGTTCGCCTACTCATTTAGCGGCATCTACTGGTGGATGGACAGCTGTTGACCTATCGATCTGCAGTCCTCAATTAGCTACTAGATGCACATGGTCGGTACTCCATGATTTGTATGGAAGCGACCATGTGCCCATTAAGATCAATTTATGTGACTCCCAACCTTGTTATGCTCGAAATTCCCGTTGGATTTTGCGAAAAGCCAACTGGGACGCCTTTACGACATATTTTGTATCACTTGACACAGATTACCTGACACCCATTGATGCAATTGTTGAAAATTTCACAAAGACCATTTTAAATGCCGCTGTAGAGACCATTCCGAAAACCTCTGCACATCCACGCCGACCACCTGTGCCGTGGTGGAACGACGAATGCACAGAAATCCTCCGTTTACGACGAAGAGCTTTAAGGAGATTTAAGCGTAACCCAACAAGTGACAACCTTCAGGAATATAAAATACTCCGTGCGAAAGCACGGAGGATATTTAGGCTGAGTAGAAAGAACTCTTGGGAACAGTACATTAGCACAATTAGACGAACAACTTCATCCTCCACAGTGTGGAGGAAACTAAGATCAGTTTGTGGTACTTCCATTCCGTTGCCAGCTATTGCGCTGAATCAACCGAATGGAAGTTTGACCACGGACAGTGATAATATTGCTAATGTGCTGGGAAAATCATTTTCTAATTCTTCTGCTACTACAGCCTATAACATAGTATTCCAGAGACATAAATTGAAGGAAGAAGCAATACCGTTTACTGTTGGGTTGTCTGGCGACTCACCTTTAAACACTCCTTTCTCCTTAGGGGAATTGGAGTCAGCTCTCGCGTCAACGAGGGATTCTGCACCAGGTCCTGATTCCATTGTATACTCCATGCTGAAACATCTACCATCATCGGCGAAACTTTTCCTCCTTCGAATATACAATCGGCTATTCGAGGAGCAGTCTTTCCCCGATGCATGGTTAGAAGCGACAGTAATTCCTATCTTAAAACCAGGTAAAGACAAAACCAATCCCAGTAGTTACAGGCCTATAGCTCTAACAAGCGTCTTGTGCAAACTACTGGAGAAGATGGTCAACCGCCGTCTTGTCTGGTACCTAGAAACCAACAATTTCATTTGCAATGAGCAGTGTGGTTTCAGACACGGGCGATCATCGGTTGACCAATTGGTCTTGTTAGAATCCGCTATTCAAGATGCCTTTCTCTTGCGTCAAACACTCGTTGCTGTTTTCTTCGACCTTGAGAAGGCATACGATATGGCATGGAAAAGAGGAATTCTGAACACTTTAAAATCATGGGGTATACAAGGGAATATCCTAGCATTCATCGCTAACTTTCTTTCAGACAGATCTTTCCGCGTTCGACTTGGAGGCACGTATTTTTTTTTTTTTTTTTTTTTTTTTTTTTTTTTTTTTTTTTTTTCCTGGCGAAAAACCAATTGTGGTTATCATCGCCAAACAAAATCTAACACAGCACGCAATGTTTTAAATAAAATCAAATAAATTAATAAATAAACAAATAAATAAATACAACAAAAATTACAAAACAAAATAAAACACCAACAATAAAAAACAAAAAACAACAATATAACAATTAAAAAATCCTTAAAAACTAAATAACAAAATAACAACAAAGAACAATATAACAGTAAATAAATAATATGTAAAACAATAATAGGTAACAATTTACCAATAAATAAATAACAATAACAATAACAGAAAATAAATTTAATTAAAATAAATAAAAGAAACACACAGAATTATATGTATAAATAAAATTTAAAAATATATATATATATATTTATGTATTAAATTTTAAAAAATATTTTCAAGTGGTGCAAGAAAGCGATGACTCGGTCAATGGCCGAGGCATCGTCCCTTAGCACCACCTTTAAACTCCCTTTTAAATTAAAAAGGGCACGAACATTAACTACACTAACACAATCTACCAAAATATGTTTTATTGTGAAGATATCACCGCAATATTGGCATATTGGTGGATCTTCACGACTCATCAAATATCCATGAGTTTGCAAAAGAGTGGCCAACGCGAAGGCGTGTGACCACCACTTCCTCCCTACGTTTTGAACGAATTGAAGACCTCCATGGACGGACGGTATCTTTAATTTCCCTCAGCTTATTCTGAATCACGGTATGCCACTCGTCATTCCAAGCAGCGAGCAATAAATGTTTCGCGAAACACACATAATCAGATGCCATAACCAGTTGAGTAATAGGCACCAAACTTGTAGCTTTCTTCGCCGCTTCATCCGCTTTTGTGTTTCCAAGTACCCCGCAGGGGGGTGCGGACTAGCCGCACCTACGAGGGATTTGGCGTCCTTCGCGGTACCCTAGCCTAAAACTACACCACTCACAAAAACATACACACACACATACACACACCAACACAATCTATACACATTTCAAAACTTACATCTTCGCTTAGGGAATTTTGACTGGTCAGAACCGTTGCGCGTTGGGAGTGCTGAAAAGTCCAGAGCGTGACAAACTCTGGTCTGGGACGCTGATGTGAGCTTGCTCTGCCGAAGACGTAAGCGCGGTTTCTGGTCTACCAGCCGCTTCGGTCCTTGGTCAGGGAGTGTCCGCGGTGCACGGGTGTCGGAGCCCGTGCACAGTATTACGAGTCCTCGACTGATGCCCATCCAGTCGAGCTAAGGAGAAAAGCTATAGGCCTCAGAGTTCTGAGGGTTGGAAATGATCTTAATGTGATCCAGGGGTGTACCCGTTCCTATAGTCTCGCCCGTAACGCTTGACACGATGGCTGGCAAAAAATATTTATGGATTCCAAAACCACGTCAAATATGAATAGTTTAAAAAGAACACGCCAGGATTCTCCTGACGATATAATTACTAAAGATTTGAGTAAAAAGTTGATGGTGGCAACGTCACAGACATTGCCATCAGCAAAGTACTTAGTTGTATCTAGTGCCGAAGAAGGGAAAGATCTTTCCAAAGTTTCTCCTTTCCTGATCAACAAGGCTATTACTGCCTGTGCTGGAGGTCCAGTAGCCTCTATTAAGAAACTCAGAAACGGAACACTGTTAGTTGCGACTTCCACCGAGAGACAGACATGTGCTCTATCTAAAATGACCTCTTTCTTTGATCAGGTCAAGGTATCTGTGGCTCCCCATAGATCCTTGAATTATTCAAAGGGGGTTATCACATGTAGGGATTTAATGTACCTTCCACCCGCAGGGGGGTGCGGACTAGCCGCACCTACGAGGGATTTGGCGTCCCTCGCGGTACCCTAGCCTAACACTACACCACTCACAAAAACATACACACACACATACACACACCAACACAATCTATACACCTTTCAACACTTACATCTTCGCTTAGGGAATTTTGACTGGTCAGAACCGTTGCGCGTTGGGAGTGCTGAAAAGTCCAGAGCGTGACAAACTCTGGTCTGGGACGCTGATGTGAGCTTGCTCTGCCGAAGACGTAAGCGCGGTTTCTGGCCTACCAGCCGCTTCGGTCCTTGGTCAGGGAGTGTCCGCGGTGCATGGGTGTCGGAGCCTGTGCACAGTATTACGAGTCCTCGACTGATGCCCATCCAGTCGAGCTAAGGAGAAAAGCTATAGGCCTCAGAGTTCTGAGGATTGGAAATGATCTTAATGTGATCCAAGGGTGTACCCGTTCCTATAGTCTCGCCCGTAACGCTTGACACGATGGCTGGCAAAAAATATTTATGGATTCCAAAACCACGTCAAATATGACTAGTCTGAAGAGGACACGCCAGGATTCTCCTGACGATCATATACAAAAGGATTTGAGTAAAAAGTTGATGGTGGCAACGTCGCAGACATTGCCATCAGCAAAGTATTTAGTTGTTTCTAGTGCCGAAGAAGGGAAAGATCTTTCCAAAGTTTCTCCCTTCCTTATTAACAAGGCTATTACTGCTTGTGCT
Organism: Prosapia bicincta; assembly: GCA_036971475.1. Lineage (NCBI taxonomy): Eukaryota > Metazoa > Arthropoda > Insecta > Hemiptera > Cercopidae > Prosapia > Prosapia bicincta. The sequence goes on along the minus strand of JBAIZL010000004.1, from coordinate 103,608,041 downwards.
GGAGGCCCAGTAGCCTCTATTAAGAAACTCAGAAACGGAACACTGTTAGTTGCGACTTCCACCGAGAGACAAACATGTGCTCTATCTAAAATGACCTCTTTCTTTGATCAGGTCAAGGTATCTGTGGTTCCCCACAGATCCTTGAATTATTCAAAGGGGGTTATCACATGTAGGGATTTAATGTACCTTCCGGTTGATGAAATTAAATCCGAACTCTCGTCTCAGTCAGTTACGGACGTTGTCAATATAATGAAAATGGACAAAGGAGAAAAAGTAGCAACAGCTTCTTTTATCGTCACTTTTGGAAAGCCGGAAATACCCGAATACTTACATGCAGGTTACCAAAGGCTCTCAGTGAGACCATACGTGGCTAACCCTAGGCGCTGCTTCAAGTGCCAGCGATTTGGGCATATCAGCTCTACCTGTTCGAAGCAGAACGTATGCGGTATATGTAGCGTTGAAGGCCATGATGATAAGGAATGTGTCAATTCTCCGAAATGCGCCAACTGTGGTGGTGACCACCCAGCGCGATCCTACAACTGCCCTACTTTTAAGGAAGAGAAAGCTATCCTAGGCATCATGGCGAAAGACAAGCTGTCGTTTCCAGAGGCCAAAAAACTCTATAGATCTACTCAGCCGAAGGCAGACAGTAAGACTTATGCCGCTACTCTGACCGCTTCCAAATCGTCCTGTAACAACTGTGCCGAGCTGTCGAAAAAAATTGAAGTTCTAACTGAACAAGTTTCTCGCCTTTTGTCCATAGTCACGAATGGTCCTCCTACTTTGAACTTAGTACAACCTGCAGCGACGGATAATGATTTACCTCTTGTACCAATCCCTTCCACTGGGGGGATTGGAGCACGAAATAAATCACTAAGTGAGCCTTGTGTTTCGGTGCAGAAGAAATTATCAACGGGTAGTAAACCATCTGTGCAGAAGACGTTGGAAAAATCCAAACCACGTAGACCGGAGTTACGACAGACCACATCGTCACAGTCGTTACCGGGTATTAAGAAAAATGTAAACAAAGGAGGGAATGTGAAAACTACCCCTCCTAAACCCAAAACTTCCTCAGATTCCATCCCTGAACGGGTGGATATGGAATCTGAGAAATGTAAGCCTGAGACGTCCCAAAACGTCCCAGGCAAGAATGGAGAGAGTACCAATGGGTGTCAAATAAACCCTTTGCTAAGCTAATAAATGTCTTTGCTTAGGAAGTCAGTGATACAATGGAACGTCAACGGTGTTAGGAGTCACATAGAAGAACTTAAAGTACTCGTGCGAGATGTGTACCCAATGTTTGTATGTCTACAGGAGACACATCTCCACGAATCGCATAATTTCCATTTAAGGGAGTATTCAGTTTTTAGATCGGACTTCGTTACAGAAGATCGAGCTAGAGGTGGCGTAGCCATCCTAGCCCGTGACTGTATCGATGCTGTTTCTCTAAACTTAATAACTCCTTTACAAGCAGTAGCCGTTCAAACAGCTGTCCCGTATAAAATCACTGTGTGTTGTGTCTACCTGCCACCACATGAAAACCTGCATCACAGTGATTTAGTGAATTTAATAAGCCAGTTACCAACTCCGTTCTTATTGGTAGGGGATTTTAATGCCCACCATTCGTCTTGGGGATCTCCGACTAGGAACTCTCGAGGTGACCTTGTTGAGAGTGTGAGAACGGAACTGGACTTATGTCTGCTAAATGACGGTTCGCCTACCCATTTAGCAGCATCTACTGGTGGATGGACAGCTGTTGACCTATCGATTTGCAGCCCTCAATTAGCTACTAGATGCACATGGTCGGTACTCAACGATTTGTATGGAAGCGACCATGTGCCTATTAAGATCAGTTTATGTGACTCCCAACCCTGTTATACCCGAAATCCCAGTTGGATTTTGCGAAAAGCCAACTGGGACTCATACTCGAATTACCTTGTATCACTTGACATGGATTATTTGACACCCATTGATGAAAATATAGAAAATTTTAAGAAAGCAATTTTAAATGCCGCTGAAAAGACCATTCCGAAAACCTCTACGAATCCACGCCGACCGCCTGTGCCGTGGTGGAACGATGAATGCACAGAAATCCTCCGTTTACGACGAAGAGCTCTTAGGAAATTTAAACGACACCCAACGAATGGAAACCTTCAGGAATATAAAATACTCCGTGCGAAAGCACGGAGGATATTTAGGCTGAGTAGAAAGAACTCTTGGGAACAGTACATTAGCACAATTAGACGAACAACTCCGTCTTCCACAGTGTGGAGGAAGCTAAGATCAGTTTGTGGTACTTCCACTCCGTTGCCAGCCATTGCGCTGAAGCAACCAGATGGGAGATTAATCACAAACGGTGATGACATTGCTAATGTACTTGGAACATCTTTTTCTAACTTTTCTGCTACTACAGCCTATGATAGATTATTCCAGATTTATAAACTGAAGGAAGAAGCAATACCGTTTACTGTTGGGTCGTCTGGGGACTCTCCTTTAAACACTCCTTTCTCTATAGGGGAATTGGAGTCAGCTCTTGCGTCAACGAAGGATTCTGCACCAGGTCCTGATTCCATTGTGTACTCCATGCTGAAACATCTACCGTCATCTGCGAAACTTGTCCTCCTTCGAATATACAATCGTTTATTCGAGGAGCGCTCTTTCCCCGATGCATGGTTAGAATCGACGGTAATTCCTCTTTTGAAGCCAGGTAAAGACAAAACCAATCCCAGTAGTTATAGACCTATATCCCTTACAAGCGTCTTATGCAAACTACTGGAGAAGATGGTCAACCGCCGTCTTGTCTGGTACCTAGAAACCAATGACCTTATTTGCAACGAACAGTGTGGTTTCAGGCAAGGACGATCATCCGTTGACCAATTGGTTTTGTTAGAATCCGCTATTCAAGATGCCTTTCTCTTGCGTCAAACACTCGTTGCTGTTTTCTTCGACCTTGAGAAGGCATACGATATGGCATGGAAAAGAGGAATTCTGAACACTCTCAAATCATGGAGTATACAAGGGAATATCCTAGCATTCATCGCTAACTTTCTTTCGAATAGATCTTTCCGCATTCGTCTTGGAGGCACGTATTCAAACAGTTATAAACAGGAGAATGGTGTACCGCAGGGCAGCGTGCTGAGCGTCACGCTATTTGCCGTTGCAATAAACAGTATCACGAGTTATATACGATCTCCGGTTCACTGTTCACTCTTTGTAGATGACTTTAGTATATATGTGCCTGCTCGTAGTATGGCAACTGCGGAAAGATCTTTGCAGTTAGCAATATACAGGTTAGAGGAATGGTCTAAATCTACAGGTTTCAAATTCTCTGCTTCGAAGACCCAATGTGTTGCATTTAGTCGTCGTAGGCAACACCAGGAGCCGATCCTTTATCTTGACGGGGTTCAGCTTCAAACCACGGATAGTGTTCGATTTCTAGGTCTTTTATTTGATAAAAGACTCTCATGGATCCCACATGTTCGTGATTTGAAGGTGAGATGCAATAAGAAATTGGATATGTTAAGAGTCCTTAGTGGTACGAATTGGGGAGCAGACAGAACTAGTATGCTTCGATTTTATCGCGCGGTCGTTAGATCGCGCATTGATTATGGCTGTCAAGCCTATTCATCCGCACGACTTACAGTTCTGAAAACTCTCGATGCTGTCCACCACTCTGGACTTAGACTGGCTACTGGTGCATTTAGAACTAGCCCAATCCCTAGTCTTCTTGTCGAGGCTGGGGAACCCGCTCTTTCAAGACGACGTCAGATGCTACAAATATCTTATATATCTGGTCTTCGAAGCAAACCTAAACATCCGGCATTTAATGTAGTGTTTAATAACCGCTACGAACCTACTTATATTGCACGCGAACGTTCAACCGCCCCTTTCGGTACACGGACGTCGCGCATAATTGATAATCTAGAGTCGGAACTTCCTACTACGTTTGAACGATCGATGTGCTGTCTACCTCCATGGATAATAAAAACGCCCCGCTTCGATTTTTCACTGTCCAGTTTTATAAAAACCAATACTCCTAATGTGGTGTACCACCAAGAGTTTTTGGCAATATACAGATCCCACCAGTATAGTGAGATTATTTTCACGGATGGATCTAAACTGGACCATGGCGTTGGGTGTGCATTTTATGCGTCTGGACGTACCTACACTTACGGATTGCCCTCAGCTTGCAGTATTTTCACGGCAGAACTATTTGCTATTTTTAAAGCTTTGACCGTCATTCAATCTGGATCTTCGCATTATCTTTTATGTTCGGATTCCAAAAGTGCTCTTCAGGCTCTTCAGGATGTTTTCTCTAGCAACCCTTTAGTTGGGGACATTTTGTGTGCTGTACACAGGCTTCAATTGGGGGGTGTGGGGGTAACTTTCTGTTGGGTTCCTGGACATTGCGGAATACTTGGAAACACAAAAGCGGATGAAGCGGCGAAGAAAGCTACAAGTTTGGTGCCTATTACTCAACTAGTTATGGCATCTGATTATGTGTGTTTCGCGAAACATTTATTGCTCGCTGCTTGGAATGACGAGTGGCATACCGTGATTCAGAATAAGCTGAGGGATATTAAAGATACCGTCCGTCCATGGAGGTCTTCAATTCGTTCAAAACGTAGGGAGGAAGTGGTGGTTACACGCCTTCGCGTTGGCCACTCTTTTGCAACTCATGGATATTTGATGAGGCGTGAAGATCCACCAATATGCCAATATTGCGGTGATATCTTCACAATAAAACATATTTTAGTAGACTGTGTTAATGTAAGAAATATTCGTGACCTTTTTAATTTAAAAGGGAGTTTGAAGGTGGTACTAAGGGACGATGCCTCGGCCATTGACCGAGTCATCGCTTTCTTGCACCACTTGAAAATATTTTTTAAAATTTAATACATAAATATATATATTTTTTAATTTTATTTATATATATAATTCTCTGTGTTTCTTTTATTTATTTTAATTAAATTTATTTTCTGTTCTTGTTATTGTTATTGAGATTTATTTATTGGTAAATTGTTACCTATTATTGTTTTACATATTATTTATTTACTGTTATATTGTTCTTTGTTGTTATTTTGTTATTTAGTTTTTAAGAATTTTTTCATTGTTATATTGTTGTTTTTTGTTTTTTATTGTTGGTGTTTTATTTTTTTTTGTAATTTTTGTTGTATTTATTTATTTGTTTATTTATTAATTTATTTGATTTTATTTAAAACATTGCGTTCTTTGTTAGATTTTGTTTGGCGATGATAACCACAATTGGTTTTTCGCCAGGAAAAAAAAAAAAAAAAAAAAAAAAAAAAAAAAAAAATGTTTCCAAGTATTCCGCAATGTCCAGGAACCCAACAGAAAGTTACCCCCACACCCCTCAATTGAAGCCTGTGTACAGCACACAAAATGTCCCCAACTAAAGGGTTGCTGGAGAAAACATCCTGAAGAGCCTGAAGAGCACTTTTGGAATCCGAACACAAAAGATAATGCGAGGATTGAGATTGAATGACGGTCAAAGCTTTAAAAATAGCAAATAGTTCTGCCTGTGGCATCCACGCCGACCGCCTGTGCCGTGGTGGAACGATGAATGCACAGAAATCCTCCGTTTACGACGAAGAGCTCTTAGGAGATTTAAACGACACCCAACGAATGGAAACCTTCAGGAATATAAAATACTCCGTGCGAAAGCACGGAGGATATTTAGGCTGAGTAGAAAGAACTCTTGGGAACAGTACATTAGCACAATTAGACGAACAACTCCGTCCTCCACAGTGTGGAGGAAACTAAGATCAGTTTGTGGTACTTCCATTCCGTTGCCAGCCATTGCGCTGAAGCAACCGGATGGAAGAATAATCTCAAACCGTGATGATATTGCTAATGTACTTGGTAAATCGTTTTCTAACTTTTCTGCTACTACAGCCTATAATAGATTATTCCAGATTTATAAACTGAAGGAAGAAGCAATACCGTTTACTGTTGGGTCGTCTGGGGACTCTCCTTTAAACACTCCTTTCTCTATAGGGGAATTGGAGTCAGCTCTTGCGTCAACGAAGGATTCTGCACCAGGTCCTGATTCCATTGTGTACTCCATGCTAAAACATCTACCATCATCGGCGAAACTTGTCCTCCTTCGAGTATACAATCGTTTATTCGAGGAGCGGTCTTTCCCCGATGCATGGTTAGAATCGACTGTAATTCCTCTTTTGAAGCCAGGTAAAGACAAAACCAATCCCAGTAGTTATAGACCTATATCCCTTACAAGCGTCTTATGCAAACTACTGGAGAAGATGGTCAACCGCCGTCTTGTCTGGTACCTAGAAACCAATGACCTTATTTGCAACGAACAGTGTGGTTTCAGGCAAGGACGATCATCCGTTGACCAATTGGTTTTGTTAGAATCCGCTATTCAAGATGCCTTTCTCTTGCGTCAAACACTCGTTGCTGTTTTCTTCGACCTTGAGAAGGCATACGATATGGCATGGAAAAGAGGAATTCTGAACACTTTAAAATCATGGGGTATACAAGGGAATATCCTAGCATTCATCGCTAACTTTCTTTCAAACAGATCTTTCCGCGTTCGACTTGGAGGCACGTATTCAAACAGCTATACACAAGAGAATGGTGTACCGCAGGGCAGCGTGCTGAGCGTCACGCTGTTTGCCGTTGCAATAAATAGTATCACCAGTAATATACGATCTCCGGTACACTGTTCCCTTTTTGTGGATGACTTTTGTTTATATGTGCCTGCTCGTAGTATGGCAACTGCGGAAAGATCTTTGCAGTTAGCAATATACAGATTGGAGGAATGGTCAAAATCTACAGGTTTTAAATTCTCTGCTTCGAAGACCCAATGTGTAGCATTTAGTCGTCGTAGGCAACACCAGGAGCCGATCCTTTTTCTTGACGGGGTTCAGCTTCAAACCACGGATAGTGTTCGATTTCTAGGTCTTTTATTTGATAAAAGACTCTCATGGATCCCACATGTTCGTGATTTGAAGGTGAGATGCAATAAGAAATTGGATATGTTAAGAGTCCTTAGTGGGACGAATTGGGGAGCAGACAGAACTAGTATGCTTCGATTTTATCGCGCGGTCGTTAGATCGCGCATTGATTATGGCTGTCAAGCCTATTCATCCGCACGACTTACAGTTCTGAAAACTCTCGATGCTGTCCACCACTCTGGACTTAGACTGGCTACTGGTGCATTTAGAACTAGCCCAATCCCTAGTCTTCTTGTCGAGGCTGGGGAACCCGCTCTTTCAAGACGACGTCAGATGCTACAAATATCTTACGTTTCTGTTCTTCGAAGCAAACCCAACCACCCGGCATTTGAAAGAGTCTTTTATAATACGCTAAATCAAGTGTACAATACACGTCAACGTTCGACCGCTCCCTTTGGCATACGAACGTTAAGAATATTGGATGACCTTGAGTTGCAACTTCCAACTATGTTTGAACGACAAATGTGCTATCTACCTCCATGGATAATAAAAACGCCGCACTTCGATTTCTCATTGTCCAGTTATATAAAACACGATACTCCTGTTGTGGTCTACCACCAGGAATTTTTATCCATTTATAAATCTCACCAACACAGTGAAATTATTTTCTCTGATGGATCTAAACTGGACAATGGCGTTGGGTGTGCGTTCTATGCATCTGGCTGTACCTACACGTACGGACTGCCCTCAGCTTGCAGTGTTTTCACGGCAGAACTATTTGCTATTTTTAAAGCTTTGACCGTCATTCAATCTCGATCCTCGCATTATCTTTTGTGTTCGGATTCCAAAAGTGCTCTTCAGGCTCTTCAGGATGTTTTCTCTAGCAACCCTTTGGTTGGGGACATTTTGTGTGCTGTACACAGGCTTCAATTGAGGGGTGTGGGGGTAACTTTCTGTTGGGTTCCTGGACATTGCGGAATACTTGGAAACACAAAAGCGGATGAAGCGGCGAAGAAAGCTACAAGTTTGGTGCCTATTACTCAACTGGTTATGGCATCTGATTATGTGTGTTTCGCGAAACATTTATTGCTCGCTGCTTGGAATGACGAGTGGCATACCGTGATTGAGAATAAGCTGAGGGAAATTAAAGATACCGTCCGTCCATGGAGGTCTTCAATTCGTTCAAAACGTAGGGAGGAAGTGGTGGTTACACGCCTTCGCGTTGGCCACTCTTTTGCAACTCATGGATATTTGATGAGTCGTGACGATCCACCAATATGCCAATATTGCGGTGATATCTTCACAATAAAACATATTTTAGTAGACTGTGTTAATGTAAGCAATGTTCGTGCCCTTTTTAATTTAAAAGGGAGTTTAAAGGTGGTGCTAAGTGACGATGCCTCGGCCATTGACCGAGTCATCGCTTTCTTGCACCACTTGAAAATATTTTTTAAAATTTAATACATAAATATATATATATATATATATTTTAATTTTATTTATACATATAATTCTCTGTGTTTCTTTAATTTATTTTAATTAAATTTATTTTCTGTTCTTGTTATTGTTATTGAGATTTATTTATTGGTAAATTGTTATCTATTATTGTTTTACATATTATTTATTTACTGTTATATTGTTCTTTGTTGTTATTTTGTTATTTAGTTTTTAAGAATTTTTTCATTGTTATATTGTTGTTTTTTGTTTTTTATTGTTGGTGTTTTATTTTTTTTTGTAATTTTTGTTGTATTTATTTATTTGTTTATTTATTAATTTATTTGATTTTATTTAAAACATTGCGTTCTTTGTTAGATTTTGTTTGGCGATGATAACCACAATTGGTTTTTCGCCAGGAAAAAAAAAAAAAAAAAAAAAAAAAAAAAAAAAAAAATGTTTCCAAGTATTCCGCAATGTCCAGGAACCCAACAGAAAGTTACCCCCACACCCCTCAATTGAAGCCTGTGTACAGCACACAAAATGTCCCCAACTAAAGGGTTGCTGGAGAAAACATCCTGAAGAGCCTGAAGAGCACTTTTGGAATCCGAACACAAAAGATAATGCGAGGATTGAGATTGAATGACGGTCAAAGCTTTAAAAATAGCAAATAGTTCTGCCGTGAAAACACTGCAAGCTGAGGGCAATCCGTACGTGTAGGTATATCCAGATGCATAAAACGCACACCCAACGCCATTGTCCAGTTTAGATCCATCAGTGAAAATAATTTCACTGTGTTGGTGAGATTTATAAGTGGATAAAAATTCCTGGTGGTAGACCACAACAGGAGTATCGTGTTTTATATAACTGGACAATGAGAAATCGAAGTGCGGCGTTTTTATTATCCATGGAGGTAGATAGCACATTTGTCGTTCAAACATAGTTGGAAGTTGCAACTCAAGGTCATCCAATATTCTTAAAGTTCGTATGCCAAATGGATGGGTCGAACGTTGACGTGTATTGTACACTTCATTTAGCGTATTGTGAAAGACTATTTCAAATGCCGGGTGGTTGGGTTTGCTTCGAAGAACAGAAACGTAAGATATTTGTAGCATCTGACGTCGTCTAGAAAGGGCAGGCTCCCCAGCTTCGACAAGAAGACTAGGGATTGGGCTAGTTCTAAATGCACCAGTAGCCAGTCTAAGTCCAGAGTGGTGGATGGTATCAAGAGTTTTCAGAACTGTAGGTCGTGCAGATGAGTAGACTTGACAACCATAATCTATGCGCGATCTAACGACTGCGCGATAAAATCGAAGCATACTAGTTCTGTCTGCTCCCCAATTCGTACCACTAAGGACTCTTAACATATCCAATTTCTTGCTGCATCTCACCTTCAAATCACGAACATGTGGACTCCATGAGAGTCTTTTATCAAATAAAAGACCCAAAAATCGAACACTATCCGTGGTTTGAAGCTGAACCCCGTCAAGATAAAGGATCGGCTCCTGGTGTTGCCTACGACGACTAAATGCTACACACTGGGTCTTCGAAGCAGAGAATTTAAAACCTGTAGTTCTTGACCATTCCTCTAATCTACTTATTGCTAACTGCAAAGATCTTTCCGCAGTTGCCATACTACGAGCAGGCACATATATACAAAAGTCATCCACAAAAAGGGAACAGTGTACCGGAGATCGTATATTGCTGATGATACTATTTATTGCAACGGCAAATAGGGTGACGCTCAGCACGCTGCCCTGCGGTACACCATTCTCCTGTGTATAGCTGTTTGAATACGTGCCTCCAAGTCGAACGCGGAAAGATCTATTAGAAAGAAAGTTAGCGATGAATGCTAGGATATTCCCTTGTATACCCCATGATTTTAAAGTGTTCAGAATTCCTCTTTTCCATGCCATATCGTATGCCTTTTCAAGGTCGAAGAAAACAGCAACGAGTGTTTGACGCAAGAGAAAGGCATCTTGAATAGCGGATTCTAACAAAACCAATTGGTCAACGGATGATCGTCCTTGCCTGAAACCACACTGTTCGTTGCAAATAAGGTCATTGGTTTCTAGGTACCAGACAAGACGGCGGTTGACCATCTTCTCCAGTAGTTTGCATAAGACGCTTGTAAGGGATATAGGTCTATAACTACTGGGATTGGTTTTGTCTTTACCTGGCTTCAAAAGAGGAATTACAGTCGATTCTAACCATGCATCGGGGAAAGAGCGCTCCTCGAATAAACGATTGTATACTCGAAGGAGGACAAGTTTCGCCGATGATGGTAGATGTTTTAGCATGGAGTACACAATGGAATCTGGACCTGGTGCAGAATCCTTCGTTGACGCAAGAGCTGACTCCAATTCCCCTATAGAGAAAGGAGTGTTTAAAGGAGAGTCCCCAGACGACCCAACAGTAAACGGTATTGCTTCTTCCTTCAGTTTATAAATCTGGAATAATCTATTGTAGGCTGTAGTAGCAGAAAAGTTAGAAAATGATTTACCAAGTACATTAGCAATATCATCACGGTTTGAGATTATTCTTCCATCCGGTTGTTTCAGCGCAATGGCTGGCAACGGAGAGAAAGTACCACAAACTGATCTTAGTTTCCTCCACACTGTGGAAGACGGAGTTGTTCGTCTAATTGTGCTAATGTACTGTTCCCAAGAGTTCTTTCTACTCAGCCTAAAAATCCTCCGTGCTTTCGCACGGAGCATTTTATATTCCTGAAGGTTTCCATTCGTTGGGTGTCGTTTAAACTTCCTAAGAGCTCTTCGTCGTAAACGGAGGATTTCTGTGCATTCATCGTTCCACCACGGCACAGGCGGTCGGCGTGGATACGTAGAGGTTTTCGGAATGGTCTTTTCAGCGGCATTTAAAATTGCTTTCGTAAAATTGTTTATATTTTCATCAATGGGTGTCAAATAATCCATGTCAAGTGATACAAGGTAATTCGAGTAGGAGTCCCAGTTGGCTTTTCGCAAAATCCAACTGGGATTTCGGGTATAACAGGGTTGGGAGTCACATAAACTGATCTTAATAGGCACATGGTCGCTTCCATACAAATCGTTGAGTACCGACCATGTGCATCTAGTAGCTAATTGAGGGCTGCAAAGCGATAGGTCAACAGCTGTCCATCCACCAGTAGATGCTGCTAAATGGGTAGGCGAACCGTCATTTAGCAGACATAAGTCCAGTTCCGTTCTCACACTCTCAACAAGGTCACCTCGAGAGTTCCTAGTCGGAGATCCCCAAGACGAATGGTGGGCATTAAAATCCCCTACCAATAAGAACGGAGTTGGTAACTGGCTTATTAAATTCACTAAATCACTGTGATGCAGGTTTTCTTGTGGTGGCAAGTAGACACAACACACAGTGATTTTATACGGGACAGCTGTTTGAACGGCTACTGCTTGTAAAGGAGTTATTAAGTTTAGAGAAACAGCATCGATACAGTCGCGGGCTAGGATGGCTACGCCACCTCTAGCTCGATCTTCTGTAACGAAGTCCGATCTAAAAACTGAATACTCCCTTAAATGGAAATTATGCGATGCGTGGAGATGTGTCTCCTGTAGACATACAAACATTGGGTACACATCTCGCACGAGTAGTTTAAGTTCTTCTATGTGACTCCTAACACCGTTGACGTTCCATTGTATCACTGACTTCCTAAGCAAAGACATTTATTAGCTTAGCAAAGGGTTTATTTGACATCCATTGGTGCCCTCTCCTTTCTTGCCTGGGACGTTTTTAGACGTCTCAGGCTTACATGTCTCAGATTCCATATCCACCCGTTCAGGGATGGAATCTGAGGAAGTTTTGGGTTTAGGAGGGGTAGTTTTCACATTCCCTCCTTTGTTAGCATTTTTCTTAATGCCCGGTAATGACGGTGGCGATGTGGTCTGTCGTAACACTGGTCTACGTGGTTTGGATTTTTCCGTCTTCTGCACAGAAGGTTTATTACCCGTTGATAATATCTTCTGCACAGAAACACAAGGCTCGCTTAGTGATTTATTTCGTGTTCCAATCCCCCCAGTGGAAGGGACAGGTACACGAGGTAAAACATTATCCGTTGCTGCAGGTTGTACCAAATTCAAGGACGGACCATTCGTGACTATGGACAAAAGGCGAGAAACTTGTTCAGTTAGAGCTTCAATGTTCTTGGACAGCTCAGCACAGTTGGAACAAGACGATTTTGAAGCGGTCAGGGTAGCGGCATAAGTCTTACTGTCTGCCTTCGGCTGAGTAGATCTATAGAGTTTTTTGGCCTCTGGAAACGACAGCTTGTCTTTCGCCATGATGCCTAGGATAGCTTTCTCTTCCTTAAAAGTAGGGCAGTTGTAGGATCGCGCTGGGTGGTCACCACCACAGTTGGCGCATTTCGGAGAATTGACACATTCCTTATCATCATGGCCTTCAACGCTACATATACCGCATACGTTCTGCTTCGAACAGGTAGAGCTGATATGCCCAAATCGCTGGCACTTGAAGCAGCGCCTAGGGTTAGCCACGTATGGTCTCACTGAGAGCCTTTGGTAACCTGCATGTAAGTATTCGGGTATTTCCGGCTTTCCAAAAGTGACGATAAAAGAAGCTGTTGCTACTTTTTCTCCTTTGTCCATTTTCATTATATTGACAACGTCCGTAACTGACTGAGACGAGAGTTCGGATTTAATTTCATCAACCGGAAGGTACATTAAATCCCTACATGTGATAACCCCCTTTGAATAATTCAAGGATCTATGGGGAGCCACAGATACCTTGACCTGATCAAAGAAAGAGGTCATTTTAGATAGAGCACATGTTTGTCTCTCGGTGGAAGTCGCAACTAACAGTGTTCCGTTTCTGAGTTTCTTAATAGAGGCTACTGGACCTCCAGCACAGGCAGTAATAGCCTTGTTGATCAGGAAAGGAGAAACTTTGGAAAGATCTTTCCCTTCTTCGGCACTAGATACAACTAAGTACTTTGCTGATGGCAATGTCTGTGACGTTGCCACCATCAACTTTTTACTCAAATCTTTAGCAATTATATCGTCAGGAGAATCCTGGCGTGTTCTTTTTAAACTAGTCATATTTGACGTGGTTTTGGAATCCATAAATATTTTTTGCCAGCCATCGTGTCAAGCGTTACGGGCGAGACTATAGGAACGGGTACACCCTTGGATCACATTAAGATCATTTCCAACCCTCAGAACTCTGAGGCCTATAGCTTTTCTCCTTAGCTCGACTGGATGGGCATCAGTCGAGGACTCGTAATACTGTGCACGGGCTCCGACACCCGTGCACCGCGGACACTCCCTGACCAAGGACCGAAGCGGCTGGTAGACCAGAAACCGCGCTTACGTCTTCGGCAGAGCAAGCTCACATCAGCGTCCCAGACCAGAGTTTGTCACGCTCTGGACTTTTCAGCACTCCCAACGCGCAACGGTTCTGACCAGTCAAAATTCCCTAAGCGAAGATGTAAGTTTTGAAATGTGTATAGATTGTGTTGGTGTGTGTATGTGTGTGTGTATGTTTTTGTGAGTGGTGTAGTGTTAGGCTAGGGTACCGCGAAGGACGCCAAATCCCTCGTAGGTGCGGCTAGTCCGCACCCCCCTGCGGGTTTGGAGGCACGTATTCAAACAGCTATACACAGGAGAATGGTGTACCGCATGGCAGCGTGCTTAGCGTCACGCTATTTGCCGTTGCAATAAATAGTATCACCAGCAATATACGATCTCCGGTACACTGTTCCCTTTTTGTGGATGACTTTTGTATATATGTGCCTGCTCGGTGTATGGCAACAGCGGAAAGGTCTTTGCAGTTAGCAATGTACAGATTAGAGGAATGGTCAAAAGCTACAGGTTTCAAATTCTCTGCTTCGAAGACCCAATGTGTAGCATTTAGTCGTCGTAGGCAGCACCAGGTGCCGATTCTTTATCTTGATGGGATTCAGCTTCAAACCACGGATAGTGTTCGATTTTTGGGTCTTTTATTTGATAGAAGGCTCTCATGGATCCCACATGTTCGTGATTTGAAGGTGAGATGCAGCAAGAAATTGGATATGTTAAGAGTCCTTAGTGGTACGAATTGGGGAGCAGACAGAACTAGTATGCTTCGGTTTTATCGCGCAGTCGTTAGATCGCGCATAGATTATGGTTGTCAAGCCTATTCATCTGCACGACCTACTGTTCTGAAAACTCTTGATACCATCCACCACTCTGGACTTAGACTGGCTACTGGTGCATTTAGAACTAGCCCAATTCCTAGTCTTCTTGTCGAAGCTGGGGAACCTGCCCTTTCTAGACGACGTCAGATGCTACAAATATCTTACGTTTCTGTTCTTCGAAGCAAACCCAACCACCCGGCATTTGAAATAGTCTTTCACAATACGCTAAATGAAGTGTACAATACACGTCAACGTTCGACCCATCCATTTGGCATACGAACTTTAAGAATATTGGATGACCTTGAGTTGCAACTTCCAACTACGTTTGAACGACAAATGTGCTATCTACCTCCATGGATAATAAAAACGCCGCACTTCGATTTCTCATTGTCCAGTTATATAAAACACGATACTCCTGTTGTGGTCTACCACCAGGAATTTTTATCCATTTATAAATCTCACCAACACAGTGAAATTATTTTCACTGATGGATCTAAACTGGACAATGGCGTTGGGTGTGCGTTTTATGCATCTGGATGTACCTACACGTACGGATTGCCCTCAGCTTGCAGTGTTTTCACGGCAGAACTATTTGCTATTTTTAAAGCTTTGACCGTCATTCAATCTCAATCCTCGCATTATCTTTTGTGTTCGGATTCCAAAAGTGCTCTTCAGGCTCTTCAGGATGTTTTCTCTAGCAACCCTTTAGTTGGGGACATTTTGTGTGCTGTACACAGGCTTCAATTGAGGGGTGTGGGGGTGACTTTCTGTTGGGTACCTGGACATTGCGGAATACTTGGAAACACAAAAGCGGATGAAGCGGCGAAGAAAGCTACAAGTTTGGTGCCTATTACTCAACTAGTTATGGCATCCGATTATGTGTGTTTCGCGAAACATTTATTGCTCGCTGCTTGGAATGACGAGTGGCATACTGTGATTGAGAATAAGCTGAGGGAAATTAAAGATACCGTCCGTCCATGGAGGTCTTCAATTCGTTCAAAACGTAGGGAGGAAGTGGTGGTTACACGCCTTCGCGTTGGCCACTCTTTTGCAACTCATGGATATTTGATGAGGCGTGAAGATCCACCAATATGCCAATATTGCGGTGATACCTTCACAATAAAACATATTTTGGTAGATTGTGTTAGTGTAAGCAATATTCGTGCCCTTTTTAATTTAAAAGGGAGTTTGAAGGTGGTGCTAAGGGACGATGCCTCGGCCATTGACCGAGTCATCGCTTTCTTGCACCACTTGAAAATATTTTTTAAAATTTAATACATAAATATATATATTTTTTAAATTTTATTTATACATATAATTCTCTGTGTTTCTTTTATTTATTTTAATTAAATTTATTTTGTGTTCTTGTTATTGTTATTGAGATTTATTTACTGCTAAATTGTTACCTATTATTGTTTTACATATTTTATATTTACTGTTATATTGTTCTTTGTTGTTATTTTGTTATTTAGTTTTTAAGAATTTTTTCATTGTTATATTGTTGTTTTTTGTTTTTTATTGTTGGTGTTTTTTGTCTTGAAATTTTTGTTGTATTTATTTATTCGTTAGTTGATTTTATTTAAAACATTGCGTTCAGTGTTAGATTTTGTTTGGCGATGATAACCACAATTGGTTTTTCGCCAGGAAAAAAAAAAAAAAAAAAAAAAAAAAAAAAAAAAAAATTGACTGGTCAGAATCGTTGCGCGTTGGGAGTGCTGAAAGGTCCAGAGCTTGACAAACTCTGGTCTGGGACGCTGCTGTGAGCTTGCTCTGCCGAAGACGTATGCGCGGTTGCTGGTCCGCTAGCCACTTCGGTCCTTGGTCAGGGAGTGTCCGCGGTGCACAGGTGTCGGAGCCTGTGCACAGTATTACGAGTTCTCGACTGATGCCCATCCAGTCGAGCTAAGGAGGAAACTATGGGCCCCAGAGTTCTGGGGGTTGGAAATGATCGAAAGTGATCCATGGGTGTACCCGTTCTCATAGTCTCGCCCGTAACGCCTGACACGATGGTTAGCTTAAAAACAAATTATGGAAAACCAACAAATGTCCAACCAGTTTAATGTAAAGAGGCGTCGTGAGGTTTCTCCGAAAATGCCTAGAGAAGTAAATACGAGGAACGAAATGATTTTAGAATCACCAAAGTTTTTAGTTGTGTCTTGCGCAGAAGCTGGAAAAGATCTGTCAAAGGTTCGCCCTTTGTAATCCAAAAGGCTATAACTGGCGCAGCAGGACCTGTCTCTTCCATAAGGAAGTTAAGGAACGGAACACTGCTGATAGAAACAAGCAATGCGAAGCAGTCACAGTTATTACTAAAAATGACCTCCTTCTTTGATCAGGTCAAGGTTTCGGTGGCTCCCCACAAAACCTTGAACTCATCAAAGGGAGTAATATCATGCAGGGATCTGTTGTATGTCCGTGAGGACGAAATTAAATCAGAACTGGTATCAGAAGGCGTAACAGATGTCGTACGAATAATGAGGATGGAAAACGGCCAGAGAGTTCCAACAACATCAATTATCCTGACATTCGGGAAACCATCTATCCCGGAATATTTATATGCTGGCTATCAACGGCTTTCTGTTAGGCCCTACGTTCCCAATCCACGCCGGTGCTTTAAATGCCAACGTTTTGGACACGTAAGTTCTTCTTGCTCCAAGCCAGAGGTATGCGGACAGTGTGCATCTGAAGGCCATACTGATAAGGTTTGCACAAGTGCTCCAAAATGCCCAAACTGTGCTGGTGATCACCCTGCTCGCTCCTTTAACTGCCCAAAGTTCAAGGAGGAGAAAGCGATCCTCAGCATAATGGCAAAGGACAAAACATCTTTCCACGAAGCGAAAAAGAAGTTCAAGTCAACTCAACCTAGACTTGAAACGAAATCTTATGCCTCAGCTATCACCACTGAGAAGTCGTGTTCCAATTGCGTTGAGCTAAACAAGAAAATTGAAGTTCTCACGGAGCAAGTTAGCCAGCTATTAGCTTTAATGACGAAAAATTCTGTTTCCAACTTAAATAATAATGTTGAATGTGCGAAGAAATCTCCATTACCAGATACCTCTGGTAGAGTTAGAAGAAGCAAGACACTATTAGAGACAAGTGTGAAACCTATTCCAACTATGAGTAATAATATTAAAAATAACAATAACAACAAAACTGCACCTGTGAAAGTGGGTGCAAAATTAAAAGCGACTCAAAAGAGGATCATTTCTAACTCCCCTTCTGAGTCAAAAAATTCCTCAGATTCCACCACTACAATAGTGGTGATGGATTCTGATGACTCCTTGCCTGGAACGTCCAACATTCCAGGCCAACAAATTTTCAATGACGGCAGTGAGAGCCAGGTGAATCCATTTCACTAAAATACAATGTGTTAGATTTAGTTTGGCGATGATAACCACAAATGGTTTTTCGCCAGGAAAAAAAAAAAAAAAAAAAAAAAAAAAAAAAAAAAAAAAAAAAAATGCAGTATGGGTTTCAAGTTGCGTACCCTTACAACATTTTTGTAAAATTGTACCCCTGAATTAGATTCTGGTCTAACCAAATTTTGAGTAACAATAAAAACAATATGAAATAGGTCCTAATATGAGTAATATATTTTGAGAATACATTTTATCATTGCATTACAATTTTATAAAGAAATACGTTCAGAACTAATAACTTTTAAAAAATTACCTTGGCTATTAGTTTTGTTATTTTTATAACAGAGTTTATGAAAAAAACGAAAACACTTTAGGCCTAATTACTGTTTTACTTTTACATTAGTGAGATTCCTGTGCTTGTTTTGCTGCACACAGAATTTTGAAGTTCAGCTCGAAGGAAGCCAAGTACATTCTCATACCTGGGCTGCATCTAACGTATTTCTCTATTTGTTATTGACAAACGATCTTTCCACCAATACAGAGGATGGAAAATGCAACAAAACCTTTAGTTCCATGTCAGACAGATGTTCGTATTCACTGTGTAGATCCAACCAGACTTATGAGAGGTTTTATCTTGAAAGACGATTTCAGTGCACTGTCAGTAGACATTTCAATCAGACATTTTTGTGTGTAATATCTAACTGTGCTGATTGAAAATTCTCTTCAGGAAAAGGATTTTGGTGAATTCTTTCATCAAGCTTTGGAGAGGATCTCACAAATAACGATTTTAATCCTTTTAATCAGATATTTGTCATTTAACATCACTAGAAAGTTGCAATTAATTCTTTTTCAAAAGGTCATGATAATTCTCAAATACTTCTGACTGACCCTGAAGAATAAAAGACCTCCAAAGGCAATCTTTTCATCATAGATTGTATCTTTTCTGAAACTGTAGATCGTCAGTGAACTTACCTGGATGCTCAGATTAACCTTATCTATTTGTTGAAAAATATCAGATACTTGAGGTAAACATTACAGTCTATCGCTGTCATGTACCTTGGATGGCAGGTGGAAAGGAGTACCAGGAAAGAGGAATTGGAAAGGAGTGTGCCAGATGAAATGGTGGAAAAAATAACTACATTACAAGCCTGAGATCAACTAATTCATTATACATATCCGCCATTACACGTTTTCACTCCACGAATCTCCTAGCAAATGTCTCCCATCAGGTTTTCAAAGTCATCATTAGCCATCTCGTGTTTTTTCACAAAATCGGGCACTAGCGATTGGAGCATATGATTTTGAATCTGTCGGGAGATTCTTACCAATGATACTCATGTACTCACGACCTTCTTGTTCATCAATACAAATAAATTTTCATTCCTCTCTCTATCCAATATATTTTAAGTTTCTCCTCGATGTCCATCCATGTCATCTTGTATATTATATTTACCATGCACACATGCTATCAGTGGGAAGAGGAGCCACGGACACCCACCAGTCTATTGCCTCCTTTTTGTATAGCTGTCTGTCACTCTTATGTTTGAGTGTTTCTATTGCTATGTATTCAGAAGGCACTTTGTGCTTTGCATAATGGTATTCATGTACTCACGACCTTCTTGTTCATCAATACAAATAAATTTCCATTCCTCTCCATCCAATATATTTTAAGCTTCTCCTCGATGTCCATCCTTGTCATCTTGTATACACCCTATTATATTTACCATGCACACATGCTATCAGTGGGAAGAGGAGCCACGGACACCCACCAGTCTATTGCCTCCTTTATGTATAACTGTCTGTCACTCTTATGTTTGAGTGTTTCTATTGCTATGAATTCAGAATGCACTTTGTGCTTCGTGGCCCTTGCTCTGTAAACGATGATGGGAAATTTCCAGGACGTTCTTTCCATGGTAGATATTAAAGACTTTGGGTACGGTATCAAACCTTAGTGCAATTCGAACCATTTTCAGGTTCCATGCTGGGGTCTCTTCTATGACTTTTATTGCTCTACCTTTCAGATTCAATACTTGTTCACTGCCAGCACTAACAGGTCTCGATATCCGTTGCATTTTTTCCATGACCTAGTTTCATAGAAATAATTGCTCGGTTTACTACACTGATAAACGTCGAGCGTCATTTATCTTTAAGGCGGCCAGTTTTACGTAGATTAAGAGCATCATAACTAGGTTGTTTTATCAATCACGTTCCTGTATGTTAGGCCGTTAGGTAAAATTTAAAACAAATATACTCGGAGTTTAAACCTGTAGCTCCCTAACCGCAAGGAGGTGCGGCTAGGCCGCACCTACTAAGAGGGGTTTGGCGTTCCTATGAGTAAACACTCCTAAACACGACTGACAACATTTAATTCACTTCTACACACTATTACAGTTCTACATACAACATTAACAACATAATCTTTATACATACGAACAATTGAATCTTCTCGTTGGGTTTTTTTAATGATCAGCGATGCGCGTTGGGAGTGCTGAAAGACCATAGCTTGACAAACTCTGGTCCGGGATACTGTGAATTTGCTCTGCCGTAAATCTAAGCGTGGTTGCTGATCTTCTAGTCACTTCAGCTCTTTGTCAGAGAGTGACCTTTAAAAAATACCGTCAGATTTGATTAGTTTAAAAAGGATACGGTAGGATTTATCTTAGGAGCTTAGTATTGCAGACGGAAATAAGAAGTTGATGGTGGGACTACCCGTAAAGGTTTGCGAACTAACCGCACATAGTAATAAGGATATGACGTCCCTCGCGGTACCGCGGTGAAACACAAACACAATTGACAACACTTACTTCACTACTACACACGCTATACCACTTCTACACCCGCAGGGGGGTGCGGACTAGCCGCACCTACGAGGGATTTGGCGTCCCTCGCGGTACCCTAGCCTAACACTACACCACTCACAAAAACATACACACACACATACACACACCAACACAATCTATACACATTTCAAAACTTACATCTTCGCTTAGGGAATTTTGACTGGTCAGAACCGTTGCGCGTTGGGAGTGCTGAAAAGTCCAGAGCGTGACAAACTCTGGTCTGGGACGCTGATGTGAGCTTGCTCTGCCGAAGACGTAAGCGCGGTTTCTGGTCTACCAGCCGCTTCGGTCCTTGGTCAGGGAGTGTCCGCGGTGCACGGGTGTCGGAGCCCGTGCACAGTATTACGAGTCCTCGACTGATGCCCATCCAGTCGAGCTAAGGAGAAAAGCTATAGGCCTCAGAGTTCTGAGGGTTGGAAATGATCTTAATGTGATCCAAGGGTGTACCCGTTCCTATAGTCTCGCCCGTAACGCTTGACACGATGGCTGGCAAAAAATATTTATGGATTCAAAAACCCCGTCAAATATGACTAGCTTAAAGAGAACACGCCAGGATTCTCCTGACGATCATATTGAAAAGGATTTGAGTAAAAAGTTGATGGTGGCAACGTCGCAGACATTGCCATCAGCAAAGTATTTAGTTGTTTCTAGTGCCGAAGAAGGGAAAGATCTTTCAAAAGTTTCTCCCTTCCTTATTAACAAGGCTATTACTGCGTGTGCTGGAGGCCCAGTAGCCTCTATCAAGAAACTCAGAAACGGAACACTGTTAGTTGCGACTTCCACCGAGAGACAAACCCGTGCTCTATCTAAAATGACCTCTTTCTTTGACCAGGTCAAGGTATCTGTGGCTCCCCACAGATCCTTGAATTACTCAAAGGGGGTCATCACATGTAGGGACTTAATGTACATTTCAGTTGATGAAATTAAGTCCGAACTGTCGTCTCAGTCAGTTACGGACGTTGTCCCTATCATGAAAATGGACAAAGGAGAAAAGGTAGCAACAGCTTCTTTTATCGTTACCTTCGGCAAACCGGAAATACCCGAATATTTACATGCAGGTTACCAAAGGCTCTCAGTGAGACCATACGTGGCTAACCCTAGGCGCTGCTTCAAGTGCCAGCGATTTGGGCATATCAGCTCTACGTGTTCGAAGCAGAACGTATGCGGTATATGTAGCGTCGAAGGCCATGATGATAAGGATTGTGTTAATTCTCCGAAATGCGCCAACTGTGGTGGTGACCACCCAGCGCGATCCTACAACTGTCCCACGTTCAAGGAAGAGAAAGCTATCCTAGGCATCATGGCGAAAGACAAGCTGTCGTTTCCAGAGGCCAAAAAACTCTATCGTTCCACTCAGCCAAAGACAGACAGTAAGACTTATGCCGCTACTCTGACCGCTTCCAAATCGTCCTGTAACAACTGTGCCGAGCTGTCGAAAAAAATTGAAGTTCTAACTGAACAAGTTTCTCGCCTTTTGTCCATAGTCACGAATGGTCCTCCTACTTTGAACTTAGTACAACCTGCAGCGACGGATAATGATTTACCTCTTGTACCAATCCCTTCCACTGGGGGGATTGGAGCACGAAATAAATCACTAAGTGAGCCTTGTGTTTCGGTGCAGAAGAAATTATCAACGGGTAGTAAACCATCTGTGCAGAAGACGTTGGAAAAATCCAAACCACGTAGACCGGAGTTACGACAGACCACATCGTCACAGTCGTTACCGGGTATTAAGAAAAATGTAAACAAAGGAGGGAATGTGAAAACTACCCCTCCTAAACCCAAAACTTCCTCAGATTCCATCCCTGAACGGGTGGATATGGAATCTGAGAAATGTAAGCCTGAGACGTCCCAAAACGTCCCAGGCAAGAATGGAGAGAGTACCAATGGGTGTCAAATAAACCCTTTGCTAAGCTAATAAATGTCTTTGCTTAGGAAGTCAGTGATACAATGGAACGTCAACGGTGTTAGGAGTCACATAGAAGAACTTAAAGTACTCGTGCGAGATGTGTACCCAATGTTTGTATGTCTACAGGAGACACATCTCCACGAATCGCATAATTTCCATTTAAGGGAGTATTCAGTTTTTAGATCGGACTTCGTTACAGAAGATCGAGCTAGAGGTGGCGTAGCCATCCTAGCCCGTGACTGTATCGATGCTGTTTCTCTAAACTTAATAACTCCTTTACAAGCAGTAGCCGTTCAAACAGCTGTCCCGTATAAAATCACTGTGTGTTGTGTCTACTTGCCACCACATGAAAACCTGCATCACAGTGATTTAGTGAATTTAATAAGCCAGTTACCAACTCCGTTCTTATTGGTAGGGGATTTTAATGCCCACCATTCGTCTTGGGGATCTCCGACTAGGAACTCTCGAGGTGACCTTGTTGAGAGTGTGAGAACGGAACTGGACTTATGTCTGCTAAATGACGGTTCGCCTACCCATTTAGCAGCATCTACTGGTGGATGGACAGCTGTTGACCTATCGATTTGCAGCCCTCAATTAGCTACTAGATGCACATGGTCGGTACTCAACGATTTGTATGGAAGCGACCATGTGCCTATTAAGATCAGTTTATGTGACTCCCAACCCTGTTATACCCGAAATCCCAGTTGGATTTTGCGAAAAGCCAACTGGGACTCATACTCGAATTACCTTGTATCACTTGACATGGATTATTTGACACCCATTGATGAAAATATAGAAAATTTTAAGAAAGCAATTTTAAATGCCGCTGAAAAGACCATTCCGAAAACCTCTACGCATCCACGCCGACCGCCTGTGCCGTGGTGGAACGATGAATGCACAGAAATCCTCCGTTTACGACGAAGAGCTCTTAGGAAATTTAAACGACACCCAACGAATGGAAACCTTCAGGAATATAAAATACTCCGTGCGAAAGCACGGAGGATATTTAGGCTGAGTAGAAAGAACTCTTGGGAACAGTACATTAGCACAATTAGACGAACAACTCCGTCTTCCACAGTGTGGAGGAAGCTAAGATCAGTTTGTGGTACTTCCACTCCGTTGCCAGCCATTGCGCTGAAGCAACCAGATGGGAGATTAATCACAAACGGTGATGACATTGCTAATGTACTTGGAACATCTTTTTCTAACTTTTCTGCTACTACAGCCTATGATAGATTATTCCAGATTTATAAACTGAAGGAAGAAGCAATACCGTTTACTGTTGGGTCGTCTGGGGACTCTCCTTTAAACACTCCTTTCTCTATAGGGGAATTGGAGTCAGCTCTTGCGTCAACGAAGGATTCTGCACCAGGTCCTGATTCCATTGTGTACTCCATGCTGAAACATCTACCGTCATCTGCGAAACTTGTCCTCCTTCGAATATACAATCGTTTATTCGAGGAGCGCTCTTTCCCCGATGCATGGTTAGAATCGACGGTAATTCCTCTTTTGAAGCCAGGTAAAGACAAAACCAATCCCAGTAGTTATAGACCTATATCCCTTACAAGCGTCTTATGCAAACTACTGGAGAAGATGGTCAACCGCCGTCTTGTCTGGTACCTAGAAACCAATGACCTTATTTGCAACGAACAGTGTGGTTTCAGGCAAGGACGATCATCCGTTGACCAATTGGTTTTGTTAGAATCCGCTATTCAAGATGCCTTTCTCTTGCGTCAAACACTCGTTGCTGTTTTCTTCGACCTTGAGAAGGCATACGATATGGCATGGAAAAGAGGAATTCTGAACACTCTCAAATCATGGGGTATACAAGGGAATATCCTAGCATTCATCGCTAACTTTCTTTCGAATAGATCTTTCCGCATTCGTCTTGGAGGCACGTATTCAAACAGTTATAAACAGGAGAATGGTGTACCGCAGGGCAGCGTGCTGAGCGTCACGCTATTTGCCGTTGCAATAAACAGTATCACGAGTTATATACGATCTCCGGTTCACTGTTCACTCTTTGTAGATGACTTTAGTATATATGTGCCTGCTCGTAGTATGGCAACTGCGGAAAGATCTTTGCAGTTAGCAATATACAGGTTAGAGGAATGGTCTAAATCTACAGGTTTCAAATTCTCTGCTTCGAAGACCCAATGTGTTGCATTTAGTCGTCGTAGGCAACACCAGGAGCCGATCCTTTATCTTGACGGGGTTCAGCTTCAAACCACGGATAGTGTTCGATTTCTAGGTCTTTTATTTGATAAAAGACTCTCATGGATCCCACATGTTCGTGATTTGAAGGTGAGATGCAATAAGAAATTGGATATGTTAAGAGTCCTTAGTGGTACGAATTGGGGAGCAGACAGAACTAGTATGCTTCGATTTTATCGCGCGGTCGTTAGATCGCGCATTGATTATGGCTGTCAAGCCTATTCATCCGCACGACTTACAGTTCTGAAAACTCTCGATGCTGTCCACCACTCTGGACTTAGACTGGCTACTGGTGCATTTAGAACTAGCCCAATCCCTAGTCTTCTTGTCGAGGCTGGGGAACCCGCTCTTTCAAGACGACGTCAGATGCTACAAATATCTTATATATCTGGTCTTCGAAGCAAACCTAAACATCCGGCATTTAATGTAGTGTTTAATAACCGCTACGAACCTACTTATATTGCACGCGAACGTTCAACCGCCCCTTTCGGTACACGGACGTCGCGCATAATTGATAATCTAGAGTCGGAACTTCCTACTACGTTTGAACGATCGATGTGCTGTCTACCTCCATGGATAATAAAAACGCCCCGCTTCGATTTTTCACTGTCCAGTTTTATAAAAACCAATACTCCTAATGTGGTGTACCACCAAGAGTTTTTGGCAATATACAGATCCCACCAGTATAGTGAGATTATTTTCACGGATGGATCTAAACTGGACCATGGCGTTGGGTGTGCATTTTATGCGTCTGGTCGTACATACACTTACGGATTGCCCTCAGCTTGCAGTATTTTCACGGCAGAACTATTTGCTATTTTTAAAGCTTTGACCGTCATTCAATCTGGATCTTCGCATTATCTTTTATGTTCGGATTCCAAAAGTGCTCTTCAGGCTCTTCAGGATGTTTTCTCTAGCAACCCTTTAGTTGGGGACATTTTGTGTGCTGTACACAGGCTTCAATTGGGGGGTGTGGGGGTAACTTTCTGTTGGGTTCCTGGACATTGCGGAATACTTGGAAACACAAAAGCGGATGAAGCGGCGAAGAAAGCTACAAGTTTGGTGCCTATTACTCAACTAGTTATGGCATCTGATTATGTGTGTTTCGCGAAACATTTATTGCTCGCTGCTTGGAATGACGAGTGGCATACCGTGATTCAGAATAAGCTGAGGGATATTAAAGATACCGTCCGTCCATGGAGGTCTTCAATTCGTTCAAAACGTAGGGAGGAAGTGGTGGTTACACGCCTTCGCGTTGGCCACTCTTTTGCAACTCATGGATATTTGATGAGGCGTGAAGATCCACCAATATGCCAATATTGCGGTGATATCTTCACAATAAAACATATTTTAGTAGACTGTGTTAATGTAAGAAATATTCGTGACCTTTTTAATTTAAAAGGGAGTTTGAAGGTGGTACTAAGGGACGATGCCTCGGCCATTGACCGAGTCATCGCTTTCTTGCACCACTTGAAAATATTTTTTAAAATTTAATACATAAATATATATATTTTTTAATTTTATTTATATATATAATTCTCTGTGTTTCTTTTATTTATTTTAATTAAATTTATTTTCTGTTCTTGTTATTGTTATTGAGATTTATTTATTGGTAAATTGTTACCTATTATTGTTTTACATATTATTTATTTACTGTTATATTGTTCTTTGTTGTTATTTTGTTATTTAGTTTTTAAGAATTTTTTCATTGTTATAGGTTTATTGTTGTTTTTTGTTATTTATTGTTGTTGTTTTTTTTGTTTTGTAATTTTTGTTGTATTTATTTATTTGTTTATTTATTAATTTATTTGATTTTATTTAAAACACCGCGTTCTGTGTTAGATTTTGTTTGGCGATGATAACCTCAATTGGTTTTTCGCCAGGAAAAAAAAAAAAAAAAAAAAAAAAAAAAAAAAAAAAATACCACTTCTACACACATAAACAACGTAATCTTTATACGTACGAACACTTTAATCTTCTTGGGATTTTAACTGTTAATAATTGTTGCGCGTTGGGAGTGCTGAAAGACCAAAGTTTGAAAACGTAGCACGGCAGCCTTCCGCTTTCGTCTTGGTGGCACATATCCATTCAATTATAAACAGGATAACGGAGTACTAGAGCGTCACGTTATTTGCTTTTTTCATTAAACGTATTAAAGTGTATAATCTCCGCTACAGTGTTCTATATTTTTGTAGAATATTTCAGTATTTACGTGCCTGCTTGCAGTATGGCAACCGCGGGGGGCGGGTGTACGAATCTCAATAAGCTGATTGAAAAAAAGGATACCGTCATTCTACGGAGGTCTTCTAATCGTTGGAAACATAAGGAAGAAGTGGTGGTTATCTGCCTTCGCATCAGTCAGTTGTTTCTTACTCTATGGTCGTGAGAATCTGTCATTGTGTCAAATATTTGAGGATACCATTACAATTACGCATATGGCGTTAGGTTGTGGTGGTTTGTCTAACGTTCGTTAAAGTTTAAATTTAAACTGTATTTTGAAAGTGGTGCTGAGTTACGATGCCTCGGTCATTGGCCGTGCCTTCGCCTACTTGCCCCACTGAAATATATTATTTAAAATTTAATATTCTACTCGTTATAAATAAGTAATTTTTCATTTTAAATATTTATAATACACAGGGGTACTTCCATATCAGTGGGTATTGGGGTCCAAAATTACAGCGGTTACGAGAAACCGCGGATAACAAGGATGAGGTAAGTTATCCACGTTAACAGGCAAATACTATAGCTAGAGACATTTACAGTATACAATAGTGCATGTACTCGGTGCACTGTATAATTTTTAAAATATTACAGTATAGTACGTAAGTAATGTTATGTACAGTAGGCCCATTGTGATTACTGTTTGTACTTACCGGCACGTAGTGTACATTACTCCATTTCTTTTGCAGCTACTAACAACAAAACGTTTACTAATAAAAGTAATATTTATTTATGGATAAATTGTTAATTATTGTTGTATAGTTCTTTATTGTTATGTAGTTTTTATATTTTAATATTATTTGTTTATTGTTTACTGTTGTTTGTTTTTATATATTTATTTTTCCAAATGTATATTACTTGAACCCTTGATTGGCGATGATGACCAAAATTAGTTTTTCGCCAAAAAAATAAAATGTGGCGGTTTTACTTTGTGCAATGTATACAGAGTAGTATATATATTTGATGTATATTAATATTATTATCTTTAATAGTCTACACGTTTAGTGTTTTTATTTGTTTGGTAATAATGATGAGTTTGTAAATGTGATGTTTGTGTTTGTAAATTTGTAAGATTGACAAATACAAAGCTTTTTAAAGGATAAAAGTTTTACAAAATAATCCTATTTACGCTTAGGCAAATATATATGATAAGAGCTAGCAATTGTATGTGGAATATACGAGTACGTATTCTGTTTTTAAAGCACGCATTTTCAAATAAAATAGAATGTTGTAAGCAGACACAAATGAGGATACCTGCTAGTGAAACTAAAACGGGAATATTATGCAGAAGAGCTGTTCCGCTAATGAGACGTCTTCTGCAAGTGTTCTTCAAGTCGTATTTCAAAACAACCTATTATAC
The DNA here is from genome assembly GCA_036971475.1 of Prosapia bicincta. Taxonomy (NCBI): domain Eukaryota; kingdom Metazoa; phylum Arthropoda; class Insecta; order Hemiptera; family Cercopidae; genus Prosapia; species Prosapia bicincta. The sequence continues at coordinate 103,579,619 of JBAIZL010000004.1, read as the reverse complement.
AACCTAATTAGCCTTGTGTAATGCAGTCTAGATTTAAGAATACTTTTATTTATTTACTTTAGAATTTTATTGTTTTTAAAATTTCCCAAAACGGAACTACATACATATATATTTATTTAAAATATAAGTGTTTTCGTCTGTTGGTAAACGTTTTTGATGCATACATACGAGTGTTAAATTATTTCTTGCTTCCCGCAGGGGAGGTGCGCACTAACCGCACCTACTAAGAGGGGTTTGGCGAGCCTCGAGGTACCCCAGCCAAACATATACAATACTAACAACACGTACTTCACTGTTACACACTTTACACGTTCTACAAACACCACATTCACAACACAACCTTTACAATTTAACACTCACATCTTCTCTGTAGGTGATTTTGACTGGTCAGATCCGCCGCGCGTTGGGATTGCATAATTGATAACCTAGAGTTGGAACTTCTACGTTTGAACGATCGACGTGCTATCTACCTCCATGGATAATAAAACGCCCCGCTTTGATTTTTCATTGTCCCGTTTTATAAAAAGCAATACTCCTAATGTGGTGTACCACCAGAAGTTTTTGGCAATATACAGATCCCATCAGTATAGTGAGATTATTTTCACGTATGGGTCTAAACTGGACAATGGCGTTGGGTGTGCGTTTTATGCGTCGGATTGCCCTCAGCATGCAGTGTTTTCACGGCAGAACTATTTGCCATTTTCAAAGCGTTAACCGTCATTCAATCTTGATCTTCCCATTATCTTTTCTGTCCGGATTCCACAAGTGCTCTTCAGGCTCTTCTGGATGTTTTCTTTGCCAACCCTTTAGTTGGGGACATTTTGTGTGCTGTACACAGGCTTCAATTGGGGTGTGTGTGGGGGGGGGGGGTAACGTTCTGTTGGGTTCCTGAACACTGCGGAATACTCGGAAACACAAAAGCGAATGAAGCGGCTAAGATTGCTACAAGTTTGGTGCCCATTACGTTTCTCCGAAGATGGCTAGTGGAGATAATGAGAGAAAAAAAGAAATGGATCTAGCATCGCCCAAACTACCGCCTAAGTTTTTAATTGTGTCTTGCGCAGAAGAAAGAAAAGATCTTTCGAAGGTATCGCCTTTTCTGATCCATAAGGATATAACTGGATGTGCAGCAGAACCTGTCTCTTCCACAAGAAAGTTACGGAATGGAACACTGCTGTTAGACCTTGAATGGAACACTGGTAGCTGTTTTATTTGACCTTGAGAAGGCATATGACATGGCATGGAGAAGAGGAATTTTGAACGTATTGAAATCATGGGGTATACAAGGTAACATTCTTGCTTTTATACAAAATTATTTGAATAACAGGACTTTTCGTGTACGTTTAGGAGGCATATATTCTGATCGTTGCGAACTAGATAATGGTGTACCACAGGGTGGCGTTTTGAGTGTGACGCTGTTTGCTGTTGCCATTAACAGCGTCACTTCAAACGTACAGTCACCGGTCCACTGTTCCCTGTTTGTAGACGATTTTTGTATATATATGGCTGCTAGAAGTATGGCAACAGCGGAAAGATCCTTACAACTAGTAATTAATAAATTGCAAGAATGGACCAAATCTACGGGCTTCAAGTTTTCGGCTTCGAAGACCCAGTGTATAGCATTTAGTCGTCGCAGGCAACATCAGGAACCTATTCTTTATCTTGATGGTGCGCGGCTTCAAACCGCGGATAATGTGAGATTTTTGGGTCTTTTATTTGATAAAAGACTTTCATGGAATCCGCATGTGCGTGATTTGAGGACCCGGTGCAGCAAGATACTTGATATGTTGAGAGTTCTAAGTGGTACAAATTGGGGAGCAGACAGAACCTGTATGCTCCGTTTCTATCGCGCCGTTGTAAGATCGCGCATAGATTACGGCTGTATAGCCTATTCATCTGCTCGACCTACGATTCTGAAACTCCTTGATTCAATACATCATGCTGGCCTTAGACTTTCTACTGGTGCTTTTAGATCAAGCCCAATCTCCAGCCTTCTAGTTGAAGCTGGAGAACCATCTCTCTCAATGCGACGTCAAATGCTATAAATTTCATATTACACTGGTCTTCGAAGTAAACCTAATCATCCGGCATTCAAAGCGGTTTTTGATAACTACCTCGTGGATCGTTACAATGTGCGTCAACGTCCAACTGCTCCCTTCGGAATAAGAACGTTGCGCATTTTTAGCAATCTAAATTTAGAACATCCACCTATATTCGAACGAACATCATGCTACATCCCTCCATGGATAATACAAAAGCCAAAATGTGACTTCTCATTGTCCATGTACCTAAAACACAATACTCCTGACGTTATTTATCGTCAGGAGTTTTTGCAGATTCAACAAACTCACCAACATACTGTGACTATATTCACAGACGGTTCAAAACTGGACAATGGGATAGGTTGTGCATTTTATATGGAACGACAAACTTTCACTTACGGATTGCCCTCAGCCTGTAGCGTTTTTACTGCAGAACTTTATGCAATTTTCCAAGCTTTTAGATCAATTCCGTCTGCAAAATCTAAATATCTTGTGTGTTGTGATTCCAAGAGTGCTCTCCAGGCTATTCAGGAAATATACACTAAGAACCCTTTGGTTGGAGACATCTTGTGCTCTATGCACAGGCTCCAATTACGAGGTGTCGAGGTGTCATTTCTCTGGGTGCCTGGTCACTGCGGAATATTTGGAAACACTAAAGCAGATGAAGGTGCAAAATTAGCTACAAGTATGGTACCATCGACACAACGTGTGATGGCATCAGATTTTGTATGCAATGTTAAAACTATACTATTCTCTGTTTGGAATGAAGAATGGCAAAATGTAAATAGAAACAAGCTGAGGGACATCAAAAATACCGTCCGACCATGGAGGACATCTGTTCGTTCGAATCGTAGGGAGGAAGTGGTGATAACTCGACTTCGCATCGGCCACTCTTTGTTAACGCATGGATGGTTGATGCGACATGAGGATCCACCATTATGTCCGTTTTGTAGAAGCAATATTACAATCAAGCATATCCTGCTTGATTGTGATGAGTTGAGCGATTTGTATGTACGTTACGATCTTCGAGGTAGTTTAAAGGTGGTTTTAGGGGACGATGTCACGGCTATCGACCGTGTCATCGCTTTCTTACGCCACCTGAATCTATTTAATAATATTTAAATTATATATAATTTTAGTTTCTTTCTTTTTAGTTACATTTAGTATTAAACATTTATTTTAGTTTGTTTAGTTTGTTAGTTTTATTTTGAAATAATTATTTAAAATAAAATTTTAGTTAGGCGATAATAACCTCGATAGGTTTTTCGCCTGGGGAAAAAAAAAAAAAAAAAAAAAAACCAAATCTACGGGCTTTAAGTTTTCGACTTCGAAGACCCAGTGTATAGCATTTAGTCGTTGCAGGCAACACCAGGAACCTATTCTTTATCTTGATGGTACGCGGCTTCAAACCGCGGATAATGTGAGATTTTTGGGTCTTTTATTGGATAAAAGACTTTCATGGAAACCGCATGTGCGTGATTTGAGGACCCGGTGCAGCAAGATATTGGATTTGTTGAGAGTTCTAAGTGGTACAAATTGGGGAGCAGACAGAACCTGTATGCTCCGTTTCTATCGCGCCGTTGTAAGATCGCGCATAGATTACGGCTGTATAGCCTATTCATCTGCTCAACCTACGGTTCTGAAACTCCTGGATTCAATACATCACGCTGGCCTTAGACTTTCTACTGGTGCTTTTAGATCAAGCCCAATCTCAAGCCTTCTAGTTGAAGCTGGAGAACCATCTCTCTCTATGCGACGTCAAATGCTACAAATTTCATATTACACTGGTCTTCGAAGTAAACCTAAACATCCGGCATTCAAGGCAGTTTTTGATAACTACTTCGAGGATCGTTACAATGTGCGTCAACGTTCCACTGCTCCCTTCGGAATAAGAACGTTGCGCATGTTTAGCAATATAAATTTAGAACATACACCTATATTCGAACGAACATCATGCTACATCCCTCCATGGATAATACAGAAGCCAAAATGTGACTTCTCATTGTCCATGTACCTAAAACACAATACTCCTGACGTTATTTATCGTCAGGAGTTTTTGCAGATTCAACAAACTCACCAACATACTGTGACTATATTCACAGACGGTTCAAAACTGGACAATGGGATAGGTTGTGCATTTTATATGGAAGGACAAACCTTCCCTTACGGATTGCCCTCAGCCTGTAGCGTTTTTACTGCAGAACTTTATGCAATTTTCCAAGCTTTAAGATCAATTTCGTCTGCAAAATCTAAATATCTTGTGTGTTGTGATTCCAAAAGTGCTCTCCAGGCTATTCAGGAGATGTACACTAAGAACCCTTTAGTTGGAGACATCTTGTGCTCTATACACAGGCTCCAATTACGAGGTGTCGAGGTGTCATTTCTCTGGGTGCCTGGTCACTGTGGAATATTCGGAAACACTAAAGCAGATGAAGGTTGTAGCTATTTTTATTTAGTTCGTCGAATCCTCCCACGTCATTATTTAATTTGTTTGTTGTAGGTTTGGTTAACCCATTTTTTGTTTTATTTAAGTCCGTTAGCTTACTTGATTCCGTTCTTTCACAATTTAATAATTCGATCTCCCATGAATTTTCGCTTAATTTGTTATCTAAATTTTTGGTAATCTCGTTTGTAACTTTTGTCGTTGACAATTGTTTTAATTTTATGGTTTGTTCCCCGCTTGTATCGTTGGAACATATTAAATTTTGAGTTATATTTTTGTTTACAGTTTGTTTACATTCTAGTTCGTCACCACCTAACTCGCACAAGGACCCATCTTCCTGACCCTTGCAAATGAATAGCCCCCTCTGCTCGCTATCCACTATCAGACCCTCCAATGTTGGCTCTTCAGGTGTTAATTTGCCGTCGTTAATTGGTCCGCCTATATTAGGTGTTTTATTAAATTTACTTTTTGTTCCCCGCTTGTATCATCGGAACATAATAAATTTTTGTTAATATTTTTGTTTACTACTTTACTAATCTTATTGCATCCTATCTCTTGTCTTAAATTGTCTTTGTTATTAGTTGATGCTAGAAACTCCTGGTGCAGCAGATATCCATCAATCTCATACGTCATAAATGATCTCTCCATGTTTATTCGGGCTTTTAACGCACACAAAGTATTTGCTCCCAAAATAAGGTCAACCCGTAGATTGTCCACTATCAAGAAAACAAATTCCTTTGTGTGTCCGTTTAATGTTAGAGGTAGCATCGTTTGCAATTTGACTCGTTTACAGGTTGCCCCTAATGCTGTGACTATCGCTACGTTAGCTATAGGTAGCTCATAGAATAGATTCCCGTTTTGTTTTAAAGCTATGTATTTTTCTGTCTTAATCACAGACATTTGGGCACCTGTATCGACTTGGGCAATTAACTTATGGTCTTTAATTTCGTACTCTATCACTGGACACTGGTCTACATTCTCCAGTTTTACAACCGAGTCATTTCCTTCCTCTAACAAATCGTCCCGAATAGACATGGAAAAACCGCCCAGGCTAATCTTAATATGATGTAAACCGGCTTTTCCTTTGGTCTCTCGCTCTGAATTATTTTTGAATTTTTATTGCCTCGGATCTCTAACCTTGTTAACGTATCTCCCTGATTGTTGCCAGAGATCCTCCTATTTAGTTTTTTGGCTTTTGGTAGCTTGGTCCGGGGATAGGCGATTTAGGATGAGGGTTTTTAGGATACTTGGTATTTTGGTATTTTGTGGTATCACCATGGGACCTTGGGTTAAGGTTAGGTTGTTGGTTTGGAGCAACCTGCCTCTGTTGACTTCGTTGAGCGTTCCCATTACCATTTCCATTGTCAGTAACGCTGTCTAGCTGTTGTAGGAGAACTATTGCTCATTTGATATTACTTGTGGGGTTCCCCACACTAGCTAGCTGAACGTTACTCCCAAAATGTTTCATCAACATGAAAATCAAATGGTTCTCTGGGATTACCGGGTCTACGTTTTTCGCCCTGTTTACCATCATGATAAAATACTCTGCCATAGAGTATGGTCCATTATTATGGTAGCGCCCTTGATTGATTTGTCTGCGTATCCTATCCTGCTGGCGATAACTCCAGAAATGCTCCATGAATTCATGCTTGAATTCAGAATACGTTTCTGTGTTGTTCTTGATGGCTTTCCACCATGCATCCGCTGCCCCTTTCAAATATCGCTCTACAATCTTTAATTTGGCAGTTTCGTCCATAGTATTGTCTATCTCGGTAAATAGGTCTTCTATTTCCCCTAGGAATGTCATTGGGTCTTCTTTGTCATTCCCCCAGAACTCAATTTTACGGTACGTAGCCTCCCCGTTCCTGTCTATTACCCTTGGTAAGCAAACTTGTGTTACCATTCCTGCTCCAGCTGTTTGCTTCACTTTTGCAACTTGTTGTTTCACTGTTTTAATCTCCTCTTGGATATTCTGTAATTTTTCATTTAATTTAGTCGTTTTAGTTTCTGTTTTAGTTTTTAGTCTTTCTATTTCCGTCTCATGTTCGTTTAACCTTTCGTATATGTTATTTGTCTTAGTCTCAGTTTCGTTTTGGTAGTTATCGAATTTTAAATGGAAAACCTCCCATAACTGTCGGCTTTCCATTTTCTCTTCAGCTTTCTCTTTCTCTCTCAATTGTCTCTCTTCCTCTCTCAATCGTGTTTCTTTGTCTTCTCTCTCCTTCTCTCTTTGTTTTTCTTCCGCCTTCTCTTTCTTTCGCTCTGCTTTATCTTTTCCTTCTTTTGCCTTGAAAAAGGCCATCAATTTATCCATCTCGGATTTAGACATTTTGATTTAATATTTATTTATTATTCAATTAATTATTTATCCACTTATTCATTTCTATTTGATTTCCTTTAGGCCAGATGGTTCCTTACCCGCTCTTTCTTCTAAATATTTATTCAATTGCAGTTATTTATTTATTTTATTTTTATTTGTACGCTTTTGGATTCCTTCAATTTATATTATTATTTAAAAATTTAATTGCATTATTTAAAATATTCTGACTTCACTTATTTAAACAATCTCGATTTATTTCTATAATTTAACTATTTAATCTTGATATAGGGAACCTGTTCAAAGCCCCACGTTCGGGCGGCAATTCTGCAACGTCCTTCCCTTCACTTCACAGCACGCAGAATACCAAAATTTTGTTGTTTAAAAAACTTATTCATAAACAAAACAAACATCGGCCAATCTCCCCGCTTGTTAAACCGTGCTAAAATCCCTGAGTTACGTGTATATTTCCCGCTCATAGGGCCATGCCCAAAACAAGCCTATTCCCGCTGACTTCTATTTTTAAATAAGTATAATCTCCCCAAAATTGGTTTATCAATTATGTAGGGTCTAGATATAGTCACACATGTCATTTCAATAGTCAGCTGGAAAGAAACACATGTAAAATAATAAACAAAATATTCACAGAGTCTTACCACCTGATGATGATCTGCAGAGACAGCAAGGGGACGTGCAAAATATGATCGTGTTTAATTTACCTATTTTAAAAGGCTCCTGTGTCCTTTTAAACACAATCTGCCAGTAGATAAATCTCTGGACTTTTATACAAAAAACCAACTAATCTTTAGGCTAGCTCAATGAAGTTAGTTGAGAGAAACTCTTTAAAAACATTAGGTTTTAACTATTATCAATTAATGGAATTTAATTAAACTTGTTTACTAATTTAATAATCATTATGATATTAGTTGGAAAAAGCTAAAAAGTTTTTATTGATTATTCAACACAGGATGAAATGCAAATACTGTTGATTTTTATAACATATTTAATTTTTATTTATTTAAAAACCCTACCTATTATAAAAGTACTGACCCTTTTAACTTAAATTTATTGCTTATTCAACGGAAATAAGGAACAATTTTTGTGAAATTATATTATAACAATAAAAGTTATGTAACACGAATTAAATAATTACGATGCTTGAAACTTACCTTGGAGTGTTTTTATTGCCGTAGTAGTTTTAACCATTTTTTTAACATGTAAATGCGCAAGGCTAGCTTCAAATAAAACAAGCGGGTACTGTGGTGTAAGTAATGTACTATTAAATGGTGTATAAAAATCATTCTTTGATCGGTTCTTAACATATGATGCCATTTTCCGCCGGGATATTTCAATTTTATATTCAATATAATTGCTAGCACATTGATTTGAATTTGAAGTTTTATTATTTTCTGAAGAATCACAACTAATACCACTTGAAGAAAATTACGGATTTTTCATTTTTTTCTTTTTTTACCACCAGTAACATCTAGTAATCCAAATAGTTCATCAAATGTCTTTGATGTTGGTACTGGTTCTGAAACAGAAAAATCATTAAACGATTTCTTAAATGTAAATGAACTACTGAAAAATCATCACGTCATGTCTAGTTGAAATCCTAATAATAGGTTCTACCCAGGCATTCCATATTATCCCTCAAGGAGGTGGACTTGCCCTGAGAGGAACTTGTCCCCATTGACTCAGCCCCGCGCACCTACGAGGGATTTGGCGTCCCTCGCGGTACCCTAGCCTAACACTACACCACTCACAAAGCATACACATACACGTACACACACCAACACAATCTATACACATTTCAACACTTACAACTTCTCTTAGGGAATTTTGACTGGTCAGAACCGTTGCGCGTTGGGAGTGCTGAAAAGGCCAGAGCTTAAGAAACTCTGGTGTGGGACGCTGATGTGAGCTTGCTCTGCCGAAGACGTAAGCGCGGTTTCTGGTCTACCAGCCGCTTCGGTCCTTGGTCAGGGAGTGTCCGCGGTGCACGGGTGTCGGAGCCTGTGCACAGTATTACGAGTTCTCGACTGATGCCCATCCAGTCGAGCTAAGGAGAAAAGCTATAGGCCTCAGAGTTCTGAGGGTTGGAAATGATCTTAATGTGATCCAAGGGTGTACCCGTTCCTATAGTCTCGCCCGTAACGCTTGACACGATGGCTGGCAAAAAATATTTATGGATTCAAAAACCACGTCAAATATGACTAGTCTGAAGAGGACACCCCAGGATTCTCCTGACGATAGTAAAGATTTGAGTAAAAAGTTGATGGTGGTTACGTCACAGACATTGCCATCAGCAAAGTATTTAGTTGTATCTAGTGCCGAAGAGAGAAAGATCTTTCCAAAGTTTCTCCTTTCCTTATTAACAAGGCTATTACTGCTTGTGCTGGAGGCCCAGTAGCTCTATTAAGAAACTTCGAAACGGAACACTGTTAGTTGCGACTTCCACCGACAGACAAACTTGTTCTCTATCAAAAATGACCTTCTTCTTTGACCAGGTCATGGTATCTGTGGCTCCCCACAGATCCTTGAATTACTCAAAGGGGGTCATCACATGTAGGGATTTAATGTACCTTCCGGTTGATGAAATTAGGTCCGAACTGTCTTCTCAGTCAGTTACGGACGTTGTCCCCATCATGAAAATGGACAAAGGAGAAAAAGTAGCAACAGCTTCTTTTATCGTCACCTTTGGCAAACCGGAAATACCCGAATACTTACATGCAGGTTACCAAAGGCTTTCAGTGAGACCTTACGTGGCTAACCCTAGACGCTGCTTCAAGTGCCAGCGATTTGGGCATATCAGCTCTACGTGTTCGAAGCAGAACGTATGCGGTATATGTAGCGTTAAAGGCCATGATGATAAGGATTGTGTTAATTCTCCGAAATGCGCCAACTGTGGTAATGACCACCCAGCGCGATCCTACAACTGTCCTACCTTTAAGGAAGAGAAAGCTATCCTAGGCATCATGGCGAAAGACAAGCTGTCGTTTCCAGAGGCCAAAAAACTCTATCGATCCACTCAGCCAAAGACAGACAGTAAGACTTATGCCGCTACCCTGACCGCTTCAAAATCATCTTGTACCAACTGTGCTGAGCTGTCCAAGAAGATTGAAGCTCTAACTGAACAAGTGTCTCGCCTTTTGTGCTTAGTCACAAATGGTCCGTCTTTGAATTTGGAACAACCTGCAGCAACTGATAGTGTTTTGCCTCGTGTACCTATCCCTTCCACTCGGGGGATTGGAGCACGAAATAAATCACTGAGCGAGCCTTGTGTTTCTGTACAGAAGATATTATCAACGGGTAATAAACCTTCTGTGCAGAAGACGTTGGAAAAATCAAAACCACGTAAACCAGTGTTACGTCAGACCACATCGCCACCGTCGTTACCGGGGATTAAAAAAAATGGCAACAAAGGAGGGAATGTAAAAACTACCCCTCCTAAACCCAAAACTTCCTCAGATTCCATCCCTGAACGGGTGGATATGGAATCTGAGAAATGTAAGCCTGAGACGTCTAAAAACGTCCCAGGCAAGAAAGGAGAGAGCACCAATGGGTGTCAAATAAATCCTTTGCTAAGCTAATAAATGTCTTTGCTTAGGAAGTCAGTGATACAATGGAACGTCAACGGTGTTAGGAGTCACATAGAAGAACTTAAAGTACTCGTGCGAGATGTGTATCCAATGTTTGTATGTCTACAGGAGACACATCTCCACGAATCGCATAATTTCCATTTAAGGGAGTATTCAGTTTTTAGATCGGACTTCATTACAGAAGATCGAGCTAGAGGTGGCGTAGCCATCCTAGCCCGTGACTGTATCGATGCTGTTTCTCTAAACTTAATAACTCCTTTACAAGCAGTAGCCGTTCAAACAGCTGTCCCGTATAAAATCACTGTGTGTTGTGTCTACTTGCCACCACAAGAAAACCTGCATCACAGTGATTTAGTAAATTTGATAAGCCAGTTACCAACTCCGTTCTTATTGGTAGGGGATTTTAATGCCCACCATTCGTCTTGGGGATCTCCGACTAGGAACTCTCGAGGTGATCTTGTTGAGAGTGTAAGAACGGAACTAGACTGACCGTGTAAGAACGGAGCAGACCTATGTCTGCTAAATGACGGTTCTCCTACTCATTTAGCAGCATCTACTGGTGGATGGACAGCTGTTGACCTATCGATTTGCAGCCCTCAATTAGCTACTAGATGCACATGGTCGGTACTCAATGATTTGTATGGAAGCGACCATGTGCCTATTAAGATCAGTTTATGTGACTCCCAACCCTGTTATGCTCGAAATTCCAGTTGGATTTTACGAAAAGCCAACTGGGACTCCTACTCGAATTACCTTGTATCACTTGACATGGATTATCTGACACCCATTGATGAAAATATAGAAAATTTCACAAAAGCAATTTTAAATGCCGCTGAAAAGACCATTCCGAAAACATCTGCGTATCCACGCCGACCGCCTGTGCCGTGGTGGAACGATGAATGCACAGAAATCCTCCGTTTACGACGAAGAGCTCTTAGGAAATTTAAACGACACCCAACGAATGGAAACCTTCAGGAATATAAAATACTCCGTGTGAAAGCACGGAGGATATTTAGGCTGAGTAGAAAGAACTCTTGGGAACAGTACATTAGCACAATTAGACGAACAACTCCGTCCTCCACAGTGTGGAGGAAACTAAGATCAGTTTGTGGTACTTCCATTTTGTTGCCAGCCATTGCGCTGAAGCAACCAGATGGAAGATTAATCACAAACAGTGATGACATTGCTAATGTACGTGGAACATCTTTTTCTAACTTTTCTGCTACTACAGGCTATAATAGATTGTTCCAGATGTATAAACTGAAGGAAAAAGCAATACCGTTTACCGTTGGGTTGTCTGAGGACTCTACTTTAAAAACCCCTTTCTCTATAGGGGAATTGGAGTCAGCTCTTGCGTCAACGAAGGATTCTGCACCAGGTCCTGATTCCATTGTGTACTCCATGCTAAAACATCTACCATCATCGGCGAAACTTGTCCTCCTTCGAGTATACAATCGTTTATTCGAGGAGCGCTCTTTCCCCGATGCATGGTTAGAATCGACTGTAATTCCTCTTTTGAAGCCAGGTAAGGGCAAAACCAACTCCAGTAGTTACAGGCCTATATCACTTACAAGTGTCTTGTGCAAACTACTGGAGAAGATGGTTAACCGCCGTCTTGTCTGGTACCTAGAAACCAAGAACCTTCTTAGCAACGAACAATGTGGTTTCAGACTAGGACGCTCATCAGTTGACCAATTGGTTTTGTTAGAATCCGCTATTCAAGATGCCTTTCTCTTGCGTCAAACGCTCGTTGCGGTTTTCTTTGACCTTGAAAAGGCATATGATATGGCATGGAAAAGAGGAATTCTGAACACTCTGAAATCATGGGGTATACAAGGGAATATCCTAGCATTCACCGCTAACTTTCTTTCAAACAGATCTTTCCGCGTTCGACTTGGAGGCACGTATTCAAACAGCTATACACAGAATGGTGTACCACAGGGCAGCGTGCTGAGCGTCACGCTGTTTGCCGTTGCAATAAATAGTATCACCAGTAATATACGATCTCCGGTACACTGTTCCCTTTTTGTGGATGACTTTTGTATATATGTGCCTGCTCGTAGTATGGCAACTGCGGAAAGATCTGCGGAATGGTCAAAAACTACAGGTTTCAAATTCTCTGCTTCGAAGACCCAATGTGTAGCATTTAGTCGTCGTAGGCAACACCAGGAGCCGATCCTTTATCTTGACGGGGTTCAGCTTCAAACCACGGATAGTGTTCGATTTTTGGGTCTTTTATTTGATAAAAGACTCTCATGGAGTCCACATGTTCGTGATTTGAAGGTGAGATGCAGCAAGAAATTGGATATGTTAAGAGTCCTTAGTGGTACGAATTGGGGAGCAGACAGAACTAGTATGCTTAGGTTTTATCGCGCAGTCGTTAGATCACGCATAGATTATGGTTGTCAAGTCTACTCATCTGCACGACCCACAGTTCTGAAAACTCTTGATACCATCCACCACTCTGGACTTAGACTGGCTACTGGTGCATTTAGAACTAGCCTAATCCCTGTCTTCTTGTCGAAGCTGGGGAACCTGCCCTTTCTAGACGACGTCAGATGCTACAAATATCTTACGTTTCTGTTCTTCGAAGCAAACCCAACCACCCGGCATTTGAAATAGTCTTTAATAATACTCTAAATCAAGTGTACAATACACGTCAACGTTCGACCGCTCCATTTGGCATACGAAAGTTAAGGATATTGGATGACCTTGAGTTGCAACTTCCAACTATGTTTGAACGACAAATGTGCTATCTACCTCCATGGATAATAAAAACGCCGCACTTGGATTTCTCATTGTCCAGTTATACAAAACACGATACTCCTGTTGTGGTCTACCACCAGGAATTTTTATCCATTTATAAATCTCATCAACACAGTGAAATTATTTTCACTGATGGATCTAAACTGGACAATGGCGTTGTGTGTGCGTTTTATGCATCTGGATGTACCTACACGTACGGACTGCCCTCAGCTTGCAGTGTTTTCACGGCAGAACTATTTGCTATTTTTAAAGCTTTGACCGTCATTCAATCTCGATCCTCGCATTATCTTTTGTGTTCGGATTCCAAAAGTGCTCTTCAGGCTCTTCAGGATGTTTTCTCTAGCAACCCTTTAGTTGGGGACATTTTCTGTGCTGGACACAGGCTTCAATTCAGGGGTGTGGGGGTAACTTTCTGTTTTGTACATGGACATTGCGGAATACTTGGAAACACAAAGGCGGATGAAGCGGCGAAGAAAGCTACAAGTTTGGTGCCTATTACTCAACTAGTTATGGCATCTGATTATGTGTGTTTCGCGAAACATTTATTGCTCGCTGCTTAGAATGACGAGTGGCATACTGTGATTGAGAATAAGCTGAGGGAAATTAAAGATACCGTCCGTCCATGGAGGTCTTCAATTCGTTCAAAACGTAGGGAGGAAGTGGTGGTTACACGCCTTCGCGTTGGCCACTCTTTTGCAACTCATGGACATTTGATGCGTCGTGAAGATCCACCAATATGCCAATACTGCGGGGGTATCTTCACAATAAAACATATTTTGGTAGATTGTGTTAGTGTAGGCAATGTTCGTGTCCTTTTTAATTTAAAAGGGAGTTTGAAGGTGGTGCTAAGGGACGATGCCTCGGCCATTGACCGAGTCATAGCTTTCTTGCACCACTTGAAAATATTTTTTAAAATTTAATACATAAATATATATATATATATATATATTTATTTATACATATAATTCTCTGTTTCTTTTATTTATTTAAATTAAATTTATTTTGTGTTCTTGTTATTGTTATTGAGATTTATTTATTGGTAAATTGTTACCTATTATTGTTTTACATATTACTTATTTACTGTTATATTGTTCTTTGTTGTTATTTTGTTATTTAGTTTTGTAAGAATTTTTTCATTGTTATAGGTTTATTGTTGATTTTGGTTATTTATTGTTTTTTTGTTTTGTAATTTTTGTTGTATTTAAATTTATTTGGTTTTATTTAAAACATTGCGTTCCGTGTTAGATTTTGTTTGGCGATGATAACCACAATTGGTTTTTCGCCAGGGGGAAAAAAATGTTATTGAGATTTATTTATTGATAAATTGTTACCTATTATTGTTTTACATATTGTTATTATTTATTTACTGTTATATTGTTTTTTGTTGTAATTTTGTTATTTATTATTGTTATAGATTTATTGTTGTTTTTTGTTATTTATTGTTGTTTAACTTTAATTTATTTAAACTTCAAATTCATATGAATGTGCCAGCAATTATGTGGAACATAAAAGTGCAATATCTCGTCGGAAAATTTCATCATATGCTAAGCCCCGCCCAAAGACGGATTTTTATACATCATTTAATAATACATTATTTATACCTCAGCACCTGCTTTTTAATTTGAACCTAACCCTTCACATTTACATAGTAAAAAATTGTTTAAAAATCACGATATATCACATTCTAGAGATTGAATGGCTGAAGCTACATTAACCCGCAGGGGGGTGCGGACTAGCCGCACCTACCAGGGATTTGGCGTCCCTCGCGGTACCCTAGCCTAACACTACACCACCCACAAAAACATACACACACACATACACACACCAACACAATCTATACACATTCCATCACTTACATCTTCGCTTAGGGAATTTTGACTGGTCAGAACCGTTGCGCGTTGGGAGTGCTGAAAAGTCCAGAGCGTGACAAACTCTGGTCTGGGACGCTGATGTGAGCTTGCTCTGCCGAAGACGTAAGCGCGGTTTCTGGTCTACCAGCCGCTTCGGTCCTTGGTCAGGGAGTGTCCGCGGTGCACGGGTGTCGGAGCCTGTGCACAGTATTACGAGTCCTCGACTGATGCCCATCCAGTCGAGCTAAGGAGAAAAGCTATAGGCCTCAGAGTTCTGAGGATTGGAAATGATCTTATTGTGATCCAAGGGTGTACCCGTTCCTATAGTCTCGCCCGTAACGCTTGACACGATGGCTGGCAAAAAATATTTATGGATTCAAAAACCCCGTCAAATACGACTAGTTTAAAGAGAACACGCCAGGATTCTCCTGACGATCATACTGAAAAGGATTTGAGTAAAAAGTTGATGGTGGCAACGTCACAGACATTGCCATCAGCAAAGTATTTAGTTGTTTCTAGTGCCGAAGAAGGGAAAGATCTTTCCAAAGTTTCTCCTTTCCTGATTAACAAGGCTATTACTGCGTGTGCTGGAGGCCCAGTAGCCTCTATTAAGAAACTTCGAAACGGAACACTTTTAATTGCGACTTCAACCGACAGACAAACCCGTTCTCTATCAAAAATGACCTCCTTCTTTGACCAGGTCATGGTATCTGTGGCTCCCCACAGATCCTTGAATTACTCAAAGGGGGTCATCACATGTAGGGATTTAATGCACCTTCCAATCGATGAAATAAAATCCGAACTGTCTTCTCAGTTAGTTACGGACGTTA
Organism: Prosapia bicincta; assembly: GCA_036971475.1. Lineage (NCBI taxonomy): Eukaryota > Metazoa > Arthropoda > Insecta > Hemiptera > Cercopidae > Prosapia > Prosapia bicincta. The sequence goes on along the minus strand of JBAIZL010000004.1, from coordinate 103,563,769 downwards.
TCCCTATAATGAAAATGGACAAAGGAGAAAAAGTAGCAACAGCTTCTTTTATCCTCACTTTTGGAAAGCCGGAAATACCCGAATACATACATGCAGGTTACCAAAGGCTCTCAGTGAGACCATACGTGGCTAACCCTAGGCGCTGCTTCAAGTGCCAGCGATTTGGGCATATCAGCTCTACGTGTTCGAAGCAGAACGTATGCGGTATTTGTAGCGTAGAAGGCCATGATGATAAGGATTGTGTTAATTCTCCGAAATGCGCCAACTGTGGTGGTGACCACCCAGCGCGATCCTACAATTGTCCTACCTTTAAGGAAGAGAAAGCTATCCTAGGCATCATGGCGAAAGACAAGCTGTCGTTTCCAGAGGCCAAAAAACTCTATCGATCAACTCAGCCAAAGACAGACAGTAAGACTTATGCCGCTACCCTGACCGCTTCAAAATCGTCTTGTTCCAACTGTGCTGAGCTGTCCAAGAAGATTGAAGCTCTAACTGAACAAGTGTCTCGCCTTTTGTGCTTAGTCACAAATGGTCCGTCTTTGAATTTGGAACAACCTGCAGCAACTGATAGTGTTTTGCCTCGTGTACCTATCCCTTCCACTGGGGGGATTGGAGCACGAAATAAGTCACTAAGTGAGCCTTGTGTTTCTGTGCAGAAGATATTATCAACGGGTAATAAACCTTCTGTGCAGAAGACGTTGGAAAAATCGAAACCACGTAAACCAGTGTTACGTCAGACCACATCGCCACCGTCGTTACCGGGTATTAAACAAAATGCTAACAAAGGAGGGAATGTAAAAACTAAACCTCCTAAACCCAAAACCTCCTCAGATTCCATCCCTGAACGGGTGGATATGGAATCTGAGAAATGTAAGCCTGAGACGTCTAAAAACGTCCCAGGCAAGAAAGGAGAGAGCACCAATGGGTGTCAGATCAATCCATTGCTGAGTTAGAAAATGTCTGCAATTAACAAGTCAGTGATACAATGGAACGTCAACGGTGTTAGGAGTCACATAGAAGAACTTAAAGTACTCGTGCGAGATGTGTACCCAATGTTTGTATGTCTACAGGAGACACATCTCCACGAATCGCATAATTTCCATTTAAGGGAGTATTCAGTTTTTAGATCGGACTTCGTTACAGAAGATCGAGCTAGAGGTGGCGTAGCCATCCTAGCCCGTGACTGTATCGATGCTGTTTCTCTAAACTTAATAACTCCTTTACAAGCAGTAGCCGTTCAAACAGCTGTCCCGTATAAAATCACTGTGTGTTGTGTCTACTTGCCACCACAAGAAAACCTGCATCACAGTGATTTAGTAAATTTGATAAGCCAGTTACCAACTCCGTTCTTATTGGTAGGGGATTTTAATGCCCACCATTCGTCTTGGGGATCTCCGACTAGGAACTCTCGAGGTGATATTGTTGAAAGTGTAAGAACGGAACTAGACTTATGTCTGCTAAATGACGGTTCTCCTACTCATTTAGCAGCATCTACTGGTGGATGGACAGCTGTTGATCTATCGATTTGCAGCCCTCAATTAGCTACTAGATGCACATGGTCGGTACTCAATGATTTGTATGGAAGCGACCATGTGCCTATTAAGATCAGTTTATGTGACTCCCAAACCTGTTATGTTCGAAATTCCAGTTGGATTTTGCGAAAAGCCAACTGGGACTCCTACTCGAATTACCTTGTATCACTTGACATGGATTATCTGACACCCATTGATGAAAATATAGAAAATTTTACAAAAGCATATTTAAATGCCGCTGAAAAGACCATTCCGAAAACCTCTGCGCATCCACGCCGACCGCCTGTGCCGTGGTGGAACGATGAATGCACAGAAATCCTCCGTTTACGACGAAGAGCTCTTAGGAGATTTAAACGACACCCAACGAATGGAAACCTTCAGGAATATAAAATACTCCGTGCGAAAGCACGGAGGATATTTAGGCTGAGTAGAAAGAACTCTTGGGAACAGTACATTAGCACAATTAGACGAACAACTCCGTCCTCCACAGTGTGGAGGAAACTAAGATCAGTTTGTGGTACTTCAATTCCGTTGCCAGCCATTGCGCTGAAGCAACCAGATGGGAGATTAATCACAAACAGTGATGACATTGCTAATGTACTTGGAACATCTTTTTCTAACTTTTCTGCTACTACAGCCTATAATAGATTATTCCAGATATATAAACTGAAGGAAGAAGCAATACCGTTTACTGTTGGGTCGTCTGAGGACTCTCCTTTAAACACTCCTTTCTCTATAGGGGAATTGGAGTCAGCTCTTGCGTCAACGAAGGATTCTGCACCAGGTCCTGATTCCATTGTGTACTCCATGCTAAAAATCTACCATCATCGGCGAAACTTGTCCTCCTTCGAGTATACAATCGTTTATTCGAGGAGCGCTCTTTCCCCGATGCATGGTTAGAATCGACTGTAATTCCTCTTTTGAAGCCAGGTAAGGACAAAACCAACCCCAGTAGTTACAGGCCTATATCACTTACAAGCGTCTTGTGCAAACTACTGGAGAAGATGGTCAACCGCCGTCTTGTCTGGTACCTAGAAACCAACAACCTTCTTAGCAACGAACAATGTGGTTTCAGACTAGGACGCTCATCAGTTGACCAATTGGTTTTGTTAGAATCCGCTATTCAAGATGCCTTTCTCTTGCGTCAAACGCTCGTTGCGGTTTTCTTTGACCTTGAAAAGGCATATGATATGGCATGGAAAAGAGGAATTCTGAACACTCTGAAATCATGGAGTATACAAGGGAATATCCTAGCATTCATCGCTAACTTTCTTTCAAACAGATCTTTCCGCGTTCGACTTGGAGGCACGTATTCAAACAGCTATACACAGGAGAATGGTGTACCGCAGGGCAGCGTGCTGAGCGTCACGCTATTTGCCGTTGCAATAAATAGTATCACCAGTAATATACGATCTCCGGTACACTGTTCCCTTTTTGTGGATGACTTTTGTATATATGTGCCTGCTCGTAGTATGGCAACTGCGGAAAGATCTTTGCAGTTAGCAATATACAGATTGGAGGAATGGTCAAAATCTACAGGTTTCAAATTCTCTGCTTCGAAGACCCAATGTGTAGCATTTAGTCGTCGTAGGCAACACCAGGAGCCGATCCTTTTTCTTGACGGGGTTCAGCTTCAAACCACGGATAGTGTTCGATTTCTAGGTCTTTTATTTGATAAAAGACTCTCATGGATCCCACATGTTCGTGATTTGAAGGTGAGATGCAATAAGAAATTGGATATGTTAAGAGTCCTTAGTGGTACGAATTGGGGAGCAGACAGAACTAGTATGCTTCGATTTTATCGCGCGGTCGTTAGATCGCGCATTGATTATGGCTGTCAAGCCTATTCATCCGCACGACTTACAGTTCTGAAAACTCTCGATGCCGTCCACCACTCTGGACTTAGACTGGCTACTGGTGCATTTAGAACTAGCCCAATCCCTAGTCTTCTTGTCGAGGCTGGGGAACCCGCTCTTTCAAGACGACGTCAGATGCTACAAATATCTTACGTTTCTGTTCTTCGAAGCAAACCCAACCACCCGGCATTTGAAAGAGTCTTTTATAATACGTTAAATCACGTGTACAATACACGTCAACGTTCGACCGCTCCCTTTGGCATACGAACGTTAAGAATATTGGATGACCTTGAGTTGCAACTTCCAACTATGTTTGAACGACAAATGTGCTATCTACCTCCATGGATAATAAAAACGCCGCACTTCGATTTCTCATTGTCCAGTTATATAAAACACGATACTCCTGTTGTGGTCTACCACCAGGAATTTTTATCCATTTATAAATCTCACCAACACAGTGAAATTATTTTCTCTGATGGATCTAAACTGGACAATGGCGTTGGGTGTGCGTTTTATGCATCTGAATGTACCTACACGTACGGATTGCCCTCAGCTTGCAGTGTTTTCACGGCAGAACTATTTGCTATTTTTAAAGCTTTGACCGTCATTCAATCTCGATCCTCGCATTATCTTTTGTGTTCGGATTCCAAAAGTGCTCTTCAGGCTCTTCAGGATGTTTTCTCTAGCAACCCTTTGGTTCCCAAACGACACAGTTGTAAAAAAGAGAGTAAAGCAGGCTGTTCATCTGAGCAGTTAATAATGTCCTGAACTTGGGGTGTGCTTCAAGGTCAGTGACTGAATACCCAATCCAAGGTGGAAGGCATCGTGCCGAAGGATGAATGGCTGCAGGGTATAAAATGCAGTCCCAAACGATCCCCTTGAGGAACCAGACAAAACCTCATTGTATGTTGTCTTGCCAGGGCAGTGGGGGCTCTGCTCTGGTCGACCGTTATTTCCCCCATACTCGTGGGACTTTAATGGACCAAGTAAGTATAAGAATTAATTTCGAGACTGCACAGACAGTGGGAGCCAATGAGACGGCAAACCGTGAGTCTGTAGCAGATGTGTCAACGGCAACCATCACTGGGGGTGCGGGGGCGGCTGTCAAGCTGCCGACTGCAGAAACCGGTGAAGTGGCTGTAGAGTTGAGCTCAATGTCTAGTCCTGGGGCTGCTCTGCGGACCCAGGCGACTGCAAATTAAGCAGAACAATGATCAAGATCCTCCAAGTGAACCTACAGCGTAGCAGGGCGGCGAGTGCTGTCGTGTGTAGGATGCTGGACAGGGGAGAGGTGGACTTGGTGCTCATCCAGGAACCATGGATTTCTGGAGGAAAAATATGCGGGCTGGCGACATCTGGAGGTAAGTTGTTGTATGATAAGGACTCCGGTGTTCCCAGGACGTGTATCCTGGTTAGGAGGGGGTTGTGTGCTTTTGTACTAACGAACTTCTGTTGCAGGGATTTGTTAGCAGTGACGGTGGAGCTGCAGGCGGAGGGGGGGATGAAGAGGCTGAACCTGGCCACGGCATATCTCCCCTTTGACTGCGCGGGGGCTCTGCCAACACAAGAGCTGAGGAGCCCGGTCGAGCACTGCGAGGCTGTGGATGAGGAGCTGCTGGTGGGTATGGATGCTAACTCCCATCACACTTCGTGGGGTAGTACAGGTACAAACACTAGAGGTGAGGAACTTTTAGCTTATCTTAGCTCTAAGAATCTACTAGTCCTAAATCAGGGGGAAGAGCCGACGTTTGTCACTAGGGCCAGACAGGAGGTCCTGGACATTACGGTGGCATCGAACCAGATGGCTAGGTATGTACTAAATTGGCATGTGTCGGATGAACCATCTTCTTCTGATCACAGACATATTAGGTATGATATCTCTCTAAATCCAGCCATGCTTCGTCCAACCAGGGATCCAAGAAGAACAGACTGGGACTCCTACAGGAGGGACCTGGGTGTTCGGATTGAGGAGGCTGGATTGGAGTATGGTGGGAGGAGAGAGCTAGAAGACTCTGCCACATTGGTTGGCGAGGCTATAATAGAATCCTTTACCGATAACTGCCCTCTCAGTGAGGGGAGGAAAGTAGGGGATCCGTCATGGTGGAACAAGAAGCTAGCCAAACTTCGGAAGACCACCAGGAGACTCTTTAATAGAGCAAAAAAGAACGGGGAGTGGGACCTGTATAGGAAAACACTAACCGAATACAACAGGGCAATTAGAGAAGCGCGCAGGAAGTCCTGGAAGGAGTTTTGTCATGAGATTGACAAAACTCGGGAAGGGGCACGACTGTATAAAGTGCTCTCTAAGGACCCAGTGAACCCGGTGGGGATGCTAAGAACTCCACTGGGAAATATAACAAAAACGGCAGGGGAAACTGTGGAAGAATTAATCAGGACACATTTCCCTTCCAGTACCCTGAGGAAACTTGGGGGAGCAGACACTGAACCGGTTACCAAACTCTCCACAAGACGTGGTAAGAGGGAGGACTGGGAAGTGGCAAGGAGGATAGTAACTCCACAAAGGGTAAGATGGGCTATTGGCACTTTTAAACCCTACAAATCTCCAGGTCCAGATGGGATCTATCCTGTGCTGCTGCAGCAGGGAATGGATATGCTGGTGCTGGTACTTACTAAATTATACAGGCTAAGCATTGCTCTAGGGCATGTGCCGGCAGCCTGGAAATCTAGTAAGGTGGTCTTTATACCTAAGCCCACCGGTAACCAATCGGAAGGGAAAGGGTACAGACCTATCACACTCATGTCCTTTGTTCTCAAGGGACTTGAAAAACTGGTTGATAGGCATATTAGGGGGGGTGCTTTGGCTATCAAACCACTGCATTGGAACCAGTATGCTTACCAACCGGGGAAATCTTGCGAGGGAGCTCTCCATCAAGTGGTTGGTAGGATTGAGCAAATGATCGCTAAGAAAGGTTGTGCCATAGGTGCCTTCCTCGACATTGAAGGGGCTTTCAATAACCCCTCAGTGGAGACGATGGTAAGTGGTGCAAGACGTCATGGAGTGGATGCGACCACGTGTGGTTGGATAAGTTCCATGTTAACAAACAGAAGCATTTCTGTAGAGGTGGCAGGGGAGGTCAGAAGGGCGGAGACAAGTCTGGGCTGTGCACAGGGGGGGGTTCTCTCTCCTCTGTTGTGGTGCCTAGTGGTTGACAACCTTATTGAACTCCTGAATGAACAGGGGTACTTCTGTCTAGGATATGCGGACGACATAGTTGTCCTGATCCTGGGCAGATTCCCTGATACAGTCCTTGAGGTAATCAGAAATCCTCTACGACTGATTGAAGAGTGGTGTAAAAAGGAGAACCTTAGGGTAAATCCAAAAAAGACTGCTCTCATTAACTTCACCAGACAGCGAAAAGATCTGACGACCAGGATGCCCCGCTTGTTTGGTGAATACCTTGAGTTTGTGGGGGAGGTGAAGTACCTGGGAGTTACTCTGGACAGGAAACTCACCTGGAATCCACATCTTGAGAGGACAGTTAACAGGGCCAAAAGGGCACTGATGACTGTGAGAAGAATGGTGGGTAAGAAATGGGGACTGAAGCCATCAATGATGCACTGGATGTATCTGAGGGTGATAAGACCTATGATTACCTATGGAGCTCTGGTGTGGTGGACAAAGGCCAACCAGGCACAGACAAGAGCTAAACTGAGCTCTATCCAGAGATTGGCCTGTCTGTGCACACTGGGAGCGATGTCAACTACACCAGGTGCAGCAATGGAAGTAATGCTTAACCTCCCTCCCCTTGAGCTTGTCCTTAGGGGAGAGGCGAGGCTAGCGGCATGGAGATTGCGCAACTCGAGCAACTGGGCTAACCTCCCAGATGTCTCGGGACATATGAGTATCGAGTGCGTGGTCAAAGAACCCGTCTTGGAAATGGGCAGCGACCACATTACTCGAATGTTTGCACCTGACCAGGTCCACCAAACTGTGATGGAATGGTCAGGGACATTAACATCGGGAGCTCAGATCTGGTACACAGATGGCTCCAAGATGGACTTCGGCACTGGAGCGGGGGTGTATTGTAAAAACCCAAGGGTAGAACTAGTTTTTTCCTTGGGGAGGCATACCTCTGTCTTTCAGGCCGAAGTATATGCTATAAATGCCTGTCTGGGAGAGATAGCGAGAAGGGAAACACATGGGGCCCGGATTGCTATTTTCTCCGACAGTCAGGCAGCAATTAAGGCACTAAACGGACACGTGGTCACCTCGGCCATAGTCAGGGAGTGCCTAATTAACCTACAAGCTCTGGCAAGGCACAATCAAGTCAAGATTGGTTGGGTGCCAGGGCATAGGGGAATACTTGGAAATGAAGCCGCAGATGCGCTGGCCAGGGAGGGGTCCTCGACTCCCCTGATTGGACCGGAACCTGCGGTGGGTATTTCCAAATCCATGGTCAGGATGACAGTGCGAAGGTGGATGGCTGAAAGACACTGTGAGCACTGGATCAGGGCCGAAGGGATGAGGCACAGTAAGCTAACCCTTAGGAGACCTTCCTTGGGGCTGCAGAAGAGTCTCATCTATCTGTCTAGGCAGGAATTAAGGATAGCCACAGGACTACTCACGGGACACTGTGGACTAAGGAAACATTTGCATAAAATGGGTATCTACAAGGATGAACCAGTGTGCAGATTGTGCGGGCAGGAACAGGAGACTGCCACACACATTATTTACAGATGTGGAGTACTTGCTGAGAGGCGCTTCAACCTCTTTGGTGATGGAACGGCTTTGGTGGATGCTGAAGGTAAAACTCTAGTCAGGAAACTCCTAAACCTGGTAAGAGGGAAGGGGTTATTTGACTAGATCAGGGAGGTAAGTACAATATACCTTAAGGTAGCAGTGCTTCGGGCAATTCAAACCCGCTCCCAAGTTAAAAAAAAAAAAAAAAAAAAAAAAAAACCCTTTGGTTGGGGACATTTTGTGTGCTGTACACAGGCTTCAATTGAGGGGTGTGGGGGTAACTTTCTGTTGGGTTCCTGGACATTGCGGAATACTTGGAAACACAAAAGCAGATGAAGCGGCGAAGAAAGCTACAAGTTTGGTGCCTATTACTCAACTGGTTATGGCATCTGATTATGTGTGTTTCGCGAAACATTTATTGCTCGCTGCTTGGAATGACGAGTGGCATACCGTGATTGAGAATAAGCTGAGGGAAATTAAAGATACCGTCCGTCCATGGAGGTCTTCAATTCGTTCAAAACGTAGGGAGGAAGTGGTGGTTACACGCCTTCGCGTTGGCCACTCTTTTGCAACTCATGGATATTTGATGAGTCGTGAAGATCCACCAATATGCCAATATTGCGGTGATATCTTCACAATAAAACATATTTTAGTAGACTGTGTTAATGTAAGCAATGTTCGTGCCCTTTTTAATTTAAAAGGGAGTTTAAAGGTGGTGCTAAGGGACGATGCCTCGGCCATTGACCGAGTCATCGCTTTCTTGCACCACTTGAAAATATTTTTCAAAATTTAATACATAAATATATATATTTTTTTAATTTTATTTATACATATAATTCTCTGTGTTTCTTTAATTTATTTTAATTAAATTTATTTTCTGTTCTTGTTATTGTTATTGAGATTTATTTATTGGTAAATTGTTACCTATTATTGTTTTACATATTATTTATTTACTGTTATATTGTTCTTTGTTGTTATTTTGTTATTTAGTTTTTAAGAATTTTTTCATTGTTATATTGTTGTTTTTTTTTGTTTTTTATTGTTGGTGTTTTATTTTGTTTTGTAATTTTTGTTGTATTTATTTATTTGTTTATTTATTAATTTATTTGATTTTATTTAAAACATTGCGTTCTTTGTTAGATTTTGTTTGGCGATGATAACCACAATTGGTTTTTCGCCAGGGAAAAAAAAAAAAAAAAAAAAAAAAAAAAAAAAAAAAAAAAAAATGAAGCTACATTACAAGACTGGAAAAAGGTGTTTCAGTGAATTCAGAGACGGAAGTGGGCAGGAAAGCCTAAATATTTTCCGTATTAAGTTTCCACGGATCATTTTAAAATGATAAAAATTTTTAACATGAAATAAGTCTAATTTATACTAAACACAGATAAGTATGTAAACCACCTGATAGATAAGACAGTGTAGTAGGGCCTAAACATGAACTAAGTACAACGATTGGCATGAATGTTTCGTTCCTAATAATTCTTTAGAAACAAGGATTATTTTGCTGTTGGTACTGGTTCTGAAACTTCTCAAAAATCATCAAGTCATGTCGAGTAAAATCCTAATAATATTCCAAAATATTAATTCTTTAAGATTTGATGTTTAAAAATTTTTTTTCTTGATAACAGACGAATCACAATTAAATACTTGTGAAGAAACAAGATTTTTCTCAATACCTTCCTGATTCCATGGTTTTTGCTGATTTTGTTGATACTGTTGATTAAAAAAACAATCCTAAGCTTGTTTTTAAACATTGTCCTATACCAGTATTTGTGCAGCTCTTGGAATCCTGGCCCTCGCCAAATTTAACAATTTTCAGGAGCGGTTCAAAGGTTCCTTTCCCGAAGTCTATAGAAGCTGGCGAGGTAGGCGTGGTTATAGGTGGGTTTACTGGTGCTGCATGAGCCACATGTGGTGGCTGGGTTTGGGAAGCCGTCCTGGTCTTTGTTTGCTTGGGGCGTATATCCTTTCGTTTTTTTTTTGCGGGGGTTTTACCCTGGCTGAGGAACGGGGAGTGTCGTTGACGATCCCGCCTTAGGACCAGAAATGGGCTTGGGTATCAATAAATTAGGTATAGGAATTAGGGCCGGTTTGGGTGGAATCACCGGTTTGGAAGAAGTAATGGTAGGAGGTGGCATTTGACTTGAGCGTAGGAAATGTTCGGTGTGTACCGTAGAGCTGGCACCTGTGTTTTTGTTTTGGCTGAAGGGACTGGTTATGGGGTTTTATCCCCATCGAACCTTTTTTTGGCAGGGCCTGATATTTGGCGGCCTGCTTGTAAATGGCGCATCCTCGATATTTCGCGGTGTGGTTAGCGGATACACTTGAAGTGGTCTCGATCCTTTGTGCAGGTCTTGGAATCGTAGACCTCGCCATGTTTGCCGCACCGAGGAGCAGCCTTACAACAACTTGTTGTAAATCCTATCCTCTGGCAGTTGAAGCACTGCACAGGACCTGTTGGCTGCCTGTAGGCTTCCACTCGTACCCGCATGAAACAAATACTGGTCAGAGCCATTGCTTCACGAGCGTCTTTTTCGGACGCTGGCTCCACAAGGAACATGGGCAGAGGCTCCTTGGTAAAGTGTCCCTTCATTTGGGACACTTTGAGGACCTCCATACCCCTGCTTTTAAGGTTGTTCCGACCTCCGCTGCTTCGGTGGATTCATCCACCCCTCGAGCTACTACTTTAAATGTCCTCGCATTTTCGAGGCGGAATACGTGTTGGGGCACACAATTTTCCCCAAGGTACCTCTGTAGGTTAACGTAGTCTTCGTAGGTGCTGGTTTGGAACTTCACTCCATCCTAATAATTCCTAATGTTTTTAATAATTCTTAAGAAACAAGGATTATTTTCCGCCTTAATTATATCTGTATGCGACTAACCTTCAAAACATTCTTTCTCCCTTTGCCCAGCAAGAGATCAGCAATACTTCAGGGAAAAAATCTGCACTACAGGGGAAGAATCATATCTGTATTGTAGGTAATCTTTACAACCTTCCTCCTCCCTCCGTTTTGATGAAGATCTGCACTACCTCAAAGCAACCGTTCTACCCAGGCATTCCATAATATCCCTTAAATGTTTTATTATTGGGTTATTTTATACCTTAGAAATATCTATACTTAATGTAATCTTAAAAAACCTTCCTCATCCCTTAGTTCTGATAGAGATCTTCACTACGTCAGAGCAACCGTCCTGCTGAGATATTCCACCCATAAGGTAAAAACCTTACCTTTTATAAAAGTACTGACCCCTTTAACTTAAATTTTTTGCTTATTTAAAGAAATAAGGAACAATTTTTGAAAATTATATTATAACAATGAAAGTTATATAACACGAATTAAATAAATACAATGCTTGAAACATACCTTGGAGTGTTTTTTTTGCAGTAGTAGTTTTAACTAATTTTTTTACATGTAAATGCGCAGGGCTAGGTTCAAATACAGCAAGTGGGTACTGTGGTGTAGATTATGTATTATTAAATGATGTATAAATACAGTCTTTGATCGGTTCTTAGCATATGATGCTATTTTCCGCCGAGATATTTCACATTAATGTTCAATTTAATTGTGGGCGCATTATTTTAAATTTGAAGTTTTAATATTTTCTGAAGAATCACAACTAACATGAAAAAAAATTTACTGATTTTCATTTTCCTATTTTTTACCACAAGTAACATCTAGTAATCCAAATAGTTCATCAAATGTCTTTGCTGTTGATACTGGTTCTGAAACAGAAAAATCATTAAACGATTTCTTAAATGTAAATGAACTACTGAAAATTCATCAAGTCATGTCTAGTTAAAATGCTAATAATAGATACATGAGACATATTTTTGACAAAATATTAACTCTAAGATTTGATGTTTTAAATTTTTTTCTTGATAAGAGACAAATCACAATTAAATACTTGTGAAGAAACAAGAGTTTTCTCAATTCCCTCCTGATTCCATTGTTTTTTCTGACATTGTTGATACTGTTGATTGAAAAAACAAACCTGAGCTTTTTTTTGAACATTGTTCTATACCAGTATTTTGTTCTGAAACAGAAAAACAAATAATTGAATGCTTTTCAATATGTAAGTGAAGTTATGTCTTGAAACAGGAAAACAAATCATAGGACCTTTTGCAAAACGTAAATGAATCTTGTCAAAAATAAAAAAAGTCCTAACAAAGTCCTGGTAATAGATGCATTTGGATTACTAGAATCAAATCTATTTAATAATATTTAAACTATGTATAATTTTAGTGTCTTTAGTTTTAGTTACAATTTGTATTAAACTGTTATTTTATTTTATTTTGTTTAGTTGGTTAGTTTTATTTTAAAATAATTATTTAAAATAACTTTTGTTAGGCGATGATAACCTTGATAGGTTTTTCGCCTGGAAAAAAAAAAAAAAAATTCTCTGGGTGCCTGGTCACTGTGGAATATTCGGAAACTCTAAAGCAGATGAAGGTGCAAAATTAGCTACAGGTATGTTGCCATCGACACAACGTGTGATGACATCAGATTTTGTATGCAAAGTTAAAACTACACTATTCTCTGTTTGGAATGAAGAATGGCAAAATGTAAATAGAAACAAGTGGGGGACATCAAAAATACCGTCCGACCATGGAGGACATCTGTTCGTTCGAATCGTAGGGAGGAAGTGGTGGTTACTCGACTTCGCATCGGCCACTCTTTGTTAACGCATGCATGGTTGATGCGACATGAGGATCCACCACTATGTCCGTTTTGTAGAAATAATATTACAATCAAGCATATCCTGCTTGATTGTAATGAGTTGACAAATTTGTATATACGTTACGATCTTCGAGGTAGTTTAAAGGTGGTTTTAAGAGACGATGTCACGGCTATCGACCTTACGGACACCCTCGCTTTCTTACGCCACCTTAGTCTATTTAATAATATTTAAATTATTAAATTTAATCATTTTAATCAATTTAAATTGACGCCGTTTCTCTGAATTTAATAAATCCCTTACAAGCAGTAGCAATTCAAACAGCTGTTCCATACAAACTCACTCTCTGTTGTGTCTATCTTCCACCAAGTGACAACCTGCAACAGAGAGATCTTGTAGACCTCATAAATCAGTTACCGACTCCGTTTTTATTAGTGGGCGATTTCAATGCCCACCATGTTTCATGGGGTTCCCCAGATTGCAACCCGCGAGGTAATCTGATCGAAGGCATCAGATAGGAACTGGATTTATACCTGCTAAATGACGGTTCTCCGACACATTTAGCAGCGTCAACAGGTGGATGGACAGCTGTAGACTTGTCATTATGCAGTCCTGCCTTGGCTACACGGCTAAAATGGTCAGCATTGCCTGATCTTTACAGTAGCGACCACATTCCTATTGAGATCTCTTTGTGTGACTCCTCACCCTGTTGTGTTCGATATCCCCGTTGGATGCTGAAAAAAGCCAATGTGCTGGCGTTATCGTTCTCAAAATATTCTTCATCTTCTGCATACAAGGACGCTTTCCAGGTTTACAAACGTAAACAGGAAGCCTTACCGTTCACCGTTGGATTGTCAGGAGTCACGTGTTTGAATATCCATTTCTCTGTCGATGAACTAGAGTCGGCTCTCTCGTCAACGAAGGATTCAGCTCCAGGCCCGGACGATATTGTATACTCCATGATTAAAAATCTACCACAATCGGCAAAACTAGTTCTCCTTCGGATATACAATCGTATATTCGGGGAGCACGGTTTTCCCGATGCATGGTTAGAAGCGACTATAATTCCTCTTCTAAAACAAGGAAAGGACAAAACTAATCCCAGTAGTTACAGACCCATCTCTCTGACCAGCTGCTTATGCAAACTACTGGAGAAGATGGTCAACCGTCGTCTTGTCTGGTATCTAGAAACAAACAAACTTCTTACTAACGTCCAGTGTGGTTCCAGACAAGGACGTTCATCAGTTGACCAATTGGTTTTGTTGGAGTCAGCTATACAGAATGCCTTCATCTTACGACAAACACTGGTAGCTGTTTTCTTCGACCTCGAGAAGGCATATGACATGGCATGGAGAAGAGGAATTTTGAACGTATTGAAATCATGGGGTATACAAGGTAACATTCTTGCTTTTATACAAAATTATTTGAATAACAGGACTTTCCGTGTACGTCTAGGAGGCATATATTCTGATCGTTACGAACTAGAGAATGGTGTACCACAGGGTGGCGTGTTGAGTGTGACGCTGTTTGCCGTTGCCATTAACAGCGTCACTTCAAACGTACAGTCACCGGTCCACTGTTCCCTGTTTGTAGAAGATTTTTGCAGATGTGGCTGCTAGAAGTATGGCAACAGCGGAAAGGTCCTTACAATTAGTCATTAACAAATTGCAAGAATGGACCAAATCTACGGGCTTCAAGTTTTCGGCTTCGAAGACCCAGTGTATAGCATTTAGTCGTCGCAGGCAACACCAGGAACCTATTCTTTTTTTAGTAACCTATGCATTTTTAGCAATCTATATTTAGAACTTCCACCTATATTCGAACGATCATCATGCTACATCCCTCCATGGGTAATACGAATGCCAAAATTTGACTTCTCATTGTCCAGGTACCTAAAACACAATACCCCTGACGTTATTTATCGTCAGGAGTTTTTGCAGATCCAACTAACTCACCAACATACTGTGACTATATTCACAGACGGTTCAAAACTGGACAATGGGATAGGTTGTGCTTTTTATATGGAAGGTCAAACCTTCACTTATGGATTACCCTCAGCCTGTAGCGTTTTTACAGCAGAACGTTATGCAATTTTCCAAGCTTTAAGATCAATTCCGTCTGCAACATCTAAATATCTTGTATGCTCCGATTCCAAAAGTGCTCTCCAGGCTATTCAGGAAATTTACACTAAGAACCCATTAGTTGGAGACATCTTGTGCTCAATACACAGGCTCCAATTACGGGGTATCGAGGTGTCATTTCTCTGTGTGCCTGGTCACTGCGGAATATTTGGAAACACTAAAGCTGACGAAGGAGCAAAATTAGCTACAAGTATGGTACCATCGACACATCGTGTAATGGCATCAGATTTTGTATGCAATGTTAAAACTATATTCATCTATGTGTGGAATGAAGAATGGCAAAATGTACATAGAAACAAGCTGAGGGACATCAAAAATACCCTCCGACCATGGAGGACATCTGTTCGTTCGAATCGTAGGGAGGAAGTGGTGGTTACTCGACTTCGCATCGGCCACTCTATGTTAACGCATGGATGGTTGATGCGACATGAGGATCCACCACTATGTCCGTTTTGTAGAAATAATATTACAATCAAGCATATCCTGCTTGATTGTAATGAGTTGACAAATTTGTATATACGTTACGATCTTCGAGGTAGTTTAAAGGTGGTTTTAAGAGACGATGTCACGGCTATCGACCGTGTCCTCGCTTTCTTACGCCACCTTAATCTATTTAACAATATTTAATTTTTTTATAATTTTAGGTTCTTTAATTTTAGATAATTATCACAATTAGTTTTACACATTTATTTTGTTTTATTTTGATTAGTTTTATGTAATATTTATTTTAAAAACTTATTATTTAAAATAACTTTAGTTAGGCGATGATAACCTTGATAGGTTTTTCGCCTGGGGAAAAAAAAAAAAAAAAAAAAAAACCCCGCAGGGGGGTGCGGACTAGCCGCACCTACGAGGGATATGGTGTCCCTCGCGGTACCCTAGCCTAACACTACACCACTCACAAAACATATACACACACATACACACACCAACACAATCTATAGACATTTCAACACTTACATCTTCTCTTAGGGATTTTTTGGCTTTTCAGAACCGTTGCGCGTTGGGAGTGCTGAAAAGGCCAGAGCTTGACAAACTCTGGTCTGGGACGCTGATGTGAGCTTGCTCTGCCGAAGACGTAATCGCGGTTTCTGGTCTACCAGCCGCTTCGGTCCTTGGTCAGGGAGTGTCCGCGGTGCACGGGTGTCGGAGCCTGTGCACAGTATTACGAGTTCTCGACTGATGCCCATCCAGTCGAGCTAAGGAGAAAAGCTATAGGCCTAAGAGTTCTGAGGGTTGGAAATGATCTTAATGTGATCCAAGGGTGTAAGCGTTCCTATAGTCTCGCCCGTAACGCTTGACACGATGGCTGGCTTAAAATCATTTATGGATTTAAAAAACCCGTCAATTAATACTAGTTTAAAGAGGACACGCCAGGATTCCCCTGACGATCCTAAAATTATCGATGCGAGTAAAAAGTTGATGGTGGCAACGTCGCAGACGTTCACTAAAATATTTAATATTCTCTAGTTCTGAGGAGGGGAAAGATCTGTCAAAAGTTTCTCCTTTTCTTATTAATAAGGCGATAACTGCCGGTGCTGGAGGTCCTGTTGCCTCTATCAAAAAATTACGAAATGGGACACTGTTGGTGGCAACCTGCAATGAAAAACAAACCAGAACTCTTTTACTCTCCAAGAGTAACTTTTAACTCCAAAACTCTTTTAAAAATGACCTCTTTTTTCGATCAGGTCATGGTATCTGTGGCCCCCCTTAGATCCTTGAACTTTTCAAAGGGGGTCATCACTTGCAGGGATTTATTAAACGTAACTGTCGACGAAATAAAATTAGAACTGTCTTCTCAGTCAGTAATTGATGTCGTGCCTATTATGAAGACAGACAAAGGGGCAAAAGTTGGGCACAGCCTCTTACATACTTACATTTGGCAAACCAGAGATACCCGAATATATACATGCGGGTTACCAACGGCTCTCCGTAAAACCTTATGTGGCTAACCCTAGGCGCTGCTTCAAGTGTCAACGTTTCGGGCATATTAGCTCTACCTGTTTGAAGTCGAGTGTTTGCGGTAAATGTAGCGAGGAAGGCCATGATGAAAAGGAGTGCGTAAATTCCCTAAAGTGCGCCAACTGTGGCGGTGACCACGCGGCGCGATCATACGACTGTCCTCACTTTAAAGAGGAAAAGGCTATTCTCAGCGTAATGGCTAAGGATAGAATAACCTTTTCACAGGCAAGGAAAATTTATAGATCCGCCCAATCAAAGGTTGACGGTAAGACCTATGCCGCTACTGTGAACGCTACTTCGTCCTGTTCAAACTGTGCCGACCTGGCGAAAAAGATAGAAGTTCTAACTGACCAAGTTTCCCGTCTACTGTCGCTAGTCACATGTGGTCAATCTTTGAATATTAAAGAACCTGCAAAGACGTCACGTGATTTGCTTCTTCTACCGAGCACCTCCGCGGAGGGGTTAGGTGGCCGAACCAAGTCCGTCAATGAAATATGCATCTCCGGACAAATGAAATCGCCTGGCAGTATAAAGTCTGTTGCGTCCAAAGTAGTACTACAACGGAATACAGCAAAAAGTAAGTCTGTATTCCAAAGCAGTAAATCGGCACCAACTATGTTGGGTGCTAAAAAACGAATAAATAAAGGAGGGCATGGTACCAAAATCCCTCCGAAATCCAAATCTTCCTCAGATTCCATCCCTGAACGATTGGATATGGAATCTGAGAATGGTTTGCCTGAGACGTCTTCGAACGTCACGGGCAAACGAGAGCGAACCAATGGGTGTCAGATTAATCCATTGCTAAGTTGATAAATGTCTGCAATTAGCAAGTCAGTGATACAATGGAACATCAACGGTGTTAGGAGTCACTTAGAAGATCTTAAAGTACTCGTGCGAGATGTGTATCCAATGTTTGTATGTCTACAGGAGACACATCTCCACGAATCGCATAGTTTTCATGTTAGGGAGTATTCAGTTTTTAGAACAGACTTCGTTACAGAAGACCGAGCTAGAGGTGGCGTAGCCATCCTAACCCGTGACTGTATCGACGCTGTTTCTCTAAACTTAATAACTCCTTTACAAGCAGTAGCCGTTCAAACAGCTGTCCCATATAAAATCACTGTGTGTTGTATCTACTTGCCACCTCAAGAAAACCTGCATCACAGTGACTTGGTGAATTTGATAACACAGTTACCGACTCCGTTCTTATTGGTAGGAGATTTCAATGCCCACCATTTATCTTGGGGATCTCCAACCTGTAACCCTCGAGGACAACTAGTGGAGAGTGTAAGAACGGAAATGGACCTATGCCTGCTAAATGACGGTTCGCCTACTCACTTAGCGGTATCTACTGGTGGATGGACAGCTGTTGACCTATCGATCTGCAGCCCTCAATTAGCTACTAGATGCACATGGTCGGTACTCCATGATTTGTATGGAAGCGACCATGTGCCCATCAAGATCAATTTATGTGACTCCCAACCTTGTTATGCTCGAAATTCCCGTTGGATGTTGCGAAAAGCCAACTGGGACGCCTTTACGAAATATTTTGTATCACTTGACACAGATTACCTGACACCCATTGATGCAATTGTTGAAAATTTCACAAAGACCATTTTAAATGCCGCTGTAGAGACCATTCCGAAAACCTCTGCACATCCACGCCGACCGCCTGTGCCGTGGTGGAACGACGAATGCACAGAAATCCTCCGTTTACGACGAAGAGCTTTAAGGAGATTTAAGCGTAACCCAACAAGTGACAATCTTCAGGAATATAAAATACTCCGTGCGAAAGCACGGAGGTTATTTAGGCTGAGTAGAAAGAACTCTTGGGAACAGTACATTAGCACAATTAGACGAACAACTTCATCCTCCACAGTGTGGAGGAAACTAAGATCAGTTTGTGGTACTTCCATTCCGTTGCCAGCTATTGCGCTGAATCAACCGAATGGAAGTTTGACCACGGACAGTGATAATATTGCTAATGTGCTGGCAAAATCATTTTCTAACTTTTCTGCTACTACAGCCTATAACATAGTATTCCAGAGACATAAATTGAAGGAAGAAGCAATACCGTTTACTGTTGGGTTGTCTGGCGACTCACCTTTAAACACTCCTTTCTCCTTAGGGGAATTGGAGTCAGCTCTCGCGTCAAAGAGGGATTCTGCACCAGGTCCTGATTACATTGTATACTCCATGCCGAAACATCTACCATCATCGGCGAAACTTGTCCTCCTTCGAATATACAATCGGCTATTCGAGGAGCAGTCTTTCCCCGATGCATGGTTAGAAGCGACAGTAATTCCTATCTTAAAACCAGGTAAAGACAAAACCAATCCCAGGCCGCAGGGGGGTGCGGACTAGCCGCACCTACGAGGGATTTGGCGTCCATCGCGGTACCCTAGCCTAACACTACACCACTCACAAAGCATACACACACACATACACACACCAACACAATCTATACACATTTCAACACTTACATCTTCTCTTAGGGAATTTTGACTGGTCAGAACCGTTGCGCGTTGGGAGTGCTGAAAAGTCCAGAGCGTGACAAACTCTGGTCTGGGACGCTGCTGTGAGCTTGCTCTGCCGAAGACGTATGCGCGGTTGCTGGTCCGCTAGCCACTTCGGTCCTTGGTCAGGGAGTGTCCGCGGTGCACAGGTGTCGGAGCCTGTGCACAGTATTACGAGTTCTCGACTGATGGAAATCACCCGGCATTCAAAATTATCTTTAACAACATCCATAATGAAGATTACGATGCACGTCAACGTTCAACCGCTCCATTCGGCATACGAACATTGCGAATAATGGATAACCTTGGGTTGCAACTACCTACAGTGTTTGAACGATCAATGTGCTATATACCTCCATGGACAATAAAAACGCCCCGCTTTAATTTTTCATTGTCTAGTTTTATAAAAACTAATACTCCTAATGTGGTGTACCACCAGGAGTTTTTGGCAATACACGGATTCCACCAGTATAGTGAGATTATTTTTACGGATGGATCTAACCCCGCAGGGGGGTGCGGACTAGCCGCACCTACGAGGGATTTGGCGTCCCTCGCGGTACCCTAGCCTAACACTACACCACTCACAAAGCATATACATACACGTACACACACCAACGTAATCTATACACATTTCAACACTTACATATTCTCTTAGGGAATTTGACTGGGTAGAATCGTTGCGCGTTGGGAGTGCTGAAAGGTCCAGAGCTTGACAAACTCTGGTCTGGGACGCTGATGTGAGCTTGCTCTGCCGAAGACGTAAGCGCGGTTTCTGGTCTACCAGCCGCTTCGGTCCTTGGTCAGGGAGTGTCCGCGGTGCACGGGTGTCGGAGCCTGTGCACAGTATTACGAGTTCTCGACTGATGCCCATCCAGTCGAGCTAAGGAGGAAACTATGGGCCCCAGAGTTCCGAGGGTTGGAAATGATCGAAAGTGATCCATGGGTGTACCCGTTCTCATAGTCTCGCCCGTAACGCCTGACACGATGGTTAGCTTAATAACAAATTATGGAAAACCAACAAATGTCCAACCAGTTTATTGTAAAGAGGCGTCGTGAGGTTTCTCCGAAAATGCCTAGGGAAGTAAATATGAGGAAAGTAATGGATATAGCGTCATCAAAGTTCTTAATTGTATCTTGCACAGAAGCTGGAAAAGATCTGTCAAAGGTATCGCCTTTTATAATCCAAAAGGCTATAACTGGATGTGCAGCAGGACCCGTCTCTTCCATAAGGAAGTTATGGAATGGAACACTGCTGTTAGAAACAAGCAATTCGAAGCAGTCACAGTTATTATTAAAAATGACCTCCTTCTTTGATCAGGTCAAGGTTTCGGTGGCTCCCCACAAAACCTTGAACTCATCAAAGGGATTAATATCATGCAGGGAACTGTTGTATGTCCGTGAGGACGAAATTAAATCAGAACTGGTATCACAAGGTGTAACAGATGTCGTACGAATTATGAGGATGGAAAACGGTCAGAGAGTTCCAACAACATCAATTATCCTGACATTCGGGAAACCATCTATCCCGGAATATTTATATGCTGGCTATCAACGGCTTTCTGTTAGGCCCTACGTTCCCAATCCACGCCGGTGCTTTAAATGCCAACGTTTTGGACACGTAAGTTCTTCTTGCTCCAAGCCAGAGGTATACGGACAGTGTGAATCTGAAGGCCATACTGAGATGGTTTGCACAAGTGCTCCGAAATGCCCAAACTGTGCTGGTGATCACCCTGCTCGCTCCTTTAACTGCCCAAAGTTCAAGGAGGAAAAAGCGATCCTCAGCATAATGGCAAAGGACAAAACATCTTTTTACGAAGCGAAAAAGAAGTTCAAGTCAACTCAACCTAGACTTGAAACGAAATCCTATGCCTCAGCTATCACCACTGAGAAGTCGTGTTCCAACTGCGTTGAGCTAAACAAGAAAATTGAAGTTCTCACTGAGCAAGTTAGCCAGTTATTAGCTTTGGTGACCAAAAATTTGGTTTCCAACTCAAAGACTAATGTTGAATGTGCGGAAAAATCTCCATTGCCAGTTATCTCTGCGAAAAATAGAAGAAGTAAGACACTATTAGAGACAAGTGTGAAAAACGTTAAAACTACTCCTAATACGAGTAACAAAAATAATAACAAAGCTGCACCTGTGAAAGTAGGTGCAAAATCACAAACGACTCAAAAGAGGACCATTTCAAACTCCTCTTCTGAGTCAAAAAACTCTTCAGATTCCACCACTACAATAGTGGTGATGGAATCTGATGACTCTCTGCCTGGAACGTCCAACATTCCAGGCCAGCAAATTTGCAATGACACCAGTGAGAGCCAGGTGAATCCATTTCACTAAAATACAATGTCCACACCTAAACAATCCGTGATTCAGTGGAACATTAACGGTGTTAAAAGTCACATTGAGGATCTCAAATTAATTGTAAGGGATGTGTCCCCTATGTACATTTGTATTCAGGAGACACATCTCCATGAATCGCACAATTTCCATCTAAGGGAGTATTCAGTTTACAGATCGGACTTCGTTACAGAAAATAGAGCCAGAGGTGGCGTAGCCATTCTGGTCCGTGACTGTGTCGACGCCGTTTCTCTGAACTTAATAACTCCCTTACAAGCAGCAGCAATTCAAACAGCTGTTCCATACAAACTCTCTGTTGTGTCTACCTCCCACCAAGTGACAACCTGCAACAGAGACATCTTGTAGACCTTATAAATCAGTTACCGACACCGTTTTTATTAGTGGGCGATTTCAATGCCCACCATGTTTCATGGGGTTCACCAGGATGCAACTCACCAGGGCATCTAGTTGAGAGTGTCAGATCAGAACTGGATTTATACCTGCTAAATGACGGTTCTCCGACACATTTAGCAGCGTCTTCAGGCGGATGGACTGTTGTTGACTGATCATTGTGCAGTCCTGCTCTGGCTACAAGGTTAACATGGTCAGCATTGCCTGATCTTTACAGTAGCGATCATACTCCCATTGAGATCTCTTTGTATGACTCCTCACCCCGTTGTGATCGACATCCCCGTTGGATCGTGACAAAAGCTAACTGTGAACAATTCTCACAAGATCTAGAATCACTGGAAGTGGAAGACCTGGCTCCAATTAATGAAATCGTAAATTCAATTACCAAAACTATTTTGAATGCCGACGAAAAGGCAATACCGAAAACCTCATCAAAACCGCGGCGACCACCTGTTTCGTGGTGGAATGATGAATGCACTATGATCCTTCGTCAACGGAGAAAAGTTCTGAACCAGTTCAAGAGACATCCAACGAGTGAAAACCTGGAAAAATATAAAATCTTCCGTGCGAAAACACGGAGAATATTTAGGCAAAGTAAACTAGAATCATGGTCCCAGTACATTGGCACTATTACAAGAACTACAGCTCCATCAACAGTATGGAAGAAATTACGATCCGTTTGTGGCATTTCCGTTCCGATGCCATTAATTTCATTAAGGCATCCGGA
The DNA here is from genome assembly GCA_036971475.1 of Prosapia bicincta. Lineage (NCBI taxonomy): Eukaryota > Metazoa > Arthropoda > Insecta > Hemiptera > Cercopidae > Prosapia > Prosapia bicincta. Next base: position 103,540,907 of record JBAIZL010000004.1, on the reverse strand, counting down.
TGGAGTTATGACCACGGACAGTGAAGAAATTGCCAATGTGCTGGCGTTATCGTTCTCAAAATATTCTTCATCTTCTGCATACAAGGACGCCTTCCAGGTGTACAAACGTAAACAGGAAGCCTTACCGTTCACCGTTGGATTGTCAGGAGACACGTGTTTGAATATCCATTTCTCTATCGATGAACTAGAGTCGGCTCTCTCGTCAACGAAGGATTCAGCTCCAGGCCCGGACGATATTGTATACTCCATGATTAAAAATCTACCACAGTCGGCAAAACTAGTTCTCCTTCGGATATACAATCGTATATTCGGGGAGCACGGTTTTCCCGATGCATGGTTAGAAGCGACTATAATTCCTCTTCTAAAACAAGGAAAGGACAAAACTAATCCCAGTAGTTACAGACCCATCTCGCTGACCAGCTGCCTATGCAAACTACTGGAGCAGATGGTCAACCGTCGTCTTGTCTGGTATCTAGAAACAAACAAACTTCTTTCTAACGTTCAGTGTGGTTCCAGACAAGGACGTTCATCAGTTGACCAATTGGTTTTGTTGGAGTCAGCTATACAGAATGCCTACATCTTACGACAAAAACTGGTAGCTGTTTTCTTCGACCTCGAGAAGGCATATGACATGGCATGTAGAAGAGGAATTTTGAACGTATTGAAATCATGGGGTATACAAGGTAACATTCTTGCATTTATACAAAATTATTTGAATAACAGGACTTTCCGTGTACGTCTAGGAGGCATATATTCTGATCGTTACGAACTAGAGAATGGTGTACCACAGGGTGGCGTTTTGAGTGTGACGCTGTTTGCTGTTGCCATTAACAGCGTCACTTCAAACGTACAGTCACCAGTCCACTGTTCCCTGTTTGTAGACGATTTTTGTATATATATGGCTGCTAGAAGTATGGCAACAGCGGAAAGATCCTTACAATTAGTCATTAACAAATTGCAAGAATGGACCAAATCTACGGGCTTCAAGTTTTCGGCTTCGAAGACCCAGTGTATAGCATTTAGTCGTCGCAGGCAATATCAGGAACCTATTCTTTATCTTGATGGTACGCGGCTTCAAACCGCGCATAATGTGAGATTTTTGGGTCTTTTATTGGATAAAAGACTTTCATGGAATCCGCATGTGCGTGATTTGAGGACCCGGTGCAGCAAGATATTGGATATGTTGAGAGTTCTAAGTGGTACAAATTGGGGAGCAGACAGAACCTGTATGCTCCGTTTCTATCGCGCTGTTGTAAGATCGCGCATAGATTACGGCTGTATAGCCTATTCATCTGCTCGACCTACGGTTCTGAAACTCCTGGATTCAATACATCACGCTGGCCTTAGACTTTCTACTGGTGCTTTTAGATCGAGCCCAATCTCCAAAATTGCTACAAATATCATATTACACTGGTCTTCGAAGTAAACATAAACATCCGGCATTCAAAGCAGTTTTTGATAACTATCTCGAGGATCGTTACAACGTGCGTCAACGTTCAACTGCTCCTTTCGGAATAAGAACGTTGCGCATTTTTAGCAATCTAAATTTAGAACATTCACCTATATTCGAACGAACATCATGCTACATCCCTCCTTTGACAATACAAAAGCCAAAATGTGACTTCTCATTGTCCATGTACCTAAAACACAATACTCCTGACGTTATTTATCGTCAGGAGTTTTTGCAGATTCAACAAACTCACCAACATACTTTGACTATATTCACAGACGGTTCAAAACTCGACAATGGGATAGGTTGTGCATTTTATATGGAAGGAGAAACTTTCACTTACGGATTGCCCTCAGCCTGTAGCGTTTTTACTGCAGAACTTTATGCAATTTTCCAAGCTTTAAGATCAATTCCGTCTGTAAAATCTAAATATCTTGTGTGTTGTGATTCCAAAAGTGCTCTCCAGGCTATTCAGGATTTTTTTTCCTTTTTCCAGGCGAAAAACCTATTGAGGTTATCATCGCCTAACTAAAGTTTTTTCAAAAATAAATATTAAAATATTACATAAATAAAACTAATTAAAATAAAATAAAATAAAATAAATGTTTTAAACTAATTGTAATTATCTAATACTAAAGAACCTAAAATTATACAAAATTTAAATATTATTAAGTAGATTAAGGTGGCGTAAGAAAGCAAGGACACGGTCGATAGCCGTGACATCGTCCCTTAAAACCACCTTTAAACCACCTCGAAGATTGTAACGAATATATAAATTTGTCAACTCATCACAATCAAGCAGAATGTGTTTGATTGTAATGGTACTTTTACAAAACGGACAAACTGGAGGATCGTCATGTCTTATCAACTATCCATGCGTTAGCAAAGAGTGGCCGATGCGAAGTCGAGTTACCACCACTTCCTCCCTACGATTCGAACGATCAGATGTCTTCCATGGTAGGACGGTATTTTTGATGTCCCTCAGCTTGTTTCTATTTACATTTTGCCATTCTTCATTCCAAACAGAGAATAGTGTAGATTTAACTTTGCATACAAAATCTGATGCCATCACACGTTGTGTCGATGGCAACATACCTGTAGCTAATTTTGCACCTTCATCTGCTTTAGTGTTTCCGAATATTCCACAGTGACCAGGCACCCAGAGAAATGACACCTCGACACCTCGTAATTGGAGCCTGTGTATAGAGCACAAGATGTCTCCAACTAAAGGGTTCTTAGTGTTCATTTCCTGAATAGCCTGGTGAGCACTTTTTTTTCAGACGGAATTGATCTTAAAGCTTGGAAAATTGCATAAAGTTCTGCAGTAAAAACGCTACAGGCTGAGGGCAATCCGTAAGTGAAGGTTTGTCATTCCATATAAAATGCACAACCTATCCCATTGTCCAGTTTTCCTGCTTGATTGTGATAAGTTAACAAATTTCTATATACGTTACGATCTTCGAGGTAGTTTAAAGGTGGTTTTAAGGGACGATGTCAGGGCTATCGACCTGTCATCGCTTTCTTACGCCACCTGAATCTATTTAATAATATTTAAATTATGTATAATTTTAGTTTCTAGTTTTAGTTACAATTAGTATTAAACATTTATTTTACTTCGTTTAGTTTGGTTAGTTTTATTTGCAATATTTATTTAAAATAAAAACTTTAGTTAGGCAATGATAACCTTAATAGGTTTTTCGCCTGGAAAAAAAATCTTGCACCCCTTGAACATATTTTTTAAAATTTGATATTATAATATATGCTTTTATATTTATACTTATATTCACTTTTAATTATTATCCGCGTATATTTTTTATTTATTTATATTTAATATATTTTATGCTCTTGATATTGTGCTATTAAGTTTTATTTATTGTTAAATTGTTGACTATTGTTGTTTTAAATATTGTTATTACTTATTTACTGTTATATTGTTCGTTGTTGTTATTTTGTTATTTATAGTTTTATATTTTTTATTGTTATAATTTGTTGTTTTTTGTTATTTAATGCTGTGTTTTGTAATTTTTGTTTTATTTAAATTTATTTTGTTTTATTCAAATTTTAGTGTTAGATTTTGATTGGCGATGATAACCATGGTTGGTTTTTCGCCAGGGAAAAAAAATTTTTAAATTTAATATATAAAAATATATGTGTTCATACATATATTTCTTTGTGTGTGTTTTGTGTATTATTATTTTTATTTATTTAAATTTATATATTTTTAATGGTTGACCACAACTGTTTCTCGCCAGAAAAAAAGTGTAATTATTGTTAAGTTTTATTAATTGTACTTTTTATGCTGTTATATTGTTTAACATTGGTATATCGTTATTTATTGTTTCTTTTAATTGTAATATATTTCTTTATTAGTAATTTAAAAAAAAATCAATTTGAGTATAGTTTTTAGACCGTTAATGTTTTTCTCGATGATTACCAACATTGGTTTTTCGCCATTAAAAAAATTTGTATAAGTAATTGCTGTGAGGGATAATAACACTAATTTTGGTTTCCCCTAGAACAATATCAATTCAATTGTAGTAAATATGGAGTTTTTAAAAAATAATGTAGTTAGATATGTTTTTGGTTTGTATTCAGTTGAATAGTAATCGGTCTATAGTAAAAATGTTTCACTATAAAATGATCGTACCATTGGAAGCCGGATAGAATGTCATCTCACAGCGCATGCACCAATTAGTTTATTCCCTCAATTCTCAAACCTCGGTTGTCGACAGCAAAACCTAGTTACACCAGGTCCGCATGCTTCCAATCGTTAAAGCTTTCGTGATCACTTAGATTATGGTACTTTTAAGGCGACAGACTTACACGATTCTATAATAAAACCGCTAATGTGAATTAGAGTAATTAGCCGACCATTTTTTTTCCGTTTTAGTGTTGAAATTGTGTTGTTTGTAATTTATATGACGTGTTCAAAACAAATTAAGTGTGTAAAACTAACTACAACTATAAACTTGAGAAATAAATTTTCGGCAAGGTAAGAAAAAAATGTTATATTTAAACTATTACAATAATATATTGTTACAAGTCCGGAAAGTGTTTTTCCAGGTTTTCGATTTTTTTTCTATTATTAAAAAAAAGTAAACAGTAAAAACAGTAAAAAAATATACAAGTTATAAAAAAATTATATTTTACACAGAGAGACAATTTCAATTAAAAACAACTTTTTTATATTTTCGAAACATGAGTTTTTTTGTCACAATAAAATTTGACACTCTTTATTCTTTGTTTTAATGTAGTTTTCATTGTTACATATATTTATTCTTTCCCTCTGAAATACCACTGTTAAGGTTATAAACGTGTTTGTTATTTTGTTACAAACAAATGCACCTAAAATCAGCTGGGATTAGGTAATAATAAATTACTGTATAGTAGCACTTATAAATATTATTTATCAATTCTGTAATCAGCTGTTTAATGAACTTCTTTCATATGTGGAAAGATGTAATTGAAGTAGTATGTTGTAATATTATATCTTATTACAAAAAGTAATACAGTAAATCTTTTATTTTATTTGCCTATATAATATAACACTTTAGTTTAGGGTGATAAATATTTTGTAGGTAAAATCCACAAAAAATAAATTTCGACCAAATATAACTGTTCTTAAATAATTTGGTACGATATAAAGTTTGTATAAATCAAATTTCTTGTCTCAAATTTAATTAAAAAAAATTCTTATATTAGTTGAGATGTTGAAAAACAGATTTGTTAGAAGATAGGAAATATTTTTGACCAGGATTTAAAATACGGTAAAGTCATGTTTTTCTCAAAAACTTAATATTTATATCTAGAAATATAGAAGTTCCGAAAATTATAAATAGTAAAAAATATTATTTACATTTTCCACCTATATTAAAATCTGATTCATTAGAACAGTTGGTGATTACAAGAAACAGTTTAGATAAACGGCTGTAAGAATAATAAATTAAAGTATAATTTTCATTGTACGTACACACACACACACACACACACACACACACACACACACACACACACACACACACACACACACACACACACACACACACACACACACACACACACACACACACACACACACACACACACACACACACACACACACACACACACACACACACACACACACACACACACACACACACACACACACACACACACACACACACACACACACACACACACACACACACACACACACACACACACACACACACACACACACACACACACACACACACACACACACACACACACACACATATATATATATATATATATATATATATATATATATATATATACTTTAATATTAATATAAATGATATAGGCGAATTTGTATCCTTTCTGTTGATTTGTCACATTCATATTTATTCTTTGTTTTTGTCATTTCAACTGGTCGATATTGTATTTAATCGATATGTATTTTAATGTTGGCGTAATTCATCATTCTATTTGGACAAATGTCTTTCATTTCTTCCTAACAGTTTTCTCTGGTTTTTGATTTTGGCTTTCTAAGGAAAGCTGTTCTGTTAAGGCTAAATTTCGGAAACACATACACACACACACACACAACACTGCAACGATCCAATTAGCCACAAACATATATATTTTTTGCCTCATAGTATAATTTGATATGAATTTATTCTGTATTGTTTCATTTATATCTCGGTACGTATAAATAGTTTATTATTTCATATATATATATATATATATATATATATATATATATATATATATATATATATATATATATATATATACACACACACACACACACACACGATTGCCTTTGTCATCCCTATTGTAACTCATAGACCTTTCTGTCAGTTTTTGTGCTATTTGAGCATGGTTTCCCTGATATCTATATTTATAGATTATTTATTTATCACTTTAACGTTTTCTGTTTTTCTTCTATTCTGTCGACCATAAAAACCTTCTTGTTTTCTAGCGGAAAATTCTGAAAAGTCCTGACATATTCCTGTCGAGTTTTATAGTTCCCCTTACAATTAGTAATCAATAAATTGCAAGAATGGACCAAATCTATGGGCTTCAAGTTTTTGGCTTCGAAGACCCAGTGTATAGCATTTAGTCGTCGCAGGCAATATCAGGAACCTATTCTTTATCTTGATGGTACGCGGCTTCAAACCGCGGATAATGTGAGATTTTTGGGTCTTTTATTTGATAAAAGACTTTCATGGAATCCGCATGTGCGTGATTTGAGGACCCGGTGCAGCAAGATACTTGATATGTTGAGAGTTCTAAGTGGTACAAATTGGGGAGCAGACAGAACCTGTATGCTCCGTTTCTATCGCGCCGTTGTAAGATCGCGCATAGATTACGGCTGTATAGCCTATTCATCTGCTCGACCTACGGTTCTGAAACTCCTGGATTCAATACATCACGCTGGCCTTAGACTTTCTACTGGTGCTTTTAGATCGAGCCCAATCTCCAAAATTGCTACAAATATCATATTACACTGGTCTTCGAAGTAAACATAAACATCCGGCATTCAAAGCAGTTTTTGATAACTATCTCGAGGATCGTTACAACGTGCGTCAACGTTCAACTGCTCCTTTCGGAATAAGAACGTTGCGCATTTTTAGCAATCTAAATTTAGAACATTCACCTATATTCGAACGAACATCATGCTACATCCCTCCATGGACAATAGAAAAGCCAAAATGTGACTTATCATTGTCCATGTACCTAAGACACAATACTCCTGACGTTATTTATCGTCAGGAGTTTTTGCAGATTCAACAAACTCACCAACATACTGTGACTATATTCACAGACGGTTCAAAACTGGACAATGGGATATGTTGTGCATTTTATATGGAAGGAGAAACTTTCACTTACGGATTGCCCTCAGCCTGTAGCGTTTTTACTGCAGAACTTTATGCAATTTTCCAAGCTTTAAGATCAATTCCGTCTGTAAAATCTAAATATCTTGTGTGTTGTGATTCCAAAAGTGCTCTCCAGGCTATTCAGGAAATGTACACTAAGAACCCTTTAGTTGGAGACATCTTGTGCTCTATACACAGGCTCCAATTACGAGGTGTCGAGGTTTCATTTCTCTGGGTGCCTGGTCACTGTGGAATATTCGGAAACACTAAAGCAGATGAAGGTGCAAAATTAGCTACAGGTATGTTGCCATCGACACAACGTGTGATGGCATCAGATTTTGTATGCAAAATTAAAACTACACTATTCTCTGTTTGGAATGAAGAATGGCAAAATGTAAATAGAAACAAGCTGAGGGACATCAAAAATACCGTCCGACCATGGAGGACATCTGTTCGTTCGAATCGTAGGGAGGAAGTGGTGGTTACTCGACTTCGCATCGGCCACTCTTTGTTAACGCATGGATGGTTGATGCGACAGAGGATCCACCACTATGTTCGTTTTGTAGAAATAATATTACAATCAAGCATATCCTGCTTGATTGTGATAAGTTGGAAAATTTGTATATACGTTACGATCTTCGAGGTAGTTTAAAGGTGGTTTTAAGAGACGATGTCACGGCTATCGACCGTGTCCTCGCTTTCTTACGCCACCTTAATATATTTAATAATATTTAAATTTTGTATAATTTTAGGTTCTTCAGTTTTAGATTATTACAATTAGTTTTAAACATTTATTTTATTTTATTTTGTTTTATTTTGATTAGTTTTATTTATGTAGTATTATTTTAAAAACTCAACTTTAGTTAGGCGTTGATAACCTCAATAGGTTTTTCGCCTGGAAAAAAAAACTTTATAGGCTAGTTTGTTTTTTGACGTTAATCCTCCTTGCTATCTGACGATTGTCTACTACACTGGAAATATATAAAAATATTGTTTTTGGCTACAATACTTCAATTAATTATTGAATTGAAGAAATTAATATCTTTCTATTTTTGTATATTTTGATCCTTAATATAAAATGTCGTTCGATTTTATACGGCCATTTTAAACTTTTCCCTCGTTATATGCACTTTCACGTATTAGATACACTTATATTTACTTTCGGTATACATTTTTTGATTCCATGTTCACTTGAGGTACTAGTTTTTCACCTAAAACACTGGAAGACATAATCCTATTAGGATGTTATACTTGGTTATAGTAGTGTTTATGTTTTTCATTATCGAGGATGGCCGTTTCTGGGGTTGTTGACTTAAAACATTAGTTACATTCTGAGTAGAAAATGGATCACATCTTCCGAAACGGCCTTCCTCAATAATCAAAAAAAGCTTGTGTTAGCCGATAATAACTACATTTGATTTTTTGCCTGGGAAAAAATTCCCGTGTCTACATAAGGACAGACTATTCACGTAAATTTTCATAATAATAAAAACTATATCGGTAGGCTTTAGCCCCTCCAAAATCCATTAAATTCATTATGGCGTGTAAATAATATTAAAGCACCACACAATTGCACCAAAAATTTTAATATTTTCATTAAATATTCAATAGAATATTTTCCCTAAAATTAGCATCAGCAAACACGTAAGCCAAATGTTTTGTGGCATATTTTAAATTCAACACTCATTTCACATAAAACACGAAAGCAGAACAACGGTTTATAGCATGGAAAAGTATTTTAAATCAATCCATTTATGATATAAAAATATCTTAAAAATGGCAAATATGATTTACTTTAAAATTTATTAGGATGCATAGGTACTTCCTTATGCACTTTGTGTGAGCGATTTCTCGCGTTTGTTGATTTCAAGGTCATTAACCCTTACCGTTACAGTTTGATGCCTTTTAGCACTCCTAACGTGCAACTCTTCTGATCAGTAAAAATTCCTAAGATAAGATGACATTAAGCTATACATAAAATTGTGATTAGTTTACTAATTTTATGTATAATTTTTATTTATAAAATTTTGTTTAATTATATAAAATTATATAATTATACGTATAATTATGTATAAAATTATGATTCGTACGCGTGGGTGAATAAGTGTGTGTTTGTGTGTTGCAACACCTGTAGGGAGGATGCAGCCTAACATAAGCACTACTGACAACACCCACTTCACTACTACTACTACTACACAGAATTACACTTAATACACACGTTACATTAACAACACACTCTTTACTTATCAGCACTTACATCTTCTAGGGATTTTTGATTGGTTAGAACCGTTGAGCGTTGGGAGTGTTGAAAATATCAGATCTTGCTAACTCGTGGCAAGATTAATGGCTTAAATCTTTTACGGAATAAAAAAACCCAGTCGAACTCGACTAGTTTAAAGAAACAACGTCGTTTGGAGAGCCTCGCGTAGAAGATGGAAGTAATAATTTGATGTTGGCAACGTTACCGGCATTGCCAACACCAAAGTACTTAATATTTTCTAAAGCCGAAGAAGGAAAAGATCTCTTTAAAACTTCTGTTTTCGTAATTACTAAGGCTACTCCGCCTGTGTAGGAGGTTCTGTCGCATCCTTAAAGAATCAAGAAATCGTCACTATTTTTTGTTGCAATTTGTACTTGGAAGTAAACTCTTTGTCTTCTGTAAATGACCTCCTGATTTGACCAGGTAATGGTATCTATGGCTTCCTATAGATCCTTTAATTCCTCAAAGGTGGTCAGTACATATAGGGATATGATGCACGTCTCCATATATGAAATAAAGTAAGAGCTATCAAATCATCAATACAGATATTGACGATGGACAAAGGCAAGAAAATTGTGACATCCCATTTCATTGTTAATTTTGGCAAACAGGATTCAACGGTTTTGGTGTATGATCTCCGAATTCATACACGCAGGGTACGAGAGACTAAGTGAGGCCATATGTGGCAAAACTCCAGGCGATGTTTTAATTGTCAGTGTTTTGAGTTCATTAGTTTGTTTAAAACAGAGTGTATGCGGTCAATGTAGTGTTGAAGACCATGATGAGGAGTGTGTTGATTCTCCAACGTGCGCCAACTGGTGAACAGCCAGCGGGATCTTCTAACTGTTCTAAGAAAATTGTTATTTAAAAGCACCAGTAGCAGGTCTAAGTCCAGAGTGATATACTGAATAGAGAAGCTTCAATACTGTAGGTCGGGCAGACGAATAAGCCATACAACCGTAATCTAGTAGCTATTTTACGACGGCGCGATCTGATAAATGGCAAAAAGTCCTGCTGTGAAAACACTGCAGGTTGAGGGGAATCCGTAAGGGTAGGTGCGTCCCGACACATAAAATGTATATCCTACCTCACGTCCAGTTTTTAACCATCTGTGAAAATTTGCACTCAGTGTAGGTGGTTTATATGAATCTGCAACAACACCTGGTGATAAATAATGTCAGGAGCATTGTGTTGTGAATACCTGGACAGTGAGAAATCAAAATAGGGCATTTTTATTTCTATTGATGGATTTGGGTACAATGTTTGTTTGAAATAAGTGGTAGTTGTACAATTAGATTTTTAAGAATGCGCAAAGTCAAGGGGAGGAGCAGTCAAAAGTTAACGCAAATCGAAACGATCTTCGAGATATTAAATCTTCGAGTTGTTTAAACCCATTTTGAATGCCACATAGTTTGGTTTGCTTCGAAGACGAGTGTAATATGAAATTTTAAGCATTTGACGCCGCACTGAGAGATCAGGTTCCCTAGCCTCAACCAGAAGACTGAAGACTGACTTAAATTTTAAACGAACTTTTTCTTAGTTACACTAACTAAAACTAAACAAGTTATTTTAGAGTTTATTAATTTAAGTGGTTTCGGTACGCGATGGCACGGTCTATAGCCGTCGCATCATCTCTGAGCCCCTCCTGTAAACTCCCTCGAAGATCGTGACGTATAATATAAATGGTCAACTCATCACACTCAAGTAGAATATGCTTGACTGTGATGATATCTGCAAAAAAAATGACAGTGATCTATCTTCGTGTTGCGTCAACCATCCATGCGATAACATGAAGTGGCCGACATGGCATGGAGAAAAGGAATTTTGAACGTCTTGAAATCATGGGGTATACAAGGTAACATTCTTGCTTTTAAACAAAATTATTTGAGTAACAGGACTTTCCGTGTACGTCTGGGAGGCATATATTCTGATCGTTGCGAACTAGAGAATGGTGTACCACAGGGTGGAGTTTTGAGAGTGACGCTGTTTGCCGTTGCCATTAACAGCGTCTCTTCAAACGTACAGTCACCGGTCCACTGTTCCCTGTTTGTAGACGATTTTTGTATATATATGGCTGCTAGAAGTATGGCAACAGCGGAAAGATCCTTACAATTAGTAATTAATAAATTGCAAGAGTGGACAAAATCTACGGGCTTCAAGTTTTCGGCTTCGAAGACCCAGTGTATAGCATTTAGTCGTCGCAGGCAACACCAGGAACCTATTCTTTATCTTGATGGTACGCGGCTTCAAACCGCCGATAATGTGAGATTTTTGGGTCTTTTATTGGATAAAAGACTTTCATGGAATCCGCATGTGCGTGATTTGAGGACCCGGTGCAGCAAGATATTGGATATGTTGAGAGTTCTAAGTGGTACAAATTGGGGAGCAGACAGAACCTGTATGCTTCGTTTCTATCGCGCCGTTGTAAGATCGCGCATAGATTACGGCTGTATAGCCTATTTATCTGCTCGACCTACGGTTCTGAAACTCCTGGATTCAATACATCACGCTGGCCTTAGACTTTCTACTGGTGCTTTTAGATCAAGCCCAATCTCCAGCCTTCTAGTTGAAGCCATTGCGCTGAAGCAACCAGATGGGAGATTAATCACAAACAGTGATGACATTGCTAATGTACTTGGAACATCTTTTTCTAACTTTTCTGCTACTACAGCCTATAATAGATTGTTCCAGATGTATAAACTGAAGGAAGAAGCAATACCGTTAACCGTTGGGTTGTCTGAGGACTACTTTAAACACCCCTTTCTCTATAGGGGAATTGGAGTCAGCTCTTGCGTCAACGAAGGATTCTGCACCAGGTCCTGATTCCATTGTGTTCTCCATGCTAAAACATCTACCATCATCGGCGACACTTGTCCTCCTTCGAGTATACAATCGTTTATTCGAGGAGCGCTCTTTCCCCGATGCATGGTTAGAATCGACTGTAATTCCTCTTTTGAAGCCAGGTAAGGACAAAACCAACCCCAGTAGTTACAGACCTATATCACTTACAAGCGTACTGGAGAAGATGGCCAACCGCCGTCTTGTCTGGTACTTAGAAACCAACTACCTTCTTAGCAACGAACAATGTGGTTTCAGACTAGGACGATCATCAGTTGACCAATTGGTTTTGTTAGAATCCGCTATTCAAGATGCCTTTCTCTTGCGTCAAACACTCGTTGCGGTTTTCTTTGACTTTGAAAAGACATTTGATATGGCATGGAAAAGAGGAATTCTGAACACTCTGAAATCATGGGGTATACAAGGGAATATCCTAGCATTCATCGCTAACTTTCTTTCTAACAGATCTTTTCGCGTTCGTCTTGGAGGCACAAATTCAAATAGTTACAGACAGGAGAATGGTATACCGCAAGGCAGCGTGATGAGCGTCACGCTATTTGCCGTTGCAATAAATAGTATCACCAGTAATATACGATCTCCGGTACACTGTTCCCTTTTTGTGGATGACTTTTGTATATATGTGCCTGCTCGTAGTATGGCAACTGCGGAAAGATCTTTGCAGTTAGCAATATACAGATTAGAGGAATGGTCTGCTTCGAAGACCCAATGTGTAGCAATTTAGTCGTCGTAGGCAACACCAGGAGCCGATCCTTTATCTTGATGGTTTTCAGCTTCAAACCACGGATAGTGTTCGATTTTTGGGTCTTTTATTTGATAAAAAACTCTCATGGAGTCCACATGTTCATGATTTGAAGGTGAGATGCAGCAAGAAATGGGATATGTTAAGAGTCCTTAGTGGTACGAATTGGGGAGCAGACAGAACTACTATGCTTTGGTTTTATCGCGCAGTCGTTAAATCGCGCATAGATTATGGTTGTCAAGTCTATTCATCTGCACGATCCACAGTTCTGAAAACTCTTGATACCATCCACCACTCTGGACTTAGACTGGCTACTGGTGCATTTAGAACTAGCCAAATCCCTAGTCTTCTTGTCGAAGCTGGGGAACCTGCCCTTTCTAGACGACGTCAGATGCTACAAATATCTTACGTTTCTGTTCTTCGAAGCAAACCCAACCACCCGGCATTTGAAATAGTCTTTCATAATACGCTAAATCAAGTGTACAATACACGTCAACGTTCGACCGCTCCATTCGGCATACGAACATTACGAATAATGGATAACCTTGGGTTGCAACTACCTACAGTGTTTGAACGATCAATGTGCTATATACCTCCATGATTAATAAAAACGCCCCGCTTTGATTTTTCATTGTCCAGTTTTATAAAAACCAATACTCCTAATGTGGTGTACCACCTGGAGTTTTTGGCAATATACAGATTTCTACCAGTATAGTGAGATTATTTTCACGGATGGATCTAAACTGGACAATGGCGTTGGGTGTGCGTTTTATGCGTCTGGACGTACCTACACGTACGGATTGCACTCAGCTTGCAGTGTTTTCACGGCAGAACTATTTGCTATTTTTAAAGCTTTGACCGTCATTCAATCTCGATCCTCGCATTATCTTTTGTGTTCGGATTCCAAAAGTGCTCTTCAGGCTCTTCAGGATGTTTTCTCCGTCAACCCTTTAGTTGTTGACATTTTGTGTGCTGTACACAGGCTTCAATTGGGGTGTGTGGGGGTAACGTTCTGTTGGGTTCCTGGACATTGCGGAATACTTGGAAACATAAAAGCGGATGAAGATGCGAAGAAAGCTACAAGTTTGGTGCCTATTACTCAACTAGTTATGGCATCTGATTATGTGTGTTTCGCGAAACATTTATTGCTCGCTGCTTGGAATGACGAGTGGCATACCGTGATTCAGAATAAGCTGAGGGAAATTAAAGATACCGTCCGTTCATGGAGGTCTTCAATTCGTTCAAAACCTAGGGAGGAAGTGGTGGTTACACGCCTTCGCGTTGGCCACTCTTTTGCAACTCATGGATATTTGATGAGTCGTGAAGATCCACCAATATGCCAATACTGCGGTGATATCTTCACAATAAAACATATTTTAGTAGATTGTGTTAATGTAAGCAATATTCGTGCCCTTTTTAATTTAAAAGGCAGTTTGAAGGTGGTGCTAAGGGACGATGCCTCGGCCATTGACCGAGTCATCGCTTTCTTGCACCACTTGAAAATATTTTTTTTTGAAATTTAATACATAAATAAATTTTTTAAATTTTTTTAATTTATACATATAATTCTCTGTTTCTTTTATTTATTTTAATTTAATTTATTTTGTGTTCTTGTTATTGTTATTGAGATTTATTTATTGGTAAATTGTTACCTATTATTGTTTTACATATTGTTATTATTTATTTACTGTTATATTGTTCTTTGTTGTTATTTTGTTATTTAAAGTTTTTAAGAATGTTTTCAGTGTTATAGATTTATTGTTGTTTTTTGATATTTATTGTTTTGTAATATTTGTTGTATTTAAATTTATTTGGTTTTATTTAAAATATTGCGTTCCGTGTTAGATTTTGTTTGGCAATGATAACCACAATTGGTTTTTCGCCAGGGCAAAAATCGAACGAACATCATGCTACATCCTTCCATTGATAATACAAAACCAAAATGTGACTTCTTATTGTCCATGTACCTAAAACACCATACTCCTGACGTTATTTATCGTCAGGAGTTTTTGCAGATTCAACAAACTCACCAACATACTGTGACTATATTCACAGACGGTCCAAAATGGGATAGGTTGTGCATTTTATATGGAAGGACAAACTTTCACTTACGAATTGCCCTCAGCCTGTAGCGTTTTTACTGCAGAACTTTATATGCAATTTTCCAAGCTTTAAGATCAATTCCGTCTGTAAAATCTAAATACCTTGTGTGTTTTGATCCCAAAAGTGCTCTCCAGGCTATTCAGGAAATGTACACTAAGAACCCTTTAGTTGGAGACATCTTGTGCTCTATACACAGGCTCCAATTACGAGGTGTCGAGGTGTCATTTCTCTGGGTGCCTGTGCCTGGTCACTGTGGAATATTCGGAAACACTAAAGCAGATGAAGGTGCAAAATTAGCTACAGGTATGTTGCCATCGACACGTGTGATGGCATCAGATTTTGTATGCAAAGTTAAAACTACACTATTCTCTGTCTGGAATGAAGAATGGCAAAATGTAAATAGAAACAAGCTGAGGGACATCAAAAATACCGTCCGACCATGGAGGACATCTGTTCATTCGAATCGTAGGGAAGGAAGTGGTGGTAACTCGACTTTGCATCGGCCACTCTTTGTTAACGCATGGATGGTTGATGCGAAATGAGGATCCACCACTATGACCGTTTTGTAGAAATAATATTACAATCAAGCATATCCTGCTTGATTGTGATAAGTTAACAAATTTGTATATACGTTACGATCTTCGAGGTAGTTTAAAGGTGGTTTTAAGGGACGATGTCAGGGCTATCGACCGTGTCATCGCTTTCTTACGCCACCTGAATCTATTTAATAATATTTAAATTATGTATAAGTTCAGTTTCTAGTTTTAGTTACAATTAGTATTAAACATTTATTTTACTTCGTTTAGTTTGGTTAGTTTTATTTGCAATATTTATTTAAAATAAAAACTTTAGTTAGGCGATGATTACCTCAATAGGTTTTTCGCCTGGAAAAAAAATATTTAAAATATTGCATTCTGTGTTAGATTTTGATTGACGATGATAACCACAGTTGGTTTTTCAGCAGGAAAATAAAATTGGTTTCTTTCTATTTGTATTTTGTGTACAAATATTTATTCATTTAACTTGATTATATTTTATTTTCTTGTTATAGAGGTATAAATATTTATCTATTGTTATATTTGTATATTATTGTTACGTTTTTATTATTACGTTATTTATTGTTATCTGTTTTGTTAATAATTGCGCTGTTGTTTTGTTTTTTGTCGTTATATTTCTCCTTATTGTTATTTATTTATTGTTACATAATTATTTTTATATTATTACCGTTATGTTTACATTATGTTTGTTAGGTTTCATAATTTTTTTGTTATTTAAATTTTTATTTAATTTCTTATTTTTCCTGATATTTTGCCTTGGTTTTGTTGCTGATTGGCGATGATAATCACAACTTTTCGCCAGGAAAAAAGGTTCATCTGCTTTTGTGGTTTCCAAATATTCACCAGTGACTAGGCACCTGGCAAAATGATAACTCGACACACAGTTTCTTTTTGGAAAAAAATATTTACTGCATGCCATTTGTCGTGGGGATATCTGACTTGCTACTCTCGAGGTCAACTTGGGGAGAGTATAGGACCGGAACGGAGCTTATGTCTGCTAAATTACGATTGTCGTAATCATTTAGCAGCGCCTACCATCCCTATTGGATCTTAGGGGAAAGAAGCTGAGGGAAATCAAGAATACCTTCTAACCGTGGAATTTTCAATTCGTCCAAATCTTAGAGAGAAAGTAGTGGTGACTTGTCTTCGCATCGGTCACACCTTATTAACGCATAGGTGGTTGATGTAACGCGAGGATCTGCCACTGTCAGTTTTGTGGAGACACCATCATAATGAATGACAGTTGTTAATGAATTTATTTATACGTCACGATCGTCGAGGACGTTTACACGTGGTTCCTGTCCCACCTACATTTATTTAATTAAATTTAATATCTTGTATAGTTTTAGTTAGTAAAATTTAGAATATGTTTATTTAGTTCGCTAGTTTAATTAAGAATTAGTTTACGTCTAATTACATAGTTATAGTTTCATTATTTATGTTTTAGGATAGGTGTTTCAGTTAAACTAGGTTTGGTACTTAGTTCTATGTTTGCACATATGTTGTAGTATTCAGGATTATTAATAGTGTTTTTAATTTTGTGTTGCAACAATTGAGTAAGGCGATGGTAGCTTCTTTGTTAGGGTTTCCGCTAAAATAGTAATATTAGTTTCAACTTTTATGCTGTACTAAAATAATACTTGTGTATATAAATGTGACACGCCAAAGTTAAATACTTGGCAATTTCTTTTAATGTAAGTTACGTGTTTCAGGTGGTCAGCCAGAAGGAGTGATAGCTTTATAATGTCTGGGAGATGAAGTTAAAGCAAGATAACAGGAGCCCTCTCCGACCGTGCCTTCTGCTGTTGGTCTGTCTTCGTACTGGGGTGGATTCAAACCAATCGTGTCCAAACCCCCCTAATCAGCTGTCTTGCCGGTGTTATATGTTTGAAAATGGACTCTTCCTGGAATGCTCCAAGGCGACCAAATCTTCCGTCCAAAATATTTTAAAAATTGTTTCAAATCCAGTCCAGTCGCTAAACATGTTCGAATTAGACAGTTCAGTTACTACTTTCACTTCCGACTTTTTCAATATAAAATCCAAGATAGTGAATCTTCAAGTATCTCAAAGTAACATAAACTCGATAGCCGTAGATGCTTTTCATATTTTAAACACTTCTTTAGAATCTCTTGGCATAGTTTCAGGAAAGCTCGATAAGATTCCTCATGAAGCATTGGACGGGCTAACGAGGCTACGCTCTCTCGACCTAGACACTAATGAAATAACTGAAATTCCAAACTACAGTTTCTATGGACTTCAGTTAAGGAAACTTAAAATGAAAAATAACGTAATAGAGAGAATATCCGAGTACGCTCTTGCCGGATTAGAGCAGTCCCTTACAGACTTGGACCTTTCGGAAAATAAACTTACTTTTTTTCCAATGCTCTCGTTTAGACGTCTTGAAAATATACAGGGGCTGCGTCTGTCGTGGAATGAAATCAGTATCGTCACTGACGACGGCTACTCTAAATTACCAAGCGTACTTTTTTTAGATTTAAGTTCAAATAATTTTGTAGTCCTACACAAAAACGCATTTCAAACATTACCATCTTTACGAACTTTGGCACTTTATTATAACAGCATTGAACATATCGACAAAGATGCTTTATTTACTCTGAATAATTTGCATTCAATAGATTTAAGTTACAATAAAATTGTTTTTATCGATTCCGGAACATTTAGATCTAATTCGAAATTAAGGAGAATAGATTTGAGCCATAACCATATACATTATATAAACGGCGTTTTTGCAAATCTACCAGAATTAAAAGAGTTGAATTTATCAGAAAACAATGTTTTAGAAATCGCGGAAAACGCCTTTACTAACTCCAGCTTATTGGCAGTGATTTATTTGCAGCAAAATGCGATCAGAAAGGTTGATGGAAACGCGTTATTGTCTTTGAAAGATTTAAATCAGCTGTACTTGAGCGAAAACTTCATTGAAAACGTACCGGTCACTCTCCTGTATGGAAGTACAATTCTTTCTTCACTAAGCTTAGATGGGAATTGGATTAATCGATTAGCGTCGGGGAGCTTCAAACAAGCCGAAGAGCTCAAAGAGCTGAGTTTACAGAATAATCTGATTACGAAAATTGAAAAAGGAACGTTTGAAGTTTTACCCAATCTTCGGGAACTTCATTTACAAGATAATCTCATAAAGGAAATAGAACTAGGGTCTTTTCACAGCTTGCAAAGACTTCAAAACATCAACTTGCAGGGCAACATGTTGACTATTTTAGGTGACGTATTTTTTCACGAGTCTTTATCATTGGCGTCGATTCAGTTAGATCCGAACGGTCTTACTTCCCTTAACAACTGTTCGTTGAAAAGACAGTCAAAAGTTCAAATAATGAGATTAGGACACAACAATTTGACTCGCTTGAACAAGGAATTGTTCAGTTGTTTGTTATTATTGCAGAGAGTTTATTTGATAAATAATAGTATTTCGTACATTGAAGATAAAACGTTCGAACCTATAAAATCCCTAACGTTTCTGGATCTGAGTTTAAATAAATTTACATACATATCGGTTAGAACGTTCAAGGAGTTACTGGAACTTGAAGAACTCAACTTGTCTGGCAACAAAATTAAACATATCGAGGCATTCGCATTGTCTTCATTAAAAAAGCTAAGAATTTTAGATTTGTCGAACAACTATTTAGCTATACTGCATTATAATATATTTCAAACAGGTTTGCCAATTCGTGTTTTGAATTTGAGAAGTTGCATTGTGTCAAAAATTGACAAAGGGACATTTCGTGGTTTAAACAATCTAAACGAGCTTAACTTACAACACAACAGGTTAAACTCCCGGGCATTATCTAACTTGGACATCCCTGGACTAAGAGTCCTTATTGCGTCTGGAAATAATTTTTCTGACATTAACGAGGACTCATTAATAGGGTTACCTTCTTTACAAAAACTATTCCTAGAAGAGAGTTATATTACAAATCTTCCGAAAAGGTTACTTTATCTAAATAGGGATCTAATTAAAATATCGTTATCTTCAAACAGCTTAGATAATTTACCAGACTCAATATTTGTTCTTAAAAAGTCTTTAAAAGAAATTAGATTAAATAATAATTTATTTCTCAATATACCTTATTCTTCGTTGAAAAATATTCCCAATCTTGAAGTACTCTCTCTTTCCAACAATTTTATAAATTCAATTGATTTGTCAAAGTTTTATAACACAAATAAAATAATAGACTTGAATTTAAAAAAAAATTACATAAATACTTTGATAGGATTTTCATCTGCAAATTGGTCTCAACTTTCATCAGTGGATCTCAGCGACAACTCTTTGTTCGCAATACCAGTAAACTTTTTTAATCTGTGCAAATCATTAAGACGCTTAGATATATCTTCAAATAAGTTTCAAAAAATTCCAGTTGAGCTTCTTTCTAGTCAAAATCTCCCGTCATTGTTATGGTTGAATCTCACCCTTAACCCAATTACACAAATTACTAATTCACTTGTACATCTCCATCCTTCACTTCAGGAAATGCACATCAGCTTTACTAACCTGACAACAGTTACCAGCAGAGATTTCGAATCTTATCCAAATTTGTTACACTTGTATTTGAGGAACAATAAAATCTCGAGTATTTCACTAGGAGCGTTTAAATGCCTGCCTAATTTATTAATTTTAGACTTGGCATTGAACGAACTGGAAGTTTTACCTCAAGAACGCATTCATAGTTTAACGCACCTACGACTTCTCAATCTTTCAAGTAACAGACTGAAGGAATTTGAACCATTGAAAAGTAATTTAAAAGCTCTTCAGGTGTTGGATTTATCACATAATCACATCATAAAAATAGGAAAGGAAACATTTAAAAGGCTTGAAAGCCTTACGGAACTGTATATTTATGGGAACTGGATATCGATGGTCGCTTATGATGCCTTTCAATCGCTAAAAAAGTTAAGGATACTTGATTTGAGTAGAAATTTTCTAGAAAATCTTCCACTGACTGCTTTTCGTCAGCTAGAAACGCAAATGAGAAGTTTAAGAACCGAAGGTAAGTATAATATGTATATGTAAGGTATATGGCCCAAATATCATCTAAGGAACACTGAAATTAATAATAAATACATAAAAACCTCTTAACCACAAACTTTCTTTGTTTTACCGTTATGTACATTTCGGTTACCAAGTAACTATCCTCAGAGGGATGACATACAAAGACTTTAACATACTTGGTAACCGAAATGTACATAAGGGTAAAATAAAGAAAGTTTGTGGTTAAGAGGTTTTTGTGTATTTATTATTAAATTCAACCACAGTGTATTCCTAATAAATAGTAACTGGAATTAATGTTACCTCTTTGTCATCCAACAATGTTTAGGAATTGGCGATGGTAACCACAATTGATTTTTCGTCAGGAAAAAAACTAAAAAAAAACTAATTAAGCACACAATAGCTTTTTAATTTTTTTTTGTCGATTTTACAAGGGTACGAAGTCATTTTAAAGATTTTATTAAAGTGATCCAAATATCGCCCACATAAATGATTGTTCCAAATATAGCATACTTAGAAAATTTGTAAATTTTTTGGGTAAAAGTAAAGTTCAAAATGTTTTATTTTACATAGTAAAGTAATTATAAATTATACAGTACATAAGTTAAAGGTGATAATTAACATAATTCATAGCTGAAAAATAATTTTGAAATTGAAGAACACAAACACATTTACAGTGATTTACACCTATAGTGTTAATTAAATGTTCGTTTAAACAAAAAGGACAAACATAATATTTCTTCAAAAGTTTATTTTTTCTTGTGTCACTAGCCTCATGTGACCATTTAAAACAACGAACACATTTAATCCACTTTTCCCCACTTTTATCTTTAGAGTAGTAGCCATTGCATAATGAACACTCGGCGTCATCACTATCGTAGCATCTGCTATCATTATCGTGTTGAGACTTAGGTTGGCTCTTCTTCCTCTGAACTATCTGAAGATTGAATTTCATGCCGTTTTTTCTTCGGATTTTTCTTGGTTTGTGACGGTTTTCGTTTTTTTTTTTATTTCTTCAAAGTTGAGCCCACTGGGACTTAATATCTTTTTATAAAGGGACTTTACCAGAGTACGTTCGAATGGTGACCTACTCACAAGAGCAGCAGAACAGCTCCGTTTATTTGGAGTTTTTGCCTTAAATTTTGGAATCGGGCATATTTCACCAGCGACACTAAACAAGAAGAGTCTGTAGAATCAGTTTGAGAAATTGATGTCTGAGCTTCTTTTGGCGAACAGTTGAGTTGGAGATTGTTCGATGAGATGGTCTCCGCCTTCTTTCTCGCATCGATGTGACAAAAATTCAACCTCTGAAAACACTTGTGGGTTATAGGGCATGATTCCCTTTTATACCAATGCCCATGGTAGCTGCTCTGATGTAAGTTCTTACAATAAGTTCCCCTACTTGAAACATTATAACTGCTCTAAAGAGGTGTGAAACTAACAAGTTTTCAATTTCTTGGGAGTAATATGTTTTGAATGGCTTCATGAAGGTCTTATTTAGGGGCTGCATGTGACTTGAAGAGTGTGGGGTGAAACAGATAAGCGACACTCCATTTTCCCGTGCCTTATCATACATTCAGGTTTATAGTATGTGTTGTGTGTCCATCAAATACGAGAACTACCGAGTCGTTCTTTGAAGTTTTCACACATTTAACGAAATGAGCAACCCATTTCGTGAAGATGTCAGCCTGTATCCAACCAGAGATGTGATAATCCCTAATAGTTCCCGGAGGCGCACCATTTAGGAGCTCTTGCTTCATCCTCTTACGAGGAAATACAAGCAAAGGAGGGACAAAAATACGTGAAGTTAACATACAAGTTGACACTGTCACGAGCCGCCCTTTTTCGGTCGAAGAAAGTTTGTGACTCTCTTTTACCTTTTAAAGCTATTACTTTTAAACTTTTGTGTTGTACGGTTGTGACAACGGTTTCGTAGACGTTAAAATCTCTAGCTGCTGATAATTTTACCTTTTCGAGCTCAGGTTTCAATATAGTAAAGAAGTTATTTACACTATCTTTTGAAAACCCTTAATTCTTCCTAAGGATATCGGCTGAGGTTTTCTAAACCTTAAGGCGGGATGTATTTTGAAAAACAGTCACTGCCACTTTCTACCGGCACTTTGTTCATAAGAAGAAAAAGGGTTGGAAATATTGTTCCTCATAGCCAGCTGAAAGACCATTCGTCTTAAATCCCTCGAAGTTAAATAGTAGTACTATATACATACAGGTGACTTCTAATTCCGCAATAGAAGCATTAGAAAGCATTTTTCTTACATTATTTTCATATATTATAAAGATTGTGATACTACTTATGATTCATAAGCTACGGTATTGTAAGATACTGTAGTTTCATAACTCAACACGCTTCAAAATCTTAAAAAAATCACAAAAAATGAACTGAATGATTAAAATCAACCAAATACAAAACATTTATTGCTCGCTGCTTGGAATGACGAACGGCATACCGTGATTCAGAATAAGCTGTGGGAAATTAAAGATACTGTCCTTCCATGGAGGATTTCTATTCCTTCAAAACGAAGGCAGGAAGTGGTAGTTTGGCCACTCTTTTGCAACTCACGGATATTTGATGCATCGTGAAGATCCACCAATATGTCAGTATTGTGGAGTAACTAACTTTCGTGCCCTTTTTAGCTTGAAAGGTAGTTTAAAGGTGGTGCTAAGGGACGATGCCCCGGCCATTGACCGAGTGATCGCCTTCTTGCACTACTTGAAAATATTAAAAAAATATTAACATATTCTTTTTATTTATACATATATTTCTCTGTGTGTTTTTTGATATTTACTTAAATTTAATAAATATTCTATGTTCTTGTTATTATGTTATTAAGTATTATTTATTGGTAAATTGTTACATATTGTTATGTTTATAATATTGTTATCATTCATTTATTGTTATACTGTTCGTTGTTGTTATTTTGATATTTATTGTTTTATATTATTTATTGTTGTTTTTTGTTAATTATTGTTGTTTCTCCTTTTTGTTATATATTTATTGTTACATATAAACATTTATAATGTTATTACTGTTATGTTTAGGTTATCAAAAATATTGCCATCTTTCTCTACCTTTTTTAATTGGCAATAATAACCACAATTGGTTTTTCGCCAGGAAAAAACAAACACAGTGAACTGTCGTAAGGGAGGACGAAGTAGTTTGTAGGTTTGCTGGTTAATAGCAGCATTATCTCTCCCCATATACCACTGGGCGATAATAGGAATCTGGGCGGTACTTGGGCCATATATATACTCGTGTATATATATATATATATATATATATATATATATATATATATATATATATACACACACACACACACCTGATAATTCAAATTAATTATAAAACAGGTATCTATTTTATTTTTCAAAATAAAGTTTAATATTTTGCTGGTTATCAAGCAGTCGCATCTTCAATCCAATTAGAAGCGTCTACTTTATTTAGGCTAAGCACTCTTGCCTTTGCTATGCCATAAATCCTATATGGCCAACACGGGAGTATCAGTATGACCTTTCTTTTGCACTATTAGATCTCATCTACTGTTCTTTATCATTATTCTCACAAGAAGTACCTGAAGAGGGTGCGGAGTAGCTCTACTTACTAAAAGCTAGTCCCAACTAGCTCAATTGACACTTTTATGTGTAACCAAGAAATATATTTCTATAGGCTATTTATTATTATTTCTTTATGTAAATGGGACCGATATACTATCTCCTGTACCGTACCTCCAGTCTTGTGTTATTCTGGTGTAACTCACTAAAAGTCACAATATTCGAGAAAGTTTAAGGGACGGTGCCATTGCCTTCTCATTTAACATCTATTGGTGGATGGACAACTGTTGACCTACCGATCTGCAGCCCTTATTTGGGTGCTACATACACATGGTACTTAAAGACACGTCTTCTATCGACCATTGTAGACCCTATCAATAACGATCAATTTATGTGATTCATCTTCCTGTTACGTTGGACACCCCGTTGCATTTTTAGAAGAAACAACTGGGAAACCTACTCGAATTACCTTATATCGCTTGACATCGATTATTTGACTCAGATTGATGCAATTGTAAGTGCTTTTTCAAAGTTGATTTTTATTGGTGCCGTAAAGACCATTCCAAAGAGATCTGTGTATCTGTGTCTGATCTCTGCTGAATACTCGGAAACACAAAAGAGAACGACTACGAGGGTCAATTGGCTACGGTGTTATCGATAGAACGTGTTATGCCAACTGATTTCTCATGGATGCCATGGTGTAAAAACGAATTAATCCTTGTATTCCCTCCTAAGAATAAATAAGGGAAAATCTGGGCGGTCTTCCATTCGTTGAAATAGTATATTATTCTACTAGAAATATTTTACTAGAAATATACGTAGAAATATTTTGTTATATTATTAATATACGTTTGCTTCCGCTAGTAAAAAATACATTTTTTTCTGTTGTAACGTTTTTTTTCGACATAAGTGAACACAAATTTATTTTTCCATTTCAGACAATCCTTTACATTGCGGGTGTGAGCAGCAGGAATTATGGGAATGGCTCAGGGATCACCAAAAGCTGTTGAACCGAAATGAGTTACGCTGCCATCATCCCCCTCAACTGAAAGGGCTCTCGTTTTTGAAAATAGAGCCGTTGAGATTCTGTTCTGAGCCTCTGATTATTGAACTGGCAATTCAAGACGTACAACCGTCCTCGGGATTAGTATCTTGGCAGAGCCGAAACCATTCTGGTATATATGGATACCGCATAGCCTATTATTCGATCGGAGAGTCGGATAAAAAACTGGTATGGAAATTTTTACCTAAACGTATTATATAAGTTTAGGTAAAACTAGGGGGGGTCTCTGTTCAAATCTTTAGGTCCTCTATATATAATAATATATCTCTAATGACGTTATAGTTAAAACTATATATTTTCTAATGATTCCATTACCATCAACTAACGGTATATACTAACGGGACTTTCTCCTCCTTCCCTAAGTTTTAACACATTCCGGTTAAAATGTACAATTGGAACTCCTAGGCCTTTGTCTTCTACTACAGTAGACTTTTGTTTACTTTTACAATTTTTGTATTTTTAATAATAATAACAATAATAATAATAATAACTTGTAATAGAAATAATAATTATTATAATAAGAATAACAATAGCAGTTGTTTTAACATTTTTATCAAAATTATTTTCTTCTAAAATTTGCTAAATGAATTTTTTGAAAAAAAGCAGCTGCCACCAGGTACTTTAATGCTGGTGTCATTTTCTGTAACAGATGATTTTATAATGCGTGATTTTTTAATCGGATTGAGATGTATTTTAATTGGTCTTTTTGTTTTATTTAAAATTGCAGTAAAACCTTTTCCTTTTATTGCACGTATAGGTATCGTTTTTCTAAAAAAGTAGATTTTAAATATATTTCTTTAGGAATATAAATAGTTTTTTCACGTGAAGTATTTAATTTATCAGTGCGATCAAGTTTTTCTTTTTTTCAATTGTCTTTTTTATTAATTCATGCATAGTTTTTAGTTCTTCATGAGATTTAGTGTTTAGTTCGTTTATTATAAAATTAGAATCTTTTGAATCAGAAAATGGTATTCTAATTTTTCCAATAGTCATTTCATTTGGAGTTAAATTATGGGTTGAGTTTAATGTAGTGTTAAAAGGGATAGTGGCTAATTCCACTTTCTCCCTCAAAATAGTTATCTCTTTTGTTTCATTGATAATATTAAGAAGTTCTATCAGTGTGGAATGAGTTCGTTCAACTTTACCTTGATGATTAGAATAGGCTGGCGTTGTGTATAGGGGTTTTATCTCGTATAACTAAAAAGTTACGGATAAGTGCGTTATCAAATTATTTACCATTATCTATTTGTACTACAGAAGGAACAGGAAAAAGATTCTATATGTGCGTAGACGCTTCGTAATTTCATGCTCGTTTAGTGTCTTTAAAATAAATATAGTTAAACGTTTAGAAAAACAATCCACTACAGTAAGGATCTATGTTTGCGAGTTAAAAACATCAATTTAAATACCGAAATCTTGTTGCTGTTCATGGTTGTTAATAACTTATTACACTTGGAGGATACGTTTTCGTCTTACGACCTAGTTTGTGCGCGGGTGATTGTTGGTCTTGTTGGTGTTCCTTGATTATGTAGTTTAGGAAGTGCTTGCAGGGTAGGTGCCATAGGTCTTATTGCTTTAAGGTATTTTCTCTGTTCTAGATATTACGTGTTTAGTTGAATTAATTATGTGTTCAACTGTGTTATGATATTTGTTTGTTGGGTCTTTATTTGTTTCTGAGATGTTGTTTGCCACAATGAATCCATTAATTTTATTGGTTAGATACTGTGTATGCATAATAACTGTAATATTACCTTTATCTGCTTTTACGTATTTTAAATCGTGTTTTCTGGCTTTTTGTTTTAGTGATTTGGCTGTTTGTATTTCATTGGTGTGTGTGTGTTATGCTCTTTTAGGTCTTGTGTGTTCTTATTCTGTTACTAATTAAATGTCTTAAGTGTTCTTGACTTTGTATTTCTGTTTGTTGTATGTTGGTCTGTGTTATAATTGCTGTTCTTATTTTATTGTTATCTTTGTAGCGTAAATTATGTTTTAAGCCTTTATTTAGTAATTCTATTTCTTCAGTGGTAAATGTGATGTTAATGTTGTTTATTGTTTTTTCATTAAAAGACTGTTTTGGTTTTTTATTGCTGGATTATTATTTTTCTCATTTAAAAGTTTATTTATTTATTTTTTAATGTGTTTCATGAGTTTCTTATAGTGATATAGTGGCTCATTTGTGTGATTCTGTAATTAGGCTAGTTCACATGTGAATTCATGTCCGTATGTATTAGAAATGTTTAAATGTAATTGTAACAATTGTAGGTTAAGTTTATCTTTCTTTACATAAAGTTCTTTTATTGATTGTTTGATGTAGATTGTTTCTGCTAATTTAGTTGTTTTTAAGGCTGCTTGGTTTATCTGTTTTATGTTAACTTTGGTGTATTTAGGTGTGATGTTATTTTTAAGATACGTTTTGTTGAATTAAATGTGTGCGTCTGTTTTCCTAATCTTCAAAATTGCGGTCCGGAAATGTTGAACTTCTGTTTACCGGGCTTCATTAAATATCGAAATCTTGTTGCTGTTCTTGTCGAGCTGGTTGTTAATTACTTATTACACTTTTGATATTACTTGCGACCAGACTTTTTGTTAACTAAAGATTGTTAAATTATTAACCTACACTTGGATGAAACGTTTTCGTCTTACGACCCTAAAAAACGTTCTTCAACACTCTAAATCGGCACCGACAGTGTCAGGTGACAAAAAACCTGTTAATAAGGGATGACATGGGAACGCCACTCGTTATAAATTTAAAACATCCTCTGATTCCATCCCTGAACAGGTGAATATGGAGTCTGAGGAATCTAATTATAAATAGGTTATATTATAATTAACATAATTATATTTGGTTCTTACCCTTAAGCAGGTAAGAAAAGAGAGAGCACCATTGGGTGTAAAAAAATGGGTGTCCATTGCTAAATTGATAAATGTCTGCAATTAGCAAGTCAGTGATACAATGGAACGTCAACTGTGTCAGGAGTCATATAGAAGATCTTAAGGTACTCGTGCGAGTGTGTATCCCATGTTTGTATGTCTACAAGAGACACTTCTCCACTAATCGCATAATTTCCTTTTAGGGCGTATTCAGTCTTTATATCTGTCTTCGTTACAGAATATCTAGATAGAGGTGGCGTAACCATTCTAGCCCGGATTGTATTGATGCTGTCTCTCTAAACTTAATAACTCCCTTAATTAATTATAATATACAAATTTATTTATTTATTATAGTATAGAGATATTCATGTACGTTTGTGTTTAGAGTTTAATTTTTGTTTTATTTAAATTTTAATTTATTATTTTGATTTATCTAAAATATTTTGCTTGTGAAATATTCCTGATAGGCGATGATAACCATTACTGGTTTTCGCCTGGAAAAAACAAATGTTTAATATGGCTTTATTTATTAACAAATGGTATAAATTCTCCTTGGTTAAATATAAAGAACATAATTATTTTAGATATGGTTAAGTAAAAGGGTTTGAACATGTAAAATAAATGCTAGTATATTAACCAAACTTTTAGTAAATTTTTGCCAGACTTACATACTGATATGTATATGTTAATATATTATAAATAAATCGACATTGTTAAATAGAATTGTAATAGATATATTGATATGTAATTAACCTTTAGGCTTTGAGTGTATCAACTATGAGAGCCGAAAGTGTAAATTAAAACTTGGATAAATGGAAAGTATATAGACAGCTTTTACAAAATGTAGGGAGAATAACCTAGAAATATTATTGTGGTAATAGTAGGGAAAATAAATAATCAGTATAGTGAAATGAGATGTACATGTTTTGGGGAAGTTATGTACATTCAAAAAGAATGTGTTTTTAATTTAAACTATTTGTTATTTGTATACAATAAGAAATGGATTAAGTTAAATTAAGGTAAACAAGTTTTGGCCATATTTTAAATAGAATACCTAATACTTGTAAATAAAAAGAAACAAATTATTAAAAAATTATGGTGAATAATAAATAAAAATTGTTATTTTCCAATTAGCTTTTTATTTTATATAAAGTAAGTTTCACGAGGTTTCCAATTATAGTCTTTATGTCAGTAGTGTCTCTCATAGAATCCATAACCCCGATTAAAGCCTAAAGGCTTATAGGAGACAAATTAGTTTTTGTTACAAATTCAGGAGTTGGTTCTTCTGAGAGGTTTATTCCTTGAGCAACAGACATCGGACCAGAGTTCAAATTCATATCCTTATAATATAATAAGGCTTATAATAATTAATTATAACAATTATTAAGGTTCTCTCCATATAAGAATGGCCTCTTATAGGGAAAACTACTTTAACAGTTTCAAACCGTTTCAATGTATTAACCATGTAGTGTAGGAAACGCATTACTGTAAAGTTCTTATTTTGGCCTGCGCATGAGTCACAGAAGATAAGTAGATGTTTCACTGTTGGGCTCAAAATATGCTCAAAGTAATGTTTGAGCATAGAGCAAACATCATCAGCCCCCTTTTTCGCAACATTCTCATCATAAGTTTAAAATATTGAAGTTGAGTCTGACAACACATGAATGTTAAAAGAAATGAAATTCAATTGGCGTCGATAGTACACGTCTGATGTAATATTAGGAGTAGGCAAATTTTTTCTGATAATCAACAGTAATTGCCTCAATCTCTTCATTTTTGTTTGGTTTGTTTCGACAGTTTCTTTTGATTGAATAAAACTTTTCACTTCTAGCCAAATGTATTTTTTCTCTGCCTTCTTTTTATCTAGTTCTACCGTTAATGAAGTTTTAATTTCTTCGTCAGAAGCTTTGGTAATTTTATTTTCTAACACAGAAATCTCGGATTTCATTATGTCACAACCGCTACATGTATTTTTCCGAGGATAACCAAATGAAATATTAAAGATACCATCAAAAATATCACGGAAAGTTGTCAAACCGACAGTGTGCTCTTTGTTAGATTCGTTGTACATTCTGTGTAATTTTGCTTTATCTAACTCCTTAGGCAAATACACCCTTGCGGAATGTTTTAAGGAATAGTGGTATTTAAGAGATTTAATAAAGTTGAATACTTTTGCTTTAGTCTCTTCAGGAAACTGATTGTGTCTATTTTTATGTTTTACCAAGACCATCCAACTGAGCCTCACCAAATACAATCAACTGCTTCTTTAAAGTTTGAATACGACGGTTTGTAACACCGTGTAAGGATGAAATGCTTTGTGACAAACAGTTACATCTTGCAATGTGTCATCATCAACACGTGCACGCACACGATAATAATAAGAAGAAACATTATTACTTGCCTCTTCATCATCTTGTCTATTGCGTCGCTGTTGAACTGGAACAACACTAATCAAGCGACTCAAATACTCATTCTGTTTGTTGTAATCACCCAGCTTATTAAAGTTTGATATTATACGATGCCGTTCCTCAGGAGAAATCATTTGAAAACACTTATAAAGAAAACACCTGCAGTTCTCTCCTATCTCATTACTTGAGGCTCGCAGTTTTTCATCACATCTTTCATTCTACCGGTTTTCTTTCTCTTTACATTTCGTTGAACACTATTTTGATTTACACTGTCTGTTTCACACAACATTATTAAGTTAAAAGTAGAAATAGGTTAGGTTCAGCGTATGTCTACATTCAGAACAAAACTGAACAGGAAACAAAGAATGCCCAGCTGCCGTGAGTCACGTGGAGTGGAGGGGAGAGAATTGGACCTTGATCACTCTTGCCCGCCTCCGCGTGGACTCAGATCGTTTTCGCCTGTCAGCTCCAATCTTTTCCCTGTTCTAATTCAGTGATTATGATCTTACTTGCCAAAACGATGTTACAGGGAAATACTGTCTAATAATCTACACGTTCCCACGGTAACCTGTGTTTGGTATTAAAATGGACTTTGGTAGTTTCTTCCCCGTGGCCCTTCATATGCTTTTAGTTACAAAGCAGATATTTAACGTTTTGGGTGCAGCCCCTCCAGTATTGAGAAGAGGGCTTGAGCCCACCTATAAGTCGCATGAAATCGGCGCCTATGTATGTATAAAATACACACACACACACACACACACACACACACACACACACTCACACGCACGCGCTCACAAATTTTTGTTTAAACAAAAATTGTTTAAATTTTTTATCAATAAGATAGGTTTATAAATTACATGGAAACCTTTTGCTTAAATACTCTTTCTTCTTGTTTTTTCAAGGAACATGAAACATTTTTGGACAAAAGTGAGAGGTCTTTTAAACTTCTACGAATATTCCCAGACACTCTATATCTCGTGTGTGTTTTTAGTCTTGGAAATTGGGAGCCTTCGGCTGACTCTAGAATCACTACTGCAAACGAAACTGCTGAGTTCCTTCCTGGGGAGTTTTCTTTACTCCCGATATACTCTCAAACTAGTAGGTGTGCGGAAGTAAGTATAAAGGTTTTGTGTTGAAAACGTTTATAGTTTCCTAAACATTTCGAAAACTAAACTGTGATGAATCAAATAAAAAGGTACATCTAAACACTAGAGTCAAATAAAAAAAGCTCAAGGAACGGTACCTAACTCCTCATTCTCTAAATCAACCAAATTCCTTAAATTCCATCTCGAATTAACGGTGGGATATTCTGAGAAATGAGTGCTTCAAAACTATTGCTGTGTTCAAGGGGAGGATATATTCAACGTTAATTATATTCATTCAATTTTACTGGTACAATACTTTCGTAGTGAAAAAAAATACTAACATTAGGGAATATCGAGAGCGTTACAAATCATATTGACTGGATACCTTAGACACCTTCAAGCAGTAGTGTTGAGAGCAGAAATATTTCATGCAATTGGTCCTGACCTTGCGATTACAACAATTTTCAGTAATAGGTGGTTATTATTTTCTTCTCTTAGTTCTACCTTTTCCATCTAAACGATTACGTGGACTATTTTAAAATCCTATTTGATAAAGTTCGAAACACTCTCTTCCGCAATATGGAAAAATTAGGAACCGTTTGCGATATTCTGTTCTGCTAACATTAATATAAACCCTTCAACTGGATGAAAATTCGATAAAGTAGTGTTAAAATTGCAAACATTCTGCGCAAGAAACAGCAATTTACATGGTTGATTTATCTTGAAATTGTTTTCTTTATAAAATACTTTGAATTAGCTATTTCTCTAAATGAGATTCTACACTCCAAGTCATGATGAAATTGTATACATCTCTACAGGAATGGAAATATAGTAATGCAGAGATAAGAAGAATGGTAAAAAATGGTGAAAATTCTCGGATTTGAAGACCCAACATCAGGATTATCTGATTAGCCAACATAAGGATCCTATCTTATATTGATGGAATTCAAATTCTAACCACGGATAGTGTTGGATTTTTGTCTTTGAATTTATAGAAAAGATAACGATATTTTTATGGTACTACAATCGCGTTTTTATTAAATGTACTAAGGTGCATAACCGGATGGAAATTTGACCACAGATAGCGTAGAAATTGCTAACGTACTGGGCTCATCGTTCTCAAAACTAATTCTTCACGAATATACTACCCTATATTCGAGGAACATTGTTTTCTCTTTCAAAACATAAATGAGACAGAACAAATCCCAGTAGTTTCTTACCAAATCTGTTACCAGCTCTTTATGCAAACTATGAAGGATGTTCAACTGGCGTCTTTTTTCGTAACTTGTAACTATGGTTTTCATTCCAAAAAACAGTGCGGTATCAGACAAGAATGGCCATCAGTTGACCAATTAGTTTTTTTAAGTCAGCTATACAGAATGCCTTTCTTTTGCTATCGTAGTTGATTTCTTTGACCTTGAAAAGAATATGAAAAGTAAAGGAGGAGCGTCATTTTTAAAACTTTTAAAACATGGGACATACAAGTTAAAACTATTGCATTGGTCAAAAATTTCCCAAGTAACAGGGCTCGGAGGCATATATATGTTATTACTATAAACTAAAGAATGGAGTTCCACAGGGTAACGTTCATGTGAAGCGAGTCGGCATATGTCTTGAACGTGACGATTCAGACATCATCTATTTACATATTTTTTTTTACATCAAACAGAATTTCATTACAATAGATTTATATTACTAATAAAGTGAATTTAGCAATTAATAAAGGGAAAATATTGAGACGAAGCTTATATATAAGTGTAGGCTACAATGCATGAATATAATTTAATTAAAATATTTACGACAAAGTCATAAATAGAAAATTCAAGTTTTATTTGAGTACACAAATATTTTTATTTACTTCGAATATACAAATAAATTATCATGATTGCCAGGCAAGTTTTAACTTCGGTCGACACTTCACTGAGTGCTAATTTTTAGACTTATTTATGTCTTATACCTACCCTTCTTAGGCCTTAGCGTGTCCTGACCGTAAATATTTAAAAAAATATTAATAAAACAACGACATTAATTTCCTATTGCATGCCACATTTTTCATTTACACAACCATCGATAATTTCTTAACCAAAAAACATTAAAAATATATATCTATAATATTATCATTTAAGGTCATTATTAAAAACATAATTTTTCTTTCAGTTTCGAACATTGGACAGCCTCTATGGTGTGGAGTACAGGGAGAGGAAATTAGGTTCCATTCTGACACGAAGGTTTGGACTCGTTATAGGAACGTGTTTGGGATTTCTTGTGTTTTTAGTGTTAGTCTCTAGTCTTGGTTACATGAAGCTGAAAAGGCAGCGAGAAGTATCTAAAAGGATCGACACTCCAGTGACGCGAGAATATTCGTCCATCAGTCGTTGCTCACTAAATAACGATCTTTCATCGTCGCATGCCTCCAGTACTCTGAACTCCTAGCCTTTGTAGAAACTGGACGATTCTATCTCAGCATAATTTTTTACTTAAATATAACGTTGTAACTGTACATAAGATTCAGCTACACGTAACAGTTCGACGGGTATTTTTAGAACTACTAATTTTGAATGATGCATTTTAATAAATTTCTTGTTGCTATTGGCAAATTCAATTTGTAATTGGTAAAATCACATTTACATTAGAAAGATTTGTTGATGCGATCAAAATAATGGTACATTTTACTAATAAGATACAAGTTTTATTTCAGTGGTATGATTAATATACAAATTAGAAGTGTTTTGACGCTGTTTGCTGTTGCCATTAACAGCGTCACTTCAAACGTACAGTCACCGGTCCACTGTTCCCTGTTTGTAGACGATTTCTGGAGATTCTTGTTTGAATATCCATTTCTCTATCGATGAACTAGAGTCGGTTCTCTCGTCAACGAAGGATTCAGCTCCAGGCCCGGATGATATTGTATACTCGATGATTAAAAATCTACCACCGTCGGCAAAACTAGTTCTCCTTCGGATATACAACCGTATATTCGAGGAGCACGGTTTTCCCGATGCATGGTTAGAAGCGACAATAATTCCTCTTCTAAAACAAGGAAAGGACAAAACTAATCCCAGTAGTTACAGACCCATCTCTCTGACCAGCTGCTTATGCAAACTACTGGAGAAGATGGTCAACTGTCGTCTTGTCTGGTATCTAGAAACAAACAAACTTCTTTCTAACGTTCAGTGTGGTTCCAGACAAGGACGTTCATCAGTTGACCAATTGGTTTTGTTGGAGTTAGCTATACAGAATGCCTTCATCTTACGACAAACACTGGTAGCTGTTTTCTTTGACCTTGAGAAAGCATATGACATGGTATGGAGAAGAGGAATTTTGAACGTATTGAAATCATGGGGTATACAAGGTAACATTCTTGCTTTTATAAAAAATTATTTGAATAACATGACTTTCCGTGTACGTCTAGGAGGCATATATTCTGATCGTTGCGAACTAGAGAATGGTGTACCACAGGGTGGCGTTTTGAGTGTGACGCTGCTTGCGGTTGCCATTAACAGCGTCACTTCAAACGTACAGTCACCGGTCCACTGTTCCCTGTTTGTAGACGATTTTTGTATATATATGGCTGCTAGAAGTATGGCAACAGCGGAAAGATCCTTACAATTAGTAATTAATAAATTGCAAGAGTGGACCAAATCTACGGGCTTCAAGTTTTCGGCTTCGAAGACCCAGTGTATAGCATTTAGTCGTCGCAGGCAACACCAGGAACCTATTCTTTATCTTGATGGCACGCGGCTTCAAACCGCGGATAATGTGAGATTTTTGGGTCTTTTATTGGATAAAAGACTTTCATGGAATCCGCATGTGCGTGATTTGAGGACCCGGTGCAGCAAGATATTGGATATGTTGAGAGTTCTAAGTGGTACAAATTGGGGATCAGACAGAACCTGTATGCTCCGTTTCTATCGCGCCGTTGTGAGATCGTGCATAGATTACGGCTGTATAGCCTATTCATCTGCTCGACCCACGGCTCTGAAACTCCTGGATTCAATACATCACGCTGGCCTTAGACTTTCTACTGGTGCTTTTAGATCAAGCCCAATCTCCAGCCTTCTAGTTGAAGCTGGAGAACCATCTCTCTCAATGCGACGTCAAATGCTACAAATATCATATTACACTGGTCTTCGCAGTAAACCTAAACATCCGGCATTCAAAGCAGTTTTTGATAACTATATCGAGGATCGTTACAACGTGCGTCAACGTTCAACTGCTCCTTTCGGAATAAGAACGTTGCGCATTTTTAGCAACCTAAATTTAGAACATCTACTTATATTCGAACGAACATCATGCTACATCCCTTC
Organism: Prosapia bicincta; assembly: GCA_036971475.1. Taxonomy (NCBI): domain Eukaryota; kingdom Metazoa; phylum Arthropoda; class Insecta; order Hemiptera; family Cercopidae; genus Prosapia; species Prosapia bicincta. The sequence goes on along the minus strand of JBAIZL010000004.1, from coordinate 103,504,771 downwards.
ATAGACAATACATAAGCCAAAATGTGACTTCTCATTGTCCATGTACCTAAAACACAATACTCCTGACGTTATTTATCGTCAGGAGTTTTTGCAGATTCAACAAACTCACCAACATACTGTGACTATATTCACAGACGGTTCAAAACTGGACAATGGGATAGATTGTGCATTTTATATGGAAGGACAAACTTTCACTTACGGATTGCCCTCAGCCTGTAGCGTTTTTACTGCAGAACGTTATGCAATTTTCCAAGCTTTAAGATCAATTCCGTCTGCAAAATCTAAATATCTTGTGTGTTGTGATTCCAAAAGTGCTCTCCAGGCTATTCAGGAAATGTACGCTAAGAACCCTTTGGTTGGAGACATCTTGTGCTCTATGCACAGGCTCCAATTACGAGGTGTCGAGGTGTCATTTCTCTGGGTGCCTGGTCACTGCGGAATATTCGGAAACACTAAAGCAGATGAAGGTGCAAAATTAGCTACAAGTATGGTACCATCGACACAACGTGTGATGGCATCAGATTTTGTATGCAATGTTAAAACTGTACTATTCTCTGTTTGGAATGAAGAATGGCAAAATATAAATAGAAACAAGCTGAGGGACATCAAAAATACCGTCCGACCATGGAGGACATCTGTTCGTTCGAATCGTAGGGAGGAAGTGGTGGTAACTCGACTTTGCATCGGCCACTCTTTGTTAACGCATGGATGGTTGATCCACCACTATGTCCGTTTTGTAGAAATAATATTACAATCAAGCATATCCTGCTTGATTGTGATAAGTTGGAAAATTTGTATATACGTTACGATCTTCGAGGTAGTTTAAAGGTGGTTTTAAGGGACGATGTCACGGCTATCGACCGTGTCCTCGTTTTCTTACGCCACCCTAATATATTTAATAATATTTAAAGTTTGTATAATTTTAGGTTCTTTAGTTTTAGATTATTACAATTAGTTTTAAACATTTATTTTATTTTATTTTGATTAGTTTCATTTATGTAGTAATATTTTAAAAACTCAACTTTCAGTTAGGCGATGATAACCTCAATAGGGTTTTCGCCTGGAAAAAAAAAATAGAAGTGTTTTGACTTTCTATACGTCTTACCAAAAAACTGAAAATGTTAGGTCTGAAATCAAAATTGAAGACTCACTTCACAGGTGATATTACGGTTATTGAGCTTGTTATCGCCTTCCTACCCCATATACATTTATTTAATAACATTTCATAACATTTTGTTTTGTTTTAGTTAGTTCAAGTTACAATTACTTTAGTTTAATTAATTAATTTTAGTTTTAATGTTTTACTATAAGTAATCTAGTTTAACAGTTTACTCCTTAGTTTAAGTAGTAGGTATCAGTGTTTAGATACATAGTATTAGTTACTCTGGTTTTAGACCAGTTTTTTTGCGTCTAGGAGATGGTATTAGGTTTAACGTAAAAAAAAAAGTTTAACGCCAGAATAATGCTTGAAGCCGAACAAGCAAAAACCTCGTGAGAACTGATTGATAAATAGAATGAATAATAATAACATTGTCAGGATTTTAAGACTGATAACTCTAAAAATATGAATGTTTACTGCTGTACTAATTGTAGGTTAACATTTGAGAGCACAAATAATTTTACTGTGTACCTTAATTATTTTATAGATATGTAGTTGTTTAAAAATTATATCGACATGTTTATATCAATTGCAATTTTAAACGAATTCATCCTAATACTGTATATTAAACCAATAAAATTCAGATTACATTTAAAATAGTAAAACCCTTGTTGGTATTGTGTAGTTTTTAGAAGTGGAATTTCGCTCGGATGGAAAATAGTTTTTAATTACTTTATATGACCAATCCTCAACTCTTATTTTTGTAGGTAATCAAGTTGTGATATGGGAATATTTATATATCATAGTATAATATATTAAGCATATTTATAATATATAGCATAAAAATTCCAATGCTATATTTTATAATGTTAGTAATGTAGGACTATATTATGATAGGTGTATGTTGGAGTTATGTTACGGTGTATGTGTATGTTTTATGGAATTAAATATAATACTGATAAAATCCGTTCCAATTTTCTCTTATATTTTTTTTGAACATACATATTGTGTGTTAAACCTAGTGAAACATTCTTCTTCGCCCCAAAAACTTACTGCTACCGGTAATGTCAAATATGAAAACGAGGTTATGTTGTACCAAGTAAAAAGCACATTACCATAGACTCCGATAAAAGCAGTTTACCTTTTACGGCACGCCTCAATATAAAGAGCTATTAAAGGGATATATTTCACAAAGCTGTTTTATAATGATTTTCTTATTGTATGAACTCTGTTTTTGTTTTCATTATATGGCAAGTTGACAAGTACCCGATACCGAAGTAAGATTTGACATTACTTTGCAGTATGGGTTGCCCGCAGGGGGGTGCGGACTAGCCGCACCTACGAGGGATTTGGCGTCCCTCGCGGTACCCTAGCCTAACACTACACCACTCACAAAAACATACACACACACATACACACACCAACACAATCTATACACATTTCAACACTTACATCTTCGCTTAGGGAATTTTGACTGGTCAGAACCGTTGCGCGTTGGGAGTGCTGAAAAGTCCAGAGCGTGACAAACTCTGGTCTGGGACGCTGATGTGAGCTTGCTCTGCCGAAGACGTAAGCGCGGTTTCTGGTCTACCAGCCGCTTCGGTCCTTGGTCAGGGAGTGTCCGCGGTGCACGGGTGTCGGAGCCCGTGCACAGTATTACGAGTCCTCGACTGATGCCCATCCAGTCGAGCTAAGGAGAAAAGCTATAGGCCTCAGAGTTCTGAGGGTTGGAAATGATCTTAATGTGATCCAAGGGTGTACCCGTTCCTATAGTCTCGCCCGTAACGCTTGACACGATGGCTGGCAAAAAATATTTATGGATTCCAAAACCCCGTCAAATATGACTAGCTTAAAGAGAACACGCCAGGATTCTCCTGACGATCATATTGAAAAGGATTTGAGTAAAAAGTTGATGGTGGCAACGTCGCAGACATTGCCATCAGCAAAGTATTTAGTTGTTTCTAGTGCCGAAGAAGGGAAAGATCTTTCAAAAGTTTCTCCCTTCCTTATTAACAAGGCTATTACTGCGTGTGCTGGAGGCCCAGTAGCCTCTATCAAGAAACTCAGAAACGGAACACTGTTAGTTGCGACTTCCACCGAGAAACACCCGCAGGGGGGTGCGGACTAGCCGCACCTACGAGGGATTTGGCGTCCCTCGCGGTACCCTAGCCTAACACTACACCACTCACAAAAACATACACACACACATACACACACCAACACAATCTATACACCTTTCAACACTTACATCTTCGCTTAGGGAATTTTGACTGGTCAGAACCGTTGCGCGTTGGGAGTGCTGAAAAGTCCAGAGCGTGACAAACTCTGGTCTGGGACGCTGATGTGAGCTTGCTCTGCCGAAGACGTAAGCGCGGTTTCTGGCCTACCAGCCGCTTCGGTCCTTGGTCAGGGAGTGTCCGCGGTGCATGGGTGTCGGAGCCTGTGCACAGTATTACGAGTCCTCGACTGATGCCCATCCAGTCGAGCTAAGGAGAAAAGCTATAGGCCTCAGAGTTCTGAGGATTGGAAATGATCTTAATGTGATCCAAGGGTGTACCCGTTCCTATAGTCTCGCCCGTAACGCTTGACACGATGGCTGGCAAAAAATATTTATGGATTCCAAAACCACGTCAAATATGACTAGTCTGAAGAGGACACGCCAGGATTCTCCTGACGATCATATACAAAAGGATTTGAGTAAAAAGTTGATGGTGGCAACGTCGCAGACATTGCCATCAGCAAAGTATTTAGTTGTTTCTAGTGCCGAAGAAGGGAAAGATCTTTCCAAAGTTTCTCCCTTCCTTATTAACAAGGCTATTACTGCTTGTGCTGGAGGCCCAGTAGCCTCTATTAAGAAACTCAGAAACGGAACACTGTTAGTTGCGACTTCCACCGAGAGACAAACATGTGCTCTATCTAAAATGACCTCTTTCTTTGATCAGGTCAAGGTATCTGTGGTTCCCCACAGATCCTTGAATTATTCAAAGGGGGTTATCACATGTAGGGATTTAATGTACCTTCCGGTTGATGAAATTAAATCCGAACTCTCGTCTCAGTCAGTTACGGACGTTGTCAATATAATGAAAATGGACAAAGGAGAAAAAGTAGCAACAGCTTCTTTTATCGTCACTTTTGGAAAGCCGGAAATACCCGAATACTTACATGCAGGTTACCAAAGGCTCTCAGTGAGACCATACGTGGCTAACCCTAGGCGCTGCTTCAAGTGCCAGCGATTTGGGCATATCAGCTCTACCTGTTCGAAGCAGAACGTATGCGGTATATGTAGCGTTGAAGGCCATGATGATAAGGAATGTGTCAATTCTCCGAAATGCGCCAACTGTGGTGGTGACCACCCAGCGCGATCCTACAACTGCCCTACTTTTAAGGAAGAGAAAGCTATCCTAGGCATCATGGCGAAAGACAAGCTGTCGTTTCCAGAGGCCAAAAAACTCTATAGATCTACTCAGCCGAAGGCAGACAGTAAGACTTATGCCGCTACTCTGACCGCTTCCAAATCGTCCTGTAACAACTGTGCCGAGCTGTCGAAAAAAATTGAAGTTCTAACTGAACAAGTTTCTCGCCTTTTGTCCATAGTCACGAATGGTCCTCCTACTTTGAACTTAGTACAACCTGCAGCGACGGATAATGATTTACCTCTTGTACCAATCCCTTCCACTGGGGGGATTGGAGCACGAAATAAATCACTAAGTGAGCCTTGTGTTTCGGTGCAGAAGAAATTATCAACGGGTAGTAAACCATCTGTGCAGAAGACGTTGGAAAAATCCAAACCACGTAGACCGGAGTTACGACAGACCACATCGTCACAGTCGTTACCGGGTATTAAGAAAAATGTAAACAAAGGAGGGAATGTGAAAACTACCCCTCCTAAACCCAAAACTTCCTCAGATTCCATCCCTGAACGGGTGGATATGGAATCTGAGAAATGTAAGCCTGAGACGTCCCAAAACGTCCCAGGCAAGAATGGAGAGAGTACCAATGGGTGTCAAATAAACCCTTTGCTAAGCTAATAAATGTCTTTGCTTAGGAAGTCAGTGATACAATGGAACGTCAACGGTGTTAGGAGTCACATAGAAGAACTTAAAGTACTCGTGCGAGATGTGTACCCAATGTTTGTATGTCTACAGGAGACACATCTCCACGAATCGCATAATTTCCATTTAAGGGAGTATTCAGTTTTTAGATCGGACTTCGTTACAGAAGATCGAGCTAGAGGTGGCGTAGCCATCCTAGCCCGTGACTGTATCGATGCTGTTTCTCTAAACTTAATAACTCCTTTACAAGCAGTAGCCGTTCAAACAGCTGTCCCGTATAAAATCACTGTGTGTTGTGTCTACCTGCCACCACATGAAAACCTGCATCACAGTGATTTAGTGAATTTAATAAGCCAGTTACCAACTCCGTTCTTATTGGTAGGGGATTTTAATGCCCACCATTCGTCTTGGGGATCTCCGACTAGGAACTCTCGAGGTGACCTTGTTGAGAGTGTGAGAACGGAACTGGACTTATGTCTGCTAAATGACGGTTCGCCTACCCATTTAGCAGCATCTACTGGTGGATGGACAGCTGTTGACCTATCGATTTGCAGCCCTCAATTAGCTACTAGATGCACATGGTCGGTACTCAACGATTTGTATGGAAGCGACCATGTGCCTATTAAGATCAGTTTATGTGACTCCCAACCCTGTTATACCTGAAATCCCAGTTGGATTTTGCGAAAAGCCAACTGGGACTCATACTCGAATTACCTTGTATCACTTGACATGGATTATTTGACACCCATTGATGAAAATATAGAAAATTTTAAGAAAGCAATTTTAAATGCCGCTGAAAAGACCATTCCGAAAACCTCTACGAATCCACGCCGACCGCCTGTGCCGTGGTGGAACGATGAATGCACAGAAATCCTCCGTTTACGACGAAGAGCTCTTAGGAAATTTAAACGACACCCAACGAATGGAAACCTTCAGGAATATAAAATACTCCGTGCGAAAGCACGGAGGATATTTAGGCTGAGTAGAAAGAACTCTTGGGAACAGTACATTAGCACAATTAGACGAACAACTCCGTCTTCCACAGTGTGGAGGAAGCTAAGATCAGTTTGTGGTACTTCCACTCCGTTGCCAGCCATTGCGCTGAAGCAACCAGATGGGAGATTAATCACAAACGGTGATGACATTGCTAATGTACTTGGAACATCTTTTTCTAACTTTTCTGCTACTACAGCCTATGATAGATTATTCCAGATTTATAAACTGAAGGAAGAAGCAATACCGTTTACTGTTGGGTCGTCTGGGGACTCTCCTTTAAACACTCCTTTCTCTATAGGGGAATTGGAGTCAGCTCTTGCGTCAACGAAGGATTCTGCACCAGGTCCTGATTCCATTGTGTACTCCATGCTGAAACATCTACCGTCATCTGCGAAACTTGTCCTCCTTCGAATATACAATCGTTTATTCGAGGAGCGCTCTTTCCCCGATGCATGGTTAGAATCGACGGTAATTCCTCTTTTGAAGCCAGGTAAAGACAAAACCAATCCCAGTAGTTATAGACCTATATCCCTTACAAGCGTCTTATGCAAACTACTGGAGAAGATGGTCAACCGCCGTCTTGTCTGGTACCTAGAAACCAATGACCTTATTTGCAACGAACAGTGTGGTTTCAGGCAAGGACGATCATCCGTTGACCAATTGGTTTTGTTAGAATCCGCTATTCAAGATGCCTTTCTCTTGCGTCAAACACTCGTTGCTGTTTTCTTCGACCTTGAGAAGGCATACGATATGGCATGGAAAAGAGGAATTCTGAACACTCTCAAATCATGGAGTATACAAGGGAATATCCTAGCATTCATCGCTAACTTTCTTTCGAATAGATCTTTCCGCATTCGTCTTGGAGGCACGTATTCAAACAGTTATAAACAGGAGAATGGTGTACCGCAGGGCAGCGTGCTGAGCGTCACGCTATTTGCCGTTGCAATAAACAGTATCACGAGTTATATACGATCTCCGGTTCACTGTTCACTCTTTGTAGATGACTTTAGTATATATGTGCCTGCTCGTAGTATGGCAACTGCGGAAAGATCTTTGCAGTTAGCAATATACAGGTTAGAGGAATGGTCTAAATCTACAGGTTTCAAATTCTCTGCTTCGAAGACCCAATGTGTTGCATTTAGTCGTCGTAGGCAACACCAGGAGCCGATCCTTTATCTTGACGGGGTTCAGCTTCAAACCACGGATAGTGTTCGATTTCTAGGTCTTTTATTTGATAAAAGACTCTCATGGATCCCACATGTTCGTGATTTGAAGGTGAGATGCAATAAGAAATTGGATATGTTAAGAGTCCTTAGTGGTACGAATTGGGGAGCAGACAGAACTAGTATGCTTCGATTTTATCGCGCGGTCGTTAGATCGCGCATTGATTATGGCTGTCAAGCCTATTCATCCGCACGACTTACAGTTCTGAAAACTCTCGATGCTGTCCACCACTCTGGACTTAGACTGGCTACTGGTGCATTTAGAACTAGCCCAATCCCTAGTCTTCTTGTCGAGGCTGGGGAACCCGCTCTTTCAAGACGACGTCAGATGCTACAAATATCTTATATATCTGGTCTTCGAAGCAAACCTAAACATCCGGCATTTAATGTAGTGTTTAATAACCGCTACGAACCTACTTATATTGCACGCGAACGTTCAACCGCCCCTTTCGGTACACGGACGTCGCGCATAATTGATAATCTAGAGTCGGAACTTCCTACTACGTTTGAACGATCGATGTGCTGTCTACCTCCATGGATAATAAAAACGCCCCGCTTCGATTTTTCACTGTCCAGTTTTATAAAAACCAATACTCCTAATGTGGTGTACCACCAAGAGTTTTTGGCAATATACAGATCCCACCAGTATAGTGAGATTATTTTCACGGATGGATCTAAACTGGACCATGGCGTTGGGTGTGCATTTTATGCGTCTGGACGTACCTACACTTACGGATTGCCCTCAGCTTGCAGTATTTTCACGGCAGAACTATTTGCTATTTTTAAAGCTTTGACCGTCATTCAATCTGGATCTTCGCATTATCTTTTATGTTCGGATTCCAAAAGTGCTCTTCAGGCTCTTCAGGATGTTTTCTCTAGCAACCCTTTAGTTGGGGACATTTTGTGTGCTGTACACAGGCTTCAATTGGGGGGTGTGGGGGTAACTTTCTGTTGGGTTCCTGGACATTGCGGAATACTTGGAAACACAAAAGCGGATGAAGCGGCGAAGAAAGCTACAAGTTTGGTGCCTATTACTCAACTAGTTATGGCATCTGATTATGTGTGTTTCGCGAAACATTTATTGCTCGCTGCTTGGAATGACGAGTGGCATACCGTGATTCAGAATAAGCTGAGGGATATTAAAGATACCGTCCGTCCATGGAGGTCTTCAATTCGTTCAAAACGTAGGGAGGAAGTGGTGGTTACACGCCTTCGCGTTGGCCACTCTTTTGCAACTCATGGATATTTGATGAGGCGTGAAGATCCACCAATATGCCAATATTGCGGTGATATCTTCACAATAAAACATATTTTAGTAGACTGTGTTAATGTAAGAAATATTCGTGACCTTTTTAATTTAAAAGGGAGTTTGAAGGTGGTACTAAGGGACGATGCCTCGGCCATTGACCGAGTCATCGCTTTCTTGCACCACTTGAAAATATTTTTTAAAATTTAATACATAAATATATATATTTTTTAATTTTATTTATATATATAATTCTCTGTGTTTCTTTTATTTATTTTAATTAAATTTATTTTCTGTTCTTGTTATTGTTATTGAGATTTATTTATTGGTAAATTGTTACCTATTATTGTTTTACATATTATTTATTTACTGTTATATTGTTCTTTGTTGTTATTTTGTTATTTAGTTTTTAAGAATTTTTTCATTGTTATAGGTTTATTGTTGTTTTTTGTTATTTATTGTTGTTGTTTTTTTTGTTTTGTAATTTTTGTTGTATTTATTTATTTGTTTATTTATTAATTTATTTGATTTTATTTAAAACATCGCGTTCTGTGTTAGATTTTGTTTGGCGATGATAACCTCAATTGGTTTTTCGCCAGGAAAAAAAAAAAAAAAAAAAAAAAAAAAAAAAAAAAAAAAAAAAAAAAAAAGAAAGCTATCCTAGGCATCATGGCGAAAGACAAGCTGTCGTTTCCAGAGGCCAAAAAACTCTATCGTTCCACTCAGCCAAAGACAGACAGTAAGACTTATGCCGCTACTCTGACCGCTTCCAAATCGTCCTGTAACAACTGTGCCGAGCTGTCGAAAAAAATTGAAGTTCTAACTGAACAAGTTTCTCGCCTTTTGTCCATAGTCACGAATGGTCCTCCTACTTTGAACTTAGTACAACCTGCAGCGACGGATAGTGATTTACCTCTTGTACCAATCCCTTCCACTGGGGGGATTGGAGCACGAAATAAATCACTAAGTGAGCCTTGTGTTTCGGTGCAGAAGAAATTATCAACGGGTAGTAAACCATCTGTGCAGAAGACGTTGGAAAAATCCAAACCACGTAGACCGGAGTTACGACAGACCACATCGTCACAGTCGTTACCGGGTATTAAGAAAAATGCAAACAAAGGAGGGAATGTGAAAACTACCCCTCCTAAACCCAAAACTTCCTCAGATTCCATCCCTGAACGGGTGGATATGGAATCTGAGAAATGTAAGCCTGAGACGTCCCAAAACGTCCCAGGCAAGAAAGGAGAGAGCACCAATGGGTGTCAAATAAACCCTTTGCTAAGCTAATAAATGTCTTTGCTTAGGAAGTCAGTGATACAATGGAACGTCAACGGTGTTAGGAGTCACATAGAAGAACTTAAAGTACTCGTGCGAGATGTGTACCCAATGTTTGTATGTCTACAGGAGACACATCTCCACGAATCGCATAATTTCCATTTAAGGGAGTATTCAGTTTTTAGATCGGACTTCGTTACAGAAGATCGAGCTAGAGGTGGCGTAGCCATCCTAGCCCGTGACTGTATCGATGCTGTTTCTCTAAACTTAATAACTCCTTTACAAGCAGTAGCCGTTCAAACAGCTGTCCCGTATAAAATCACTGTGTGTTGTGTCTACTTGCCACCACAAGAAAACCTGCATCACGGTGATTTAGTAAATTTGATAAGCCAGTTACCAACTCCGTTCTTATTGGTAGGGGATTTTAATGCCCACCATTCGTCTTGGGGATCTCCGACTAGGAACTCTCGAGGTGATATTATTGAAAGTGTAAGAACGGAACTAGACTTATGTCTGCTAAATGACGGTTCTCCTACTCATTTAGCAGCATCTACTGGTGGATGGACAGCTGTTGATCTATCGATTTGCAGCCCTCAATTAGCTACTAGATGCACATGGTCGGTACTCAATGATTTGTATGGAAGCGACCATGTGCCTATTAAGATCAGTTTATGTGACTCCCAAACCTGTTATGTTCGAAATTCCAGTTGGATTTTGCGAAAAGCCAACTGGGACTCCTACTCGAATTACCTTGTATCACTTGACATGGATTATCTGACACCCATTGATGAAAATATAGAAAATTTTACAAAAGCAATTTTAAATGCCGCTGAAAAGACCATTCCGAAAACCTCTGCGCATCCACGCCGACCGCCTGTGCCGTGGTGGAACGATGAATGCACAGAAATCCTCCGTTTACGACGAAGAGCTCTTAGGAGATTTAAACGACACCCAACGAATGGAAACCTTCAGGAATATAAAATACTCCGTGCGAAAGCACGGAGGATATTTAGGCTGAGTAGAAAGAACTCTTGGGAACAGTACATTAGCACAATTAGGCGAACAACTCCGTCCTCCACAGTGTGGAGGAAACTAAGATCAGTTTGTGGTACTTCCATTCCGTTGCCAGCCATTGCGCTGAAGCAACCAGATGGGAGATTAATCACAAACAGTGATGACATTGCTAATGTACTTGGAACATCTTTTTCTAACTTTTCTGCTACTACAGCCTATAATAGATTATTCCAGATTTATAAACTGAAGGAAGAAGCAATACCGTTTACTGTTGGGTCGTCTGAGGACTCTCCTTTAAACACTCCTTTCTCTATAGGGGAATTGGAGTCAGCTCTTGCGTCAACGAAGGATTCTGCACCAGGTCCTGATTCCATTGTGTACTCCATGCTAAAACATCTACCATCATCGGCGAAACTTGTCCTCCTTCGAGTATACAATCGTTTATTCGAGGAGCGCTCTTTCCCCGATGCATGGTTAGAATCGACTGTAATTCCTCTTTTGAAGCCAGGTAAGGACAAAACCAACCCCAGTAGTTACAGGCCTATATCACTTACAAGCGTCTTGTGCAAACTACTGGAGAAGATGGTCAACCGCCGTCTTGTCTGGTACCTAGAAACCAACAACCTTCTTAGCAACGAACAATGTGGTTTCAGACTAGGACGCTCATCAGTTGACCAATTGGTTTTGTTAGAATCCGCTATTCAAGATGCCTTTCTCTTGCGTCAAACGCTCGTTGCGGTTTTCTTTGACCTTGAAAAGGCATATGATATGGCATGGAAAAGAGGAATTCTGAACACTCTGAAATCATGGGGTATACAAGGGAATATCCTAGCATTCATCGCTAACTTTCTTTCTAATAGATCTTTCCGCGTTCGACTTGGAGGCACGTATTCAAACAGCTATACACAAGAGAATGGTGTACCGCAGGGCAGCGTGCTGAGCGTCACGCTGTTTGCCGTTGCAATAAATAGTATCACCAGTAATATACGATCTCCGGTACACTGTTCCCTTTTTGTGGATGACTTTTGTATATATGTGCCTGCTCGTAGTATGGCAACTGCGGAAAGATCTTTGCAGTTAGCAATATACAGATTGGAGGAATGGTCAAAATCTACAGGTTTTAAATTCTCTGCTTCGAAGACCCAATGTGTAGCATTTAGTCGTCGTAGGCAACACCAGGAGCCGATCCTTTTTCTTGACGGGGTTCAGCTTCAAACCACGGATAGTGTTCGATTTCTAGGTCTTTTATTTGATAAAAGGCTCTCATGGATCCCACATGTTCGTGATTTGAAGGTGAGATGCAATAAGAAATTGGATATGTTAAGAGTCCTTAGTGGTACGAATTGGGGAGCAGACAGAACTAGCATGCTTCGATTTTATCGCGCGGTCGTTAGATCGCGCATTGATTATGGCTGTCAAGCCTATTCATCCGCACGACTTACAGTTCTGAAAACTCTCGATGCTGTCCACCACTCTGGACTTAGACTGGCTACTGGTGCATTTAGAACTAGCCCAATCCCTAGTCTTCTTGTAGAAGCTGGGGAACCTACCCTTTCTAGACGACGTCAGATGCTACAAATATCTTACGTTTCTGTTCTTCGAAGCAAACCCAACCACCCGGCATTTGATATAGTCTTTCATAATACGTTAAATCAAGTGTACAATACACGTCAACGTTCGACCGCTCCATTTGGCATACGAACGATAAGAATATTGGATGACCTTGAGTTGCAACTTCCAACTATGTTTGAACGACAAATGTGCTATCTACCTCCATGGATAATAAAAACGCCGCACTTCGATTTCTCATTGTCCAGTTATATAAAACACGATACTCCTGTTGTGGTCTACCACCAGGAATTTTCATCCATTTATAAATCTCATCAACACAGTGAAATTATTTTCACTGATGGATCTAAACTGGACAATGGCGTTGGGTGTGCGTTTTATGCATCTGGTTGTACCTACACGTACGGATTGCCCTCAGCTTGCAGTGTTTTCACGGCAGAACTATTTGCTATTTTTAAAGCTTTGACCGTCATTCCATCCCGATCTTCGCATTATCTTTTGTGTTCGGATTCCAAAAGTGCTCTTCAGGCTCTTCAGGATGTTTTCTCTAGCAACCCTTTAGTTGGGGACATTTTGTGTGCTGTACACAGGCTTCAATTGAGGGGTGTGGGGGTAACTTTCTGTTGGGTTCCTGGACATTGCGGAATACTTGGAAACACAAAAGCGGATGAAGCGGCGAAGAAAGCTACAAGTTTGGTGCCTATTACTCAACTAGTTATGGCATCCGATTATGTGTGTTTCGCGAAACATTTATTGCTCGCTGCTTGGAATGACGAGTGGCATACCGTGATTGAGAATAAGCTGAGGGAAATTAAAGATACCGTCCGTCCATGGAGGTCTTCAATTCGTTCAAAACGTAGGGAGGAAGTGGTGGTTACACGCCTTCGCGTTGGCCACTCGTTTGCAACTCATGGATATTTGATGAGGCGTGAAGATCCACCAATATGCCAATATTGCGGTGATATCTTCACAATAAAACATATTTTAGTAAACTGTGTTAATGTAAGCAATATTCGTGACCTCTTTAATTTAAAAGGGAGTTTAAAGGTGGTGCTAAGGGACGATGCCTCGGCCATTGACCGAGTCATCGCTTTCTTGCACCACTTGAAAATATTTTTTAAAATTTAATACATAAATATATATATATTTTTTTATACATATAATTCTCTGTTTCTTTTATTTATTTTAATTTAATTTATTTTGTGTTCTTGTTATTGTTATTGAGATTTATTTATTGATAAATTGTTACCTATTATTGTTTTACATATTGTTATTATTTATTTACTGTTATATTGTTTTTTGTTGTAATTTTGTTATTTAATATTGTTATAGATTTATTGTTTGTTATTTATTGTTGTTGTTTTTTGTTTTGGAATTTTTGTTGTATTTAAATTTATTTTGTTTTATTTAAAATATTCGTTGTCCGTGTTAGATTTAGTTTGGCGATGATAACCACAAATGGTTTTTCGCCAAGAAAAAAAAAAAAAAAAAAAAAAAAAAAAAAAAAAAAAATATGTGACTCCCAAACCTGTTATGTTCGAAATTCCAGTTGGATTTTGCGAAAAGCCAACTGGGACTCCTACTCGAATTACCTTGTATCACTTGACATGGATTATCTGACACCCATTGATGAAAATATAGAAAATTTTACAAAAGCAATTTTAAATGCCGCTGAAAAGACCATTCCGAAAACCTCTGCGCATCCACGCCGACCGCCTGTGCCGTGGTGGAACGATGAATGCACAGAAATCCTCCGTTTACGACGAAGAGCTCTTAGGAGATTTAAACGACACCCAACGAATGGAAACCTTCAGGAATATAAAATACTCCGTGCGAAAGCACGGAGGATATTTAGGCTGAGTAGAAAGAACTCTTGGGAACAGTACATTAGCACAATTAGACGAACAACTCCGTCCTCCACAGTGTGGAGGAAACTAAGATCAGTTTGTGGTACTTCCATTCCGTTGCCAGCCATTGCGCTGAAGCAACCAGATGGGAGATTAATCACAAACAGTGATGACATTGCTAATGTACTTGGAACATCTTTTTCTAACTTTTCTGCTACTACAGCCTATAATAGATTATTCCAGATGTATAAACTGAAGGAAGAAGCAATACCGTTTACTGTTGGGTCGTCTGAGGACTCTCCTTTAAACACTCCTTTCTCTATAGGGGAATTGGAGTCAGCTCTTGCGTCAACGAAGGATTCTGCACCAGGTCCTGATTCCATTGTGTACTCCATGCTAAAACATCTACCATCATCGGCGAAACTTGTCCTCCTTCGCGTATACAATCGTTTATTCGAGGAGCGCTCTTTCCCCGATGCATGGTTAGAATCGACTGTAATTCCTCTTTTGAAGCCAGGTAAGGACAAAACCAACCCCAGTAGTTACAGGCCTATATCACTTACAAGCGTCTTGTGCAAACTACTGGAGAAGATGGTCAACCGCCGTCTTGTCTGGTACCTAGAAACCAACAACCTTCTTAGCAACGAACAATGTGGTTTCAGACTAGGACGCTCATCAGTTGACCAATTGGTTTTGTTAGAATCCGCTATTCAAGATGCCTTTCTCTTGCGTCAAACGCTCGTTGCGGTTTTCTTTGACCTTGAAAAGGCATATGATATGGCATGGAAAAGAGGAATTCTGAACACTCTGAAATCATGGAGTATACAAGGGAATATCCTAGCATTCATCGCTAACTTTCTTTCAAACAGATCTTTCCGCGTTCGACTTGGAGGCACGTATTCAAACAGCTATACACAAGAGAATGGTGTACCGCAGGGCAGCGTGCTGAGCGTCACGCTGTTTGCCGTTGCAATAAATAGTATCACCAGTAATATACGATCTCCGGTACACTGTTCCCTTTTTGTGGATGACTTTTGTATATATGTGCCTGCTCGTAGTATGGCAACTGCGGAAAGATCTTTGCAGTTAGCAATATACAGGTTAGAGGAATGGTCTAAATCTACAGGTTTCAAATTCTCTGCTTCGAAGACACAATGTGTTGCATTTAGTCGTCGTAGGCAACACCAGGAGCCGATCCTTTTTCTTGACGGGGTTCAGCTTCAAACCACGGATAGTGTTCGATTTCTAGGTCTTTTATTTGATAAAAGACTCTCATGGATCCCACATGTTCGTGATTTGAAGGTGAGATGCAATAAGAAATTGGATATGTTAAGAGTCCTTAGTGGTACGAATTGGGGAGCAGACAGAACTAGTATGCTTCGATTTTATCGCGCGGTCGTTAGATCGCGCATTGATTATGGCTGTCAAGCCTATTCATCCGCACGACCTACAGTTCTGAAAACTCTTGATACCATCCACCACTCTGGACTTAGACTGGCTACTGGTGCATTTAGAACTAGCCCAATCCCTAGTCTTCTTGTCGAAGCTGGGGAACCTACACTTTCTAGACGACGTCAGATGCTACAAATATCTTACGTTTCTGTTCTTCGAAGCAAACCCAACCACCCGGCATTTGATATAGTCTATAATAATACGTTAAATCAAGTGTACAATACACGTCAACGTTCGACCGCTCCATTTGGCATACGGACATTAAGAATATTGGATGACCTTGAGTTGCAACTTCCAACTATGTTTGAACGACAAATGTGCTATCTACCTCCATGGATAATAAAAACGCCGCACTTCGATTTCTCATTGTCCAGTTATATAAAACACGATACTCCTGTTGTGGTCTACCACCAGGAATTTTCATCCATTTATAAATCTCACCAACACAGTGAAATTATTTTCACTGATGGATCTAAACT
Organism: Prosapia bicincta; assembly: GCA_036971475.1. NCBI lineage: Eukaryota > Metazoa > Arthropoda > Insecta > Hemiptera > Cercopidae > Prosapia > Prosapia bicincta. The sequence goes on along the minus strand of JBAIZL010000004.1, from coordinate 103,488,519 downwards.
GGACAATGGCGTTGGGTGTGCGTTTTATGCATCTGGTTGTACCTACACGTACGGATTGCCCTCAGCTTGCAGTGTTTTCACGGCAGAACTATTTGCTATTTTTAAAGCTTTGACCGTCATTCCATCTCGATCTTCGCATTATCTTTTGTGTTCGGATTCCAAAAGTGCTCTTCAGGCTCTTCAGGATGTTTTCTCTAACAACCCTTTAGTTGGGGACATTTTGTGTGCTGTACACAGGCTTCAATTGAGGGGTGTGGGGGTAACTTTCTGTTGGGTTCCTGGACATTGCGGAATACTTGGAAACACAAAAGCGGATGAAGCGGCGAAGAAAGCTACAAGTTTGGTGCCTATTACTCAACTAGTTATGGCATCCGATTATGTGTGTTTCGCGAAACATTTATTGCTCGCTGCTTGGAATGACGAGTGGCATACCGTGATTGAGAATAAGCTGAGGGAAATTAAAGATACCGTCCGTCCATGGAGGTCTTCAATTCGTTCAAAACGTAGGGAGGAAGTGGTGGTTACACGCCTTCGCGTTGGCCACTCGTTTGCAACTCATGGATATTTGATGAGGCGTGAAGATCCACCAATATGCCAATATTGCGGTGATATCTTCACAATAAAACATATTTTAGTAAACTGTGTTAATGTAAGCAATATTCGTGACCTTTTTAATTTAAAAGGGAGTTTAAAGGTGGTGCTAAGGGACGATGCCTCGGCCATTGACCGAGTCATCGCTTTCTTGCACCACTTGAAAATATTTTTTAAAATTTAATACATAAATATATATATATTTTTTTATACATATAATTCTCTGTTTCTTTTATTTATTTTAATTTATTTTGTGTTCTTGTTATTGTTATTGAGATTTATTTATTGATAAATTGTTACCTATTATTGTTTTACATATTGTTATTATTTATTTACTGTTATATTGTTTTTTGTTGTAATTTTGTTATTTAATATTGTTATAGATTTATTGTTTGTTATTTATTGTTGTTGTTTTTTGTTTTGGAATTTTTGTTGTATTTAAATTTATTTTGTTTTATTTAAAATATTCGTTGTCCGTGTTAGATTTAGTTTGGCGATGATAACCACAAATGGTTTTTCGCCAGGAAAAAAAAAAAAAAAAAAAAAAAAAAAAAAAAAAAAAAAAATGCAGTATGGGTTTCAAGTTGCGTACCCTTACAACATTTTTGTAAAATTGTACCCCTGAATTAGATTCTGGTCTAACCAAATTTTGAGTAACAATAAAAACAATATGAAATAGGTCCTAATATGAGTAATATATTTTGAGAATACATTTTATCATTGCATTACAATTTTATAAAGAAATACGTTCAGAACTAATAACTTTTAAAAAATTACCTTGGCTATTAGTTTTGTTATTTTTATAACAGAGTTTATGAAAAAAACGAAAACACTTTAGGCCTAATTACTGTTTTACTTTTACATTAGTGAGATTCCTGTGCTTGTTTTGCTGCACACAGAATTTTGAAGTTCAGCTCGAAGGAAGCCAAGTACATTCTCATACCTGGGCTGCATCTAACGTATTTCTCTATTTGTTATTGACAAACGATCTTTCCACCAATACAGAGGATGGAAAATGCAACAAAACCTTCAGTTCCATGTCAGACAGATATTCGTATTCACTGTGTAGGTCCAACCCGACTTATGAGAGGTTTTATCTTGAAAGACGATTTCAGTGCACTGTCAGTAGACATTTCAATCAGACATTTTTTTGTGTAATATCTAACTGTGCTGATTGAAAATTCTGTTCAGAAAAAGGGTTTTGGTGAATTCTTTCATCAAGCTTTAGAAAGGATCTCACAAATAACGATTTTAATCCTTTTAAGTGATCAGATATTTGTCATTTAACATCACTAGAAAGTTGCAATTGATTCTTTTTCAAAAGGTCATGATAATTCTCAAATACTTCTGACTGACCCTGAAGAATAAAAGACCTCCAAAGGCAATCTTTTCATCATAGATTGTATCTTTTCTGAAACTGTAGATCGTCAGTGAACTTACCTGGATGCTCAGATTAAGCTTATCTATTTGTTGAAAAATATCAGATACGTGACATTACAGTCTATCGCTTTCATGTACCTTGGATGGCAGGTGGAAAGGAGTACAGGAAAGAGGGATTGGAAAGGAGTGTGCCAGATGAAAAGGTGGAAAAAATAACTACATTACAAGCCTGAGATCAACTAATTCATTATACATATCCGCCATTACACGTTTTCACTCCACGAATCTCCTAGCAAATGTCTCCCATCAGGTTTTCAAAGTCATCATTAGCCATCTCGTGTTTTTTCACAAAATCGGGCACTAGTGATTGGAGCATATGATTTTGAATCTGTCGGGAGATTCTTACCAATGATACTCATGTACTCACGACCTTCTTGTTCATCAATACAAATAAATTTTCATTCCTCTCTCTATCCAATATATTTTAAGTTTCTCCTCGATGTCCATCCTTGTCATCTTGTATATGATATTTACCATGCGCACATGCTATCAGTGGGAAGAGGAGCCACGGACACCCACCAGTCTATTGCCTCCTTTTTGTATAGCTGTCTGTCACTCTTATGTTTGAGTGTTTCTATTGCTATGTATTCAGAAGGCACTTTGTGCTTTGCATAATGGTATTCATGTACTCACGACCTTCTTGTTCATCAATACAAATCAATTTCCATTCCTCTCCATCCAATATATTTTAAGCTTCTCCTCGATGTCCATCCTTGTCATCTTGTATACACCCTATTATATTTACCATGCACACATGCTATCAGTGGGAAGAGGAGCCACGGACACCCACCAGTCTATTGCCTCCTTTTTGTATAGCTGTCTGTCACTCTTATGTTTGAGTGTTTCTATTGCTATGTATTCAGAAGGCACTTTGTGCTTCGCATAATGGTATTCATGTACGCACGACCTTCTTGTTCATCAATACAAATCAATTTTCATTCCTCTCTCCATCCAATATATTCTAAGCTTCTCCTCGATGTCCATCCTTGGCATCTTGTATATTATATTTACCTTGCGCACATGCTATCAGTGAGAAGAGGAGTAACGGACACCCACCAGTCTATTGCCTCCTTTCTGTAAAACTGTCTGTCACTCTTATGTTTGAGTGTTTCTATTGCTATGTATTCAGAATGCACTTTGTGCTTCGTGGCCCTTGCTCTGTAAACGATGATGGGAAATTTCCAGGACGTTCTTTCCATGGTAGATATTAAAGACTTTGGGTACGGTATCAAACCTTAGTGCAATTCGAACCATTTTCAGGTTCCATGCTGGGGTCTCTTCTATGACTTTTATTGCTCTGCCTTTCAGATTCAATACTTGTTCACTGCCAGCACTAGCAGGTCTCGATATCCGTTGCATTTTTTCCTTGACCTAGTTTCATAGAAATAATTGCTCGGTTTACTACACTGATAAACGTTGAGCGTCATTTATCTTTAAGGCGGCCAGAATTACGTAGATTAAGAGCATCATAACTAGGTTGTTTTATCAATCACGTTCCTGTATGTTAAGGCCTTTAGGTAAAATTTAAAACAAATATACAGTACTCGGAGTTTAAACCTGTAGCTCCCTAACCGCAATGAGGTGCGGCTAGGCCGCACCTACTAAGAGGGGTTTGGCGTTCCTATGAGTAAACACTCCTAAACACGACTGACAACATTTAATTCACTTCTACACACTCTATTACAGTTCTACATACAACATTAACAACATAATCTTTATACATACGAACAATTGAATCTTCTCGTTGGGGTTTTTTAATGATCAGAACCGATGCGCGTTGGGAGTGCTGAAAGACCATAGCTTGACAAACTCTGGTCCGGGATACTGTGAATTTGCTCTGCCGCAAATCTAAGCGTGGTTGCTGATCTTCTAGTCACTTCAGTTCTTTGTCAGAGAGTGTCCTTTAAAAATTTATGGAGTCAACCATCAGATTTGATTAGTTTAAAAAGGATACGGTAGGATTTATCTTAGGAGCTTAGTATTGCAGACGGAAATAAGAAGTTGATGGTGGGGCTACCCGCAAAGGTTTGCGAACTAACCGCACATAGTAATAAGCATATGACGTCCCTCGCGGTACCGCGGTGAAACACAAACACAATTGACAACACTTACTTCACTACTACACACGCTATACCACTTCTACACAACAACGTAATCTTTATACGTACGAACACTTTAATCTTCTTGGGATTTTAACTGTTCATAATTGTTGCGCGTTGGGAGTGCTGAAAGACCAAAGTTTGAAAACTTAGCACGACAGAATTCCGCTTTCGTCTTGGTGGCACATATCCATTCAATTATAAACAGGATAATTGAGTACTAGAGCGTCACGTTATTTGCTTTTTTCATTAAAAGTATTAAAGTATATAATCTCCGCTACAGTGTTCTATATTTTTGTAGAATATTTCAGTATTTATGTGCCTGCTTGCAGTATGGCAACCGCGGGGGGCGGGTGTACGAATCTCAATAAGCTGATTGAAAAAAGGATACCGTCATTCTACGGAGGTCTTCTAATCGTTGGAAACATAAGGAAGAAGTGGTGGTTACCCGCCTTCGCATCAGTCAGTTGTTTCTTACTCTATGGTCTTGAGAATCTGTCATTGTGTCAAATATTTGAGGATACCATTACAATTACGCATATCCCGCAGGGGGGTGCGGACTAGCCGCACCTACGAGGGATTTGGCGTCCCTCGCGGTACCCTAGCCTAACACTACACCACTCACAAAAACATACACACACATATACACACACCAACACAATCTATACACATTTCAACACTTACATCTTCGCTTAGGGAATTTTGACTGGTCAGAACCGTTGCGCGTTGGGAGTGCTGAAAAGTCCAGAGCGTGACAAACTCTGGTCTGGGACGCTGATGTGAGCTTGCTCTGCCGAAGACGTAAGCGCGGTTTCTGGTCTACCAGCCGCTTCGGTCCTTGGTCAGGGAGTGTCCGCGGTGCATGGGTGTCGGAGCCTGTGCACAGTATTACGAGTCCTCGACTGATGCCCATCCAGTCGAGCTAAGGAGAATAGCTATAGGCCTCAGAGTTCTGAGGATTGGAAATGATCTTAAAGTGATCCAAGGGTGTACCCGTTCCTATAGTCTCGCCCGTAACGCTTGACACGATGGCTGGCAAAAAATATTTATGGATTCCAAAACCACGTCAAATATGACTAGTCTGAAGAGGACACGCCAGGATTCTCCTGACGATCATATACAAAAGGATTTGAGTAAAAAGTTGATGGTGGCAACGTCGCAGACATTGCCATCAGCAAAATATTTAGTTGTTTCTAGTGCCGAAGAAGGGAAAGATCTTTCAAAAGTTTCTCCTTTCCTAATTAACAAGGCTATTACTGCGTGTGCTGGAGGCCCAGTAGCCTCTATTAAGAAACTTCGAAACGGAACACTTTTAGTTGCGACTTCCACCGACAGACAAACCCGCTCTCTATCAAAAATGACCTCCTTCTTTGACCAGGTCATGGTATCTGTGGCTCCCCACAGATCCTTGAATTACTCAAAGGGGGTCATCACATGTAGGGATTTAATGCACCTTCCAATCGATGAAATAAAGTCCGAACTGTCTTCTCAGTTAGTTACGGACGTTATCCCTATAACGAAAATGGACAAAGGAGAAAAAGTAGCAACAGCTTCTTTTATCGTCACTTTTGGAAAGCCGGAAATACCCGAATACTTACATGCAGGTTACCAAAGGCTCTCAGTGAGACCATACGTGGCTAACCCTAGGCGCTGCTTCAAGTGCCAGCGATTTGGGCATATCAGCTCTACCTGTTCGAAGCAGAACGTATGCGGTATATGTAGCGTTGAAGGCCATGATGATAAGGAATGTGTCAATTCTCCGAAATGCGCCAACTGTGGTGGTGACCACCCAGCGCGATCCTACAACTGTCCCACGTTCAAGGAAGAGAAAGCTATCCTAGGCATCATGGCGAAAGACAAGCTGTCGTTTCCAGAGGCCAAAAAACTCTATCGTTCCACTCAGCCAAAGACAGACAGTAAGACTTATGCCGCTACTCTGACCGCTTCCAAATCGTCCTGTAACAACTGTGCCGAGCTGTCGAAAAAAATTGAAGTTCTAACTGAACAAGTTTCTCGCCTTTTGTCCATAGTCACGAATGGTCCTCCTACTTTGAACTTAGTACAACCTGCAGCGACGGATAGTGATTTACCTCTTGTACCAATCCCTTCCACTGGGGGGATTGGAGCACGAAACAAGTCATTAAGTGAGCCTTGTGTTTCTGTGCAGAAGATATTATCAACGGGTAATAAACCTTCTGTGCAGAAGACGTTGGAAAAATCCAAACCACGGAAACCTGTGTTACGTCAGACCACATCGCCTCCGTCGTTACCGGGTATTAAGAAAAATGCTAAGAAAGGAGGGACTGTAAAAACTACCCCTCCTAAACCCAAAACTTCCTCAGATTCCATCCCTGAACGGGTGGATATGGAATCTGAGACATGTAAGCCTGAGACGTCTAAAAACGTCCCAGGCAAGAAAGGAGAGAGCACCAATGGGTGTCAAATAAACCCTTTGCTAAGCTAATAAATGGCTTTGCTTAGGAAGTCAGTGATACAATGGAACGTCAACGGTGTTAGGAGTCACATAGAAGAACTTAAACTACTCGTGCGAGATGTGTACCCAATGTTTGTATGTCTACAGGAGACACATCTCCACGCATCGCATAATTTCCATTTAAGGGAGTATTCAGTTTTTAGATCGGACTTCGTTACAGAAGATCGAGCTAGAGGTGGCGTAGCCATCCTAGCCCGTGACTGTATCGATGCTGTTTCTCTAAACTTAATAACTCCTTTACAAGCAGTAGCCGTTCAAACAGCTGTCCCGTATAAAATCACTGTGTGTTGTGTCTACTTGCCACCACAAGAAAACCTGCATCACAGTGATTTAGTGAATTTAATAAGCCAGTTACCAACTCCGTTCTTATTGGTAGGGGATTTTAATGCCCACCATTCGTCTTGGGGATCTCCGACTAGGAACTCTCGAGGTGACCTTGTTGAGAGTGTGAGAACGGAACTGGACTTATGTCTGCTAAATGACGGTTCGCCTACCCATTTAGCAGCATCTACTGGTGGATGGACAGCTGTTGACCTATCGATTTGCAGCCCTCAATTAGCTACTAGATGCACATGGTCGGTACTCAACGATTTGTATGGAAGCGACCATGTGCCTATTAAGATCAGTTTATGTGACTCCCAACCCTGTTATACCCGAAATCCCAGTTGGATTTTGCGAAAAGCCAACTGGGACTCATACTCGAATTACCTTGTATCACTTGACATGGATTATTTGACACCCATTGATGAAAATATAGAAAATTTTAAGAAAGCAATTTTAACTGCCGCTGAAAAGACCATTCCGAAAACCTCTACGCATCCACGCCGACCGCCTGTGCCGTGGTGGAACGATGAATGCACAGAAATCCTCCGTTTACGACGAAGAGCTCTTAGGAAATTTAAACGACACCCAACAAATGGAAACCTTCAGGAATATAAAATACTCCGTGCGAAAGCACGGAGGATATTTAGGCTGAGTAGAAAGAACTCTTGGGAACAGTACATTAGCACAATTAGACGAACAACTCCGTCTTCCACAGTGTGGAGGAAGCTAAGATCAGTTTGTGGTACTTCCACTCCGTTGCCAGCCATTGCGCTGAAGCAACCAGATGGGAGATTAATCACAAACGGTGATGACATTGCTAATGTACTTGGAACATCTTTTTCTAACTTTTCTGCTACTACAGCCTATGATAGATTATTCCAGATTTATAAACTGAAGGAAGAAGCAATACCGTTTACTGTTGGGTCGTCTGGGGACTCTCCTTTAAACACTCCTTTCTCTATAGGGGAATTGGAGTCAGCTCTTGCGTCAACGAAGGATTCTGCACCAGGTCCTGATTCCATTGTGTACTCCATGCTGAAACATCTACCGTCATCTGCGAAACTTGTCCTCCTTCGAATATACAATCGTTTATTCGAAGAGCGCTCTTTCCCCGATGCATGGTTAGAATCGACGGTAATTCCTCTTTTGAAGCCAGGTAAAGACAAAACCAATCCCAGTAGTTATAGACCTATATCCCTTACAAGCGTCTTATGCAAACTACTGGAGAAGATGGTCAACCGCCGTCTTGTCTGGTACCTAGAAACCAATGACCTTATTTGCAACGAACAGTGTGGTTTCAGGCAAGGACGATCATCCGTTGACCAATTGGTTTTGTTAGAATCCGCTATTCAAGATGCCTTTCTCTTGCGTCAAACACTCGTTGCTGTTTTCTTCGACCTTGAGAAGGCATACGATATGGCATGGAAAAGAGGAATTCTGAACACTCTCAAGTCATGGGGTATACAAGGGAATATCCTAGCATTCATCGCTAACTTTCTTTCGAATAGATCTTTCCGCATTCGTCTTGGAGGCACGTATTCAAACAGTTATAAACAGGACAATGGTGTACCGCAGGGCAGCGTGCTGAGCGTCACGCTATTTGCCGTTGCAATAAACAGTATCACGAGTTATATACGATCTCCGGTTCACTGTTCACTCTTTGTAGATGACTTTAGTATATATGTGCCTGCTCGTAGTATGGCAACTGCGGAAAGATCTTTGCAGTTAGCAATAAGTAGATTAGAGGAATGGTCAAGAACTACAGGTTTTAAATTCTCTGCTTCGAAGACCCAGTGTGTAGCATTTAGTCGTCGTAGGCAACACCAGGAGCCGACCCTTTATCTTCATGGGATTCAACTTCAAACCACGGATAGTGTTCGATTTCTAGGTCTTTTATTTGATAAAAGACTCTCATGGATCCCACATGTTCGTGATTTGAAGGTGAGATGCAATAAGAAATTGGATATGTTAAGAGTCCTTAGTGGTACGAATTGGGGAGCAGACAGAACTAGTATGCTTCGCTTTTATCGCGCGGTCGTTAGATCGCGCATTGATTATGGCTGTCAAGCCTATTCATCCGCACGACTTACAGTTCTGAAAACTCTCGATGCTGTCCACCACTCTGGACTTAGACTTGCTACTGGTGCATTTAGAACTAGCCCAATCCCTAGTCTTCTTGTCGAGGCTGGGGAACCCGCTCTTTCAAGACGACGTCAGATGCTACAAATATCTTATATATCTGGTCTTCTAAGCAAACCTAAACATCCGGCATTTAATGTAGTGTTTAATAACCGCTACGAACCTACTTATATTGCACGCGAACGTTCAACGGCCCCTTTCGGTACACGGACGTCGCGCATAATTGATAATCTAGAGTCGGAACTTCCTACTACGTTTGAACGATCGATGTGCTGTCTACCTCCATGGATAATAAAAACGCCCCGCTTCGATTTTTCACTGTCCAGTTTTATAAAAACCAATACTCCTAATGTGGTGTACCACCAAGAGTTTTTGGCAATATGCAGATCCCACCAGTATAGTGAGATTATTTTCACGGATGGATCTAAACTGGACCATGGCGTTGGGTGTGCATTTTATGCGTCTGGACGTACCTACACTTACGGATTGCCCTCAGCTTGCAGTATTTTCACGGCAGAACTATTTGCTATTTTTAAAGCTTTGACCGTCATTCAATCTGGATCTTCGCATTATCTTTTGTGTTCGGATTCCAAAAGTGCTCTTCAGGCTCTTCAGGATGTTTTCTCTAGCAACCCTTTAGTTGGGGACATTTTGTGTGCTGTACACAGGCTTCAATTGGGGGGTGTGGGGGTAACTTTCTGTTGGGTTCCTGGACATTGCGGAATACTTGGAAACACAAAAGCGGATGAAGCGGCGAAGAAAGCTACAAGTTTGGTGCCTATTACTCAACTAGTTATGGCATCTGATTATGTGTGTTTCGCGAAACATTTATTGCTCGCTGCTTGGAATGACGAGTGGCATACCGTGATTCAGAATAAGCTGAGGGATATTAAAGATACCGTCCGTCCATGGAGGTCTTCAATTCGTTCAAAACGTAGGGAGGAAGTGGTGGTTACACGCCTTCGCGTTGGCCACTCTTTTGCAACTCATGGATATTTGATGAGTCGTGAAGATCCACCAATATGCCAATATTGCGGTGATATCTTCACAATAAAACATATTTTAGTAGACTGTGTTAATGTAAGAAATATTCGTGACCTTTTTAATTTAAAAGGGAGTTTGAAGGTGGTACTAAGGGACGATTCCTCGGCCATTGACCGAGTCATCGCTTTCTTGCACCACTTGAAAATATTTTTTAAAATTTAATACATAAATATATATATTTTTTAATTTTATTTATATATATAATTCTCTGTGTTTCTTTTATTTATTTTAATTAAATTTATTTTCTGTTCTTGTTATTGTTATTGAGATTTATTTATTGGTAAATTGTTACCTATTATTGTTTTAAATATTATTTATTTACTGTTATATTGTTCTTTGTTGTTATTTTGTTATTTAGTTTTTAAGAATTTTTTCATTGTTATATTGTTGTTTTTTGTTTTTCATTGTTGGTGTTTTATTTCGTTTTGTAATTTTTGTTGTATTTATTTATTTGTGTATTTATTAATTTATTTGATTTTATTCAAAACATCGCGTTCTGTGTTAGATTTTGTTTGGCGATGATAACCTCAATTGGTTTTTCGCCAGGAAAAAAAAAAAAAAAAAAAAAAAAAAAAAAAAAAAAAAAAACAATTACGCATATGGTGTTAGGTTGTGGTGGTTTGTCTAACGTTCGTTAAAGTTTAAATTTAAACTGTATTTTGAAAGTGTTGCTGAGTTACGATGCCTCGGTCATTGGCCGTGCCTTCGCCTACTTGCCCCACTGAAATATATTATTTAAAATTTAATATTCTACTCGTTATAAATAAGTAATTTTTTCATTTTAAATATTTATAATACACAGGGGTACTTCCATATCAGTGGGTATTGGCGTCCAAAATTACAGCGGTTACGAGAAACCGCGGATAACAAGGATGAGGTAAGTTATCCACGTTAACACGCAAATACTATAGCTAGAGACATTTACAGTATACAATAGTGCATGTTCTCGGTGCACTGTATAATTTTTAAAATATTACAGTATAGTACGTAAGTAATGTTATGTACAGTAGGCCCATTGTGATTACTGTTTGTACTTACCGTCACGTAATGTACATTACTCCATTTCTTTTGCAGCTACTAACAACAAAACGTTTACTAATAAAAGTAATATTTATTTATGGATAAATTGTTAATTATTGTTGTATAGTTCTTTATTGTTATGTAGTTTTTATATTTTAATACTATTTGTTTATTGTTTACTGTTGTTTGTTTTTATATATTTATTTTTCCAAATGTATATTACTTGAAATTTATTGTCTTAGGCACTTCCCTTGATTGGCGATGATGACCAAAATTAGTTTTTCGCCAAAAAAATAAAATGTGGCGGTTTTACTTTGTGCGATGTATACAGCGTAGTATATATATTTGATGTATATTAATATTATTATCTTTAATAGTCTACACGTTTAGTGTTTTTATTTGTTTGGTAATAATGATGAGTTTGTAAATGTGATGTTTGTGTTTGTAAATTTGTAAGATTGACAAATACAAAGCTTTTTAAAGGATAAAAGTTTTACAAAATAATCCTATTTACGCTTAGGCAAATATATATGATAAGAGCTAGCAATTGTATGTGGAATATACGAGTAGGTATTCTGTTTTTAAAGCACGCATTTTCAAATAAAATAGAATGTTGTAAGCAGACACAAATGAGGATACCTGCTAGTGAAACTAAAACGGGAATATTATGCAGAAGTGCTGTTCCGCTAATGAGACGTCTTCTGCAAGTGTTCTTCAAGTCGTATTTCAAAACAACCTATTATACAACCTAATTAGCCTTGTGTAATGCAGTCTAGATTTAAGAATACTTGTATTTATTTACTTTAGAATTTTATTGATTTTAAAATTTCCCAAAACGGAACTACATACATATATATTTATTTAAAATATAAGTGTTTTCGTCTGTTGGTAAACGTTTTTGATGCATACATGCGAGTGTTAAATTATTTCTTGCTTCCCGCAGGGGAGGTGCGCACTAACCGCACCTACTAAGAGGGGTTTGGCGAGCCTCGAGGTACCCCAGCCAAACATATACAATACTAACAACACGTACTTCACTGTTACACACTTTACACGTTCTACAAACACCACAACCTTTACAATTTAACACTCACATCTTCTCTGTAGGTGATTTTGACTGGTCACATCCGCCGCGCGTTGGGAGTGCATAATTGATAACCTAGAGTTGGAACTTCTACGTTTGAATGATCGACGTGCTATCTACCTCCATGGATAATAAAAACGCCCCGCTTTGATTTTTCATTGTCCCGTTTTATAAAAAGCAATACTCCTAATGTGGTGTACCACCAGAAGTTTTTGGCAATATACAGATCCCATCAGTATAGTGAGATTATTTTCACGGATGGGTCTAAACTGGACAATGGCGTTGGGTGTGCGTTTTATGCGTCGGATTGCCCTCAGCAAGCAGTGTTTTCACGGCAGAACTATTTGCCATTTTCAAAGCGTTAACCATCATTCAATCTTGATCTTCCCATTATCTTTTCTGTTCGGATTCCACAAGTGCTCTTCAGGCTCTTCTGGATGTTTTCTTTGCCAACCCTTTAGTTGGGGACATTTTGTGTGCTGTACACAGGCTTCAATTGGGGTGTGGGGGGGGGTAACGTTCTGTTAGGTTCTTGAACACTGCGGAATACTCGGAAACACAAAAGCGAATGAAGCGGCTAAGATTGCTACAAGTTTGGTGCCCATTACGTTTCTCCGAAGATGGCTAGTGGATATAATGACAGAAAGAAATGGAACTAGCATCGCCCAAACTACCGCCTAAGTTTTTAATTGTGTCTTGCGCAGAAGGAAAAGATCTTTCGAAGGTATCGCCTTTTCTGACTCATAAGGATATAACTGGATGTGCAGCAGGACCTGTCTCTTCCATAAGGAAGTTACGGAATAGAACACTGCTGTTAGACCTTGAATGGAACACTGGTAGCTGTTTTATTTGACCTTGAGAAGGCATATGACATGGCATGGAGAAGAGGAATTTTGAACGTATTGAAATCATGGGGTATACAAGGTAACATTCTTGCTTTTATACAAAATTATTTGAATAACAGGACTTTTCGTGTACGTTTAGGAGGCATATATTCTGATCGTTGCGAACTAGAGAAAGGTGTACCACAGGGTGACGTATTGAGTGTGACGCTGTTTGCTGTTGCCATTAACAGCGTCACTTCAAACGTACAGTCATCGGTCCACTGTTCCCTGTTTGTAGACGATTTTTGTACCTATATGGCTGCTAGAAGTATGAGAACAGCGGAAAGATCCTTACAATTAGTGATTAATAAATTGCAAGAATGGACCAAATCTACGGTCTTCACGTTTTCAGTTTCGAAGACCCAGTGTATAGCATTTAGTCGTTGCAGGCAACACCAGGAACCTATTCTTTATCTTGATGGTACGCGGCTTCAAACCGCAAATAATGTGAGATTTTTGGGTCTTTTATTGGATAAAAGACTTTCATGGAATCCGCATGTGCGTGATTTGAGGACCCGGTGCAGCAAGATATTGGATATGTTGAGAGTTCTAAGTGGTACAAATTGGGGAGCAGACAGAACCTGTATGCTCCGTTTCTATCGCGCCGTTGTAAGATCGCGCATAGATTACGGCTGTATAGCCTATTCATCTGCTCGACCTACGGTTCTGAAACTCCTGGATTCAATACATCACGCTGGCCTTAGACTTTCTACTGGTGCTTTTAGATCAAGCCCAATCTCCAGCCTTCTAGTTGAAGCTGGAGAACCATCTCTCTCAATGCGACGTCAAATGCTACAAATTTCATATTACACTGGTCTTCGAAGTAAACCTAAACATCCGGCATTCAAAGCAGTTTTTGATAACTACCTCGAGGATCGTTAGAATGTGCGTCAACGTTCAACTGCTCCTTTCGGAATAAGAACGTTGCGCATTTTTAGCAATCTAAATTAGAACATCCACCTATATTCGAACGAACATCATGCTACATCCCTCCATGGATAATACAAAAGCCAAATTGTGACTTCCCATTGGCCATGTACCTAAAACACAATACTCCTGACGTTATTTATCGTCAGGAGTTTTTACAGATTCATCAAACTCACCAACAAACTGTGACTATATTCACAGACGGTTCAAAACTGGACAATGGGATAGGTTGTGCATTTTATATGGAAGGACAAACTTTCACTTACGGATTGCACTCAGCCTGTAGCGTTTTTACTGCAGAACTTTATGCAATTTTCCAAGCTTTAAGATCAATTCCGTCTGCAAAATCTAAATATCTTGTGTGTTGTGATTCCAAAAGCGCTCTCCAGGCTATTCAGGAAATGTACACTAAGAACCCTTTAGTTGGAGACATTTTGTGCTCTATACACAGGCTCCAATTACGAGGTGTCGTTTCTCTGTGTGCCTGGTCACTGCGGAATAGTAGCACCACCCAGCGCGATCCTACAACTGTCCTACTTTTAAGGAAGATAAAGCTATACTAGGCATCATGGTGAAAGACAAGCTGTCGTTTCCAGAGGCCAAAAAACTCTATCGATCCACTCAGCCAAAGGCAGACAGTAAGACTTATGCCGCTACCCTGACCGCTTCAAAATCGTCTTGTACCAACTGTGCTGATCTGTCCAAGAAGATTGAAGCTCTAACTGAACAAGTGTCTCGCCTTTTGTGCTTAGTCACAAATGGTCCGTCTTTGAATTTGTTACAACCTGCAGCAACTGATAGTGTTTTGCCTCGTGTACCTATCTCTTCCACTGCGGGGATTGGAGCACGAAATAAATCACTAAGCGAGCCTTGTGTTTCTGTGCAGAAGATATTATCAACGGGTAATAAACCTTCTGTGCAGAAGACGTTGGAAAAATCCAAACCACGGAAACCAGTGTTACGTCAGACCACATCGCCACCGTCGTTACCGGGTATTAAACAAAATGCTAACAAAGGAGGGAATGTAAAAACTAAACTTCCTAAACCCAAAACTTCCTCAGATTCCATCCCTGAACGGGTGGATATGGAATCTGAGAAATGTAAGCCTGAGACGTCCCAAAACGTCCCAGGCAAGAAAGGAGAGAGCACCAATGGGTGTCAAATAAACCCTTTGCTAAGCTAATAAATGTCTTTGCTTAGGAAGTCAGTGATACAAAGGAACGTCAACGGTGTTAGGAGTCACATAGAAGAACTTAAAGTACTCGTGCGAGATGTGTACCCAATGTTTGTATGTCTACAGGAGACACATCTCCACGAATCGCATAATTTCCATTTAAGATAGTATTCAGTTTTTAGATCGGACTTCGTTACAGAAGATCGAGCTAGAGGTGGCGTAGCCATCCTAGCCCGTGACTGTATCGATGCTGTTTCTCTAAACTTAATAACTCATTTACAAGCAGTAGCCGTTCAAACAGCTGTCCCGTATAAAATCACTGTGTGTTGTGTCTACTTGCCACCACAAGAAAACCTGCATCACAGTGATTTAGTGAATTTAATAAGCTAGTTACCAACTCTTGTTGAGAGAGTAAGAACGGAACTAGACTTATGTCTGCTAAATGACGGTTCGCCTACCCATTTAGCAGCATCTACTGGTGGATGGACAGCTCTTGACCTATCGATTTGGAGCCCTCAAGTAGCTACTAGATGCACGTGGTCGGTACTCAATGATTTGTATGGAAGCGACCATGTGCCTATTAAGATCAGTTTATGTGACTCCCAACCCTGTTATGCTCGAAATCCCAGTTGGATTTTGCGAAAAGCCAACTGGGACTCATACTCGAATTACCTTGTATCACTTGACATGGATTATTTGACACCCATTGTTGAAAATATAGAAAATATTACGAAATCAATTTTAAATGCCGCTGAAAAGACCATTCCGAAAACCTCTACGAATCCACGCCGACCGCCTGTGCCGTGGTGGAACGATGAATGCACAGAAATCCTCCGTTTACGTCGAAGAGCTCTTAGGAAGTTTAAACGACACCCAACGAATGGAAACCTTCAGGAATATAAAATACTCCGTGCGAAAGCACGGAGGATATTTAGGCTGAGTAGAAAGAACTCTTGGGAACAGTACATTAGCACAATTAGACGAACAACTCCGTCTTCCACAGTGTGGAGGAAACTAAGATCAGTTTGTGGTACTTCCACTCCGTTGCCAGCCATTGCGCTGAAGCAACCGGATGGAAGAATAATCTCAAATAGTGATGATATTGCTAATGTACTTGGTAAATCATTTTCTAACTTTTCTGCTACTACAGCCTATAATAGATTATTCCAGATTTATAAACTGAAGGAAGAAGCAATACCGTTTACTGTTGGGTCGTCTGGGGACTCTCCTTTAAACACTCCTTTCTCTATAGGGGAATTGGAGTCAGCTCTTGCGTCAACGAAGGATTCTGCACCAGGTCCTGATTCCATTGTGTACTCCATGCTAAAACATCTACCATCATCGGCGAAACTTGTCCTCCTTCGTGTATACAATCGTTTATTCGAGGAGCGCTCTTTCCCCGATGCATGGTTAGAATCGACTGTAATTCCTCTTTTGAAGCCAGGTAAGGACAAAACCAACCCCAGTAGTTACAGGCCTATATCACTTACAAGCGTCTTGTGCAAACTACTGGAGAAGATGGTCAACCGCCGTCTTGTCTGGTACCTAGAAACCAACAACCTTCTTAGCAACGAACAATGTGGTTTTAGACTAGGACGCTCATCAGTTGACCAATTGGTTTGTTAGAATCCGCTATTCAAGATGCCTTTCTCTTGCGTCAAACGCTCGTTGCGGTTTTCTTTGACCTTGAAAAGGCATATGATATGGCATGGAAAAGAACATGGAATTCTGAACATTCTGAAATCATGGAGTATACAAGGGAATATCCTAGCATTCATCGCTAACTTTCTTTCAAACAGATCTTTCCGCGTTCGACTTGGAGGCACGTATTCAAATAGCTATACACAGGAGAATGGTGTACCGCAGGGCAGCGTGCTGAGCGTCACGCTATTTGCCGTTGCAATAAATAGTATCACCAGTAATATACGATCTCCGGTACACTGTTCCCTTTTTGTGGATGACTTTTGTATATATGTGCCTGCTCGTAGTATGGCAACTGCGGAAAGATCTTTGCAGTTAGCAATATACAGATTAGAGGAATGGTCAAAATCTACAGGTTTCAAATTCTCTGCTTCGAAGACCCAATGTGTAGCATTTAGTCGTCGTAGGCAACACCAGGAGTGTCTTTTATTTAATAAAAGACTCTCATGGAGTCCACAT
The DNA here is from genome assembly GCA_036971475.1 of Prosapia bicincta. NCBI lineage: Eukaryota > Metazoa > Arthropoda > Insecta > Hemiptera > Cercopidae > Prosapia > Prosapia bicincta. The sequence goes on along the minus strand of JBAIZL010000004.1, from coordinate 103,471,139 downwards.
GTTCGTGATTTGAAGGTGAAATGCAGCAAGAAATTGGATATGTTAAGAGTCCTTAGTGGAACGAATTGGGGAGCAGACAGAACTAGTATGCTTCGGTTTTATCGCGCAGTCGTTAGATCGCGCATAGATTATGGTTGTCAAGTCTACTCATCTGCACGACCTACAGTTCTGAAAACTCTTGATACCATCCGGATACTCTGGACTTAGACTGGCTACTGGTGCATTTAGAACTAGCCCAATCCCTAGTCTTCTTGTCGAAGCTGGGGAACCTACCCTTTCTAGACGACGTCAGATGCTACAAATATCTTACGTTTCTGTTCTTCGAAGCAAACCCAACCACCCGGCATTTGATATAGTCTTTCATAATACGTTAAATCAAGTGTACAATACACGTCAACGTTCGACCCATCCATTTTTCATACGAACGATAAGAATATTGGATGACCTTGAGTTGCAACTTCCAACTATGTTTGAACGACAAATGTGCTATCTACCTCCATGGAAAATAAAAACGACCCGCTTTGATTTTTCATTGTCCAGTTATATAAAACACGATACTCCTGTTGTGGTCTACCACCAGGAATTTTCATCCATTTATAAATCTCACCAACACAGTGAAATTATTTTCTCTGATGGATCTAAACTGGACAATGGCGTTGGGTGTGCGTTTTATGCATCTGGTTGTACCTACACGTACGGATTGCCCTCAGCTTGCAGTGTTTTCACGGCAGAACTATTTGCTATTTTTAAAGCTTTGACCGTCATTCAATCTCGATCCTCGCATTATCTTTTGTGTTCGGATTCCAAAAGTGCTCTTCAGGCTCTTCAGGATGTTTTCTCTAGCAACCCTTTAGTTGGGGACATTTTGTGTGCTGTACACAGGCTTCAATTGAGGGGTGTGCGGGTAACTTTCTGTTGGGTTCCTGGACATTGCGGAATACTTGGAAACACAAAAGCGGATGAAGCGGCGAAGAAAGCTACAAGTTTGGTGCCTATTACTCAACTAGTTATGGCATCTGATTATGTGTGTTTCGCGAAACATTTATTGCTCGCTGCTTGGAATGACGAGTGGCATACCGTTATTCAGAATAAGCTGTGGGAAATTAAAGATACCGTCCGTCCATGGAGGTCTTCAATTCGGTCAAAACGTAGGGAGGAAGTGGTGGTTACACGCCTTCGCGTTGGCCACTCTTTTGCAACTCATGGGTATTTGATGAGTCGTGAAGATCCACCAATATGCCAATATTGCGGTGATATCTTCACAATAAAACATATTTTAGTAGACTGTGTTAATATAAGCAATATTCGTGACCTTTTTAATTTAAAAGGGAGTTTGAAGGAGGTGCTAAGGGACGATGCCTTGGCCATTGACCGAGTCATCGCTTTCTTGCACCACTTGAAAATATTTTTTAAAATTTAATACATAAATATATATATATATATATTTATACATATAATTCTCTGTTTCTTTTATTCATTTTAATTTAATTTATTTTGTGTTCTTGCTATTGTTATTGAGATTTATTTATTGATAAATTGTTACCTATTATTGTTTTACATATTGTTGTTATTTATTTACTGTATTTGTATATACGTTACGATCTTCGAGGTAGTTTAAAGGTGGTTTTAAGAGACGATGTCACGGCTATCGACCGTGTCCTCGCTTTCTTACGCCACCTTAATCTATTTAACAATATTTAAATATTTTATAATTTTAGGTTCTTTAGTTTTAGATTATTACAATTAGTTTTAAACATTTATTTTATTTTATTTTGTTTTATTTTGATTAGATTTTTTTATGTAGTATTATTTTAAAAACCCAACTTTGTGGTTAGGCGATGATAACCTCAATAGGTTTTTCGCCTGGAAAAAAAAAAATATTTACTGTATATTGTTTTTTGTTGTAATTTTGTTATTTATTATTGTTATAGATTTATTGTTGTTTTTTGTTATTTATTGTCGTTGTTTTTTGTTTTGTAATTTTTGTTGTATTTAAATTTATTTGGTTTTATTTAAAATATTGCGTTGTCCGTGTTAGATTTAGTTTGGCGATGATAACCACAAATGGTTTTTCGCCAGGAAAAAAAAAATTCTTACGCCACCTTAATCTATTTAATAATATTTAAATTTTGTATAATTTTAGGTTCTTTAGTTTTAGATAATTACATTTAGTTTAAACATTTATTTTGTTTTACTTTGATTAGTTTTATGTAATATTTATTTTAAAGACTTAACTTTAGTTAGGCGATGATAACCTCAATAGGTTTTTCGCCTGGAAAAAAAATGTTTAGAATTAATGTCCCCGGCGATTATTACCCTACTGGAGGTCTGTAGAAGGACTTCTAAATCGAGTGTAATCAACAGAAGCCGTGGGTTTGTACGCTGATACAAGTGTTGTGCTGCCGCTGAGCTCAAGCCTAATAGCTGTTGTTTGAACGCATGTGAGTGCGGGCAAAAACAATTCAAAATGTTTAATGCGTTTATCTATTATTATAGCCGTGCCGCCGCGGTTTCTAGTTGTCCTGTCAAGTGCGGTAAACTTTCAAGTTTGGCAATGAGAATTTATCTTGGTTGTTTAGGTTTGTTTCTGTAATAATCGCTAGTTTATAGTTGTTTCTTTGCATATATCGAAGAAGCCCTAGTTTTTTTATATTTAACGCCGTTGGCATTCCATATCAGGACCGGTAACCTGTCTATGGTTGACAGAAGAGACGTACTGGATGAAGGAAGTCAGGAATTCTGAGAAGGTTTTGGAAGGTGAGGATAAGGTCTTGACAATGAAAAGACCCAGTCCGCCCGTGAAGGCTTCCCAGGTCAGAGCAGAGTTAACAACTCTTAGGAGTGGTTCAAAGGTTCCTTTTGCCCAGTCTATAGAAGCGGACGAGGTAGGTGTGTCTGTCCTGGCCTTTGTGGCTTGGGGCGTTTATCCTCTCATTCCTTTTGCGGGGCATTAAACCTGGCATTAGGAACGGGGTTGTCGTTGACGACCCTGCCTTAGGGCCAGAAATGGTATTGGGTGTCAGTAAGTTAGGTGTAGGAATTAGTGTCGGTTTGGGGGAAGTAATGGTAGGAGGTGGCATTTGCACCGGCTTCCCAGAGGTAGCCGAAGCAGATGCTTGGGCGTACGAAATGCTCAGTGTTGTGTACCGTGGAGCAGGCACCTGTGTTTTCGTTTTGGCTGAAGGGGCCGGTTTTGGGGTTTTATCCCCATCGACCTTCTTCTTTGCCTGGTTTTTGGATTTAGCGGCCTGCTTGTAATTGGCGCAGCCTCGATAGTTCGCGGTGTAGTTAGCCCCGCAGAGGATACACTTGAAGTGGTCTCGATTCTTTGTGCAGGTCTTGGAATCGTGGACCTCGCCACATTTAACGCACCGAGGAGTAGCCTTACAACAGCTTGTTGTATGGCCTATGCTCTGGCAGTTGAAGCATTGCACAGGACCTGTGGGCTGCCTGTAAGCTTCCACTCGTACCCGCATGATTCAAATACTGGTCAGCGCCATTGCTTCACTAGCACAATCGTCATGCTACATCCCTCCATGGGTAATACGAATGCCAAAATTTGACTTCTCATTGTCCATGTACCTAAAGCACAAAACTCTAAATACTAAGAACCCTTTAGTTGGAGACATCTTGTGCTCTATACACAGGCTCCAATTACGAGGTGTCGAGGTGTCATTTCTCTGGGTGCCTGGTCACTGTGGAATATTCGGAAACACTAAAGCAGATGAAGGTGCAAAATTAGCTACAGGTATGTTGCCATCGACACAATGTGTGATGGCATCAGATTTTGTATGCAAAGTTAAATCTACACTATTCTCTGTTTGGAACGAAGAATGGCAAAATGTAAATAGAAACAAGCTGAGGGACATCAAAAATACCGTCCGACCATGGAGAACATCTGTTCGTTCGAATCGTAGGGAGGAAGTGGTGGTTACTCGACTTCGCATCGGCCATTCTTTGTTAACGCATGGATGGTTGATGCGACATGAGGATCCACCACTATGTCCGTTTTGTAGAAATAATATTACAATCAAGCATATCCTGCTTGATTGTAATGAGTTGACAAATTTGTATATACGTTACGATCTTCGAGGTAGTTTAAAGGTGGTTTTAAGAGACGATGTCACGGCTATCGACCTCGCTTTCTTACGCCACCTTAATCTATTTAACAATATTTAAATTTTTTATAATTTTAGGTTCTTTAATTTTAGATAATTATAATCACAATTAGTCTTAAACATTTATTTTGTTTTATTTTGATTAATTTTATGTAATATTTATTTTAAAAACTTAACTTTAGTTAGGCGATGATAACCTAAATAGGTTTTTCGCCTGGAAAAAAAACATAGTCTCGCCCGTAACGCCTGACACGATGGTTAGCTTAAATCAAATTTATGGATAACCAACAAAAGTCCAACCAACCAACCAGAGTAATGTGAAGAGGCGTCGTGAGGTTTCTCCGAAGATGCCTAGTGAAGTTAATGCCACGAAAAGAGAAATGGAAATAGCATCACCCAAACTACCGCCAAAATTTCTAATTGTCTCTAGCGCAGAAGAAGGAAAAGATCTTTCGAAGTTATCGCCTTTTGTTATCCATAAGGCTATAACTGGATGTGCAGGAGGACCTGTCGCTTCCATAAAAAAGTTAAGGAACGGAAAACCTGCTGTTAGAAACAACTAATTCAATACAGTCACAGTTATAATTGAAAATGACCTCCTTCTTTGATCAGGTCAAGGTTTCGGTGGTCCCCCACAGAACCTTGAACTCATCAAGGGGAGTAATATCATGCTGAGATCTTTTATATGTCCGGGAGGTCGAAATACAATCTGAACTGGAATCGGAAGGGGTAACAGAAGTCGTACGAATTATGAGGATGGAAAACGGTCAGAGAGTTCCAACAACATCATTAATCCTGACATTCGGGACACCATCTATCCCGGAATATTTATATGCTGGCTATCAACGGCTTCCTGTTAGGCCCTACGTTCCCAATCCACGGCGGTGCTTTAAATGTCAACGTTTTGGACACGTCAGCTCATCTTGCTCCAAGCCAGATGTATGCGGACAGTGCGGATCTGAAGGCCATGTAGAGAAGGTTTGCACAAGTACTCCAAAATGCCCAAACTGTGCTGGTGATCACCCTGCTCGCTCCTTTAACTGCCCAAAGTTCAAGGAGGAGAAAGCGATCCTCAGCATAATGGCAAAGGATAAAACATCTTTCAACGAAGCAAAAAAGAAGTTCAAGTCAACTCAACCTAGACTTGAAACAAAATCTTATGCCTCAGCTACCACCACTGAAAAGTCGTGTTCCAACTGTGTCGAGCTAAATAAAAAAATTGAACTTCTCAATCAGCAAGTTAATCATTTACTAACATTAGTGACTAAAAATTTGGTTTCCAATTCAAAGACTAATGTTGAATGTGCGGAAAAATCTCCATTTCCAGTTACCTCTGCGAAAATTAAAAGAAATAAAACACTATTAGAGACAAGTGATTAAAACGTAAAAACTACTCCTAATACGAGTAACAAAAATATTAACAAAGCTGCACCTGTGAAAGTAGGTGCAAAATCACAAACGACTCAAAAGAGGACCATTTCAAACTCCTCTTCTGAGTCAAAAAACTCTTCAGATTCCACCACTACAATAGTGGTGATGGAATCTGATGACTCTCTGCCTGGAACGTCCAACATTCCAGGCCATCGAGTTTGCAATGACACCAGTGAGAGCCAGGTGAATCCATTTCACTAAAATACAATGTCCACACCTAAACAATCCGTGATTCAGTGGAACATTAACGGTGTTAAAAGTCACATTGAGGATCTCAAATTAATTGTAAGAGATGTGTCTCCTATGTACATCTGTATTCAAGAGACACATCTCCATGAATCGCACAATTTCTAACTAAGGGAGTATTCAGTTTACAGATCGGACTACGTTACAGAAAACCGAGCTAGAGGTGGCGTAGCCATTCATTCTTTACAGCCAAGAGCATTGCCTGATCATTACAGTAGCGACCACATTCCTATTGAGATCTCTTTGTGTGACTCCTCATCCTGTTGTGTTCGACATCCCCGTTGGATTCTGGAAAAAGCCAACTGGGAACAATTTTCACAAGATCTAGAATCACTGGACGTGGATTACTTGGCTCCCATTGATGACATTGTCAATTCATTTACAAAAACCGTTTTGAATGCCGCCGGAAAGGCAATTCCGAAAACCTCATCCAAACCACGACGACCACCTGTTCCGTGGTGGAATGATGAGTGCACTGTGATCCTTCGTCTACGGAGAAAAGCTTTGAACCAGTTCAAGAGACATCCAACGAGTGAAAACCTGGAAAAATATAAAATCTTCTGTGCAAAAGCACGGAGAATATTTAGGCAAAGTAAACGAGAATCATGGTCGCAGTACATTGGCACAATTACAAGAACTACAGCTCCATCCACAGTATGGAAGAATTTACGATCAGTCTGTGGCATTTCCGTTCCGATGCCATTAATTTCATTAAGGCATCCGGATGGAGTTATGACCACGGACTGCGAGGAAATTGCCAATGTGCTAGCATTATCGTTCTCAAAACATTCTTCATCTTCTGCATACAAGGACGCTTTCCAGGTGTACAAACGTAAACAGGAAGCCTTACCTTTCACCGTTGGAGTGTCTGGAGATTCTTGTTTAAATAACCATTTCTCTATCGACGAACTAGAGTCAGCTCTCTCGTCAACGAAGGATTCTGCTCCAGGCCCGGATGATATTGTATACTCCATGATTAAAAATCTACCACCGTCGGCAAAACTAGTTCTCCTTCGGATATACAACCGTATATTTGGGGAGCACGGTTTTCCCGATGCATGGTTAGAATCGACAATAATTCCTCTTCTAAAACAAGGAAAGGACAAAACTAATCCCAGTAGTTACAGACCCATCTCGCTGACCAGTTGCCTATGCAAACTACTGGAGAAGATGGTCAACCGTCGTCTTGTCTGGTATCTAGAAACAAACAAACTTCTTTCTAACGTGCAGTGTGGTTCCTGACAAGGACGTTAGTAGTATTAAATTGGGGCCGCTAAAATTAAAAAATGTAAAATTGTGTGTGATCGCGGGTGCGTAAGTGTGGTGACGTTAAATGGTGTTGGTAGTGTGAGTGTGTGACGTCATGAGGGGAGGTAGTTGAGTAAAAAGTGTGTTTAAGTTTTTATAGTAAAAGTAGTATTTGGATCTGAGTGTATTTAATGAAGGATGTTTAATGGAATACGAATTTAGCGGCCCCAATTAATACTGGGGAATTAGGGAGAAAATGCATTTTATATTTGGGTGATAGTATGCGATTCTTTGTAGTAAAAACACTTTATTGAAAAGTTTATTTATTATTAAATGCACTTTAAGAAAAGTGTATTTATAGGTTTTGTAGTTAATCTGATATTCAGGATATGATTGTTTTGGAACTATAAAATGCACTTATAAAAAGTCACTTTTCGATGATACGTTAATCTTTATTAATATTTTTCATTGTTTCAATTATTAACGAGCGTTCATCAACGCACATGTTACCTTCTCAGCTGACTGTTAACAAATGACTACTTAGCTTCAAGTACTCATATTTATGAATCCCGTCTGTGGAATGTAAGGGGAAATATAAAACACACATAAAGTTGTAACATATATTTATTATTTAGAAAATAGCATTTTACACTTTTTTTCAAGGTCAAACAAATGTCGTATTAAAAAATAAATGCGGTTCTACAGTACCGCTCACAACTAATCAAAAAGTTACATTTTTTCTAAAAGACATAACATATTTTTTTAAATCATAAGTTATATTAATTGTATTATTAAAAAGAAATAATGCGGTTAGACAAAACAACTTATTACAAATGTTAAGAAAGATAAATTCTCATAACAGATTGTACAGTCTCTCTACATACACCACAAGTTTTGCAAGCTAATCCACAAAACGCACAAGCAATAACGTGTCTGCAGGGTAAGTAGACCACTTGAACTTCTTCTACTCTACAGATTTTACATTCTGCAGGAAGTATATCTGGTGTCAATGAAGGCAGCTTGGTGGTCTTCTTAGTAACTTCAGCCTTCTCTCTGATCCTATCAACGAATGCCTTGCCTTTTACTAGTAATACGAATGAACATGTACCATGCCATGTTACGTGTTCAATCCATGGGTCATCTTTGTCCATCCAGTCCTTAAGGCCGCCTCCACAGCAGTAACAAAGAGTATGGTCAGAATGATTTATATAGAACAAGCCAGCAGCACTCAACTCTTCTTTTTTCTCTCTCTCTCAACATGCTACTACAGCCTACAATAGATTATTCCAGATTTATAAACTGAAGGAAGAAGTAATACCGTTTACTGTTGGGTCGTCTGGGGACTCTCCTTTAAACACTCCTTTCTCTATAGGGGAATTGGAGTCAGCTCTTGCGTCAACGAAGGATTCTGCACCAGGTCCTGATTCCATTGTGTACTCCATGCTAAAACATCTACCATCATCGGCGAAACTTGTAATCCTTCGAGTATACAATCGTTTATTCGAGGAGCGCTCTTTCCCCGATGCATGGTTAGAATCGACTGTAATTCCTCTTTTGAAGCCAGGTAAAGACAAAACCAATCCCAGTAGTTATAGACCTATATCCCTTACAAGCGTCTTATGCAAACTACTGGAGAAGATGGTCAACCGCCGTCTTGTCTGGTACCTAGAAACCAATGACCTTATTTGCAACGAACAGTGTGGTTTCAGGCAAGGACGATCATCCGTTGACCAATTGGTTTTGTTAGAATCCGCTATTCAAGATGCCTTTCTCTTGCGTCAAACACTCGTTGCTGTTTTCTTCGACCTTGAGAAGGCATACGATATGGCATGGAAAAGAGGAATTCTGAACACTTTAAAATCATGGGGTATACAAGGGAATATCCTAGCATTCATCGTTAACTTTCTTTCTAATAGATCTTTCCGCGTTCGACTTGGAGGCACGTATTCAAACAGCTATACACAGGAGAATGGTGTACCGCAGGGCAGCGTGCTGAGCGTCACGCTATTTGCCGTTGCAATAAATAGTATCATCAGCAATATACGATCTCCGGTACACTGTTCCCTTTTTGTGGATGACTTTTGTATATATGTGCCTGCTCGTAGTATGGCAACTGCGGAAAGATCTTTGCAGTTAGCAATAAGTAGATTAGAGGAATGGTCAAGAACTACAGGTTTTAAATTCTCTGCTTCGAAGACCCAGTGTGTAGCATTTAGTCGTCGTAGTCAACACCAGGAGCCGATCCTTTATCTTGACGGGGTTCAGCTTCAAACCACGGATAGTGTTCGATTTTTGGGTCTTTTATTTGATAAAAGACTCTCATGGGGTCCACATGTTCGTGATTTGAAGTTGAGATGCAGCAAGAAATTGGATATGTTAAGAGTCCTTAGTGGAACGAATTGGGGAGCAGACAGAACTAGTATGCTTCGATTTTATCGCGCAGTCGTTAGATCACGCATAGATTATGGTTGTCAAGTCTACTCATCTGCACGACCTACAGTTCTGAAAACTCTTGATACCATCCACCACTCTGGACTTAGACTGGCTACTGGTGCATTTAGAACTAGCCCAATCCCTAATCTTCTTGTCGAAGCTGGGGAACCTGCCCTTTCTAGACGACGTCAGATGCTACAAATATCTTACGTTTCTGTTCTTCGAAGCAAACCCAACCACCCGGCATTTGAAATAGTCTTTAATAATAAGTTAAATCAAGTGTACAATGCACGTCAACGTTCGACCGCTCCATTTGGCATACGAACTTTAAGAATATTGGATGACCTTGAGTTGCAACTTCCAACTATGTTTGAACGACAAATGTGCTATCTACCTCCATGGATAATAAAAACGCCGCACTTCAATTTCTCATTGTCCAGTTATATAAAACACGATACTCCTGTTGTGGTCTACCACCAGGAATTTTCATCCATTTATAAATCTCACCAACACAGTGAAATTATTTTCACTGATGGATCTAAACTGGACAATGGCGTTGGGTGTGCGTTTTATGCATCTGGTTGTACCTACACGTACGGATTGCCCTCAGCTTGCAGTGTTTTCACGGCAGAACTATTTGCTATTTTTAAAGCTTTGACCGTCATTCAATCTCGATCTTCTCATTATCTTTTGTGTTCGGATTCCAAAAGTGCTCTTCAGGCTCTTCAGGATGTTTTCTCTAACAACCCTTTAGTTGGGGACATTTTGTGTGCTGTACACAGGCTTCAATTGAGGGGTGTGGGGGTAACTTTCTGTTGGGTTCCTGGACATTGCGGAATACTTGGAAACACAAAAGCGGATGAAGCGGCGAAGAAAGCTACAAGTTTGGTGGCTCTTACTCAACTGGTTATGGCATCTGATTATGTGTGTTTCGCGAAACAATTATTGCTCGCTGCTTGGAATGACGAGTGGCATACCGTGATTCACAATAAGCTGAGGGAAATTAAAGATACCGTCCGTCCATGGAGGTCTTCAATTCGTTCAAAACGTAGGGAGGAAGTGGTGGTTACACGCCTTCGCGTTGGCCACTCTTTTGCAACTCATGGATATTTGATGAGGCGTGAAGATCCACCAATATGCCAATATTGCGGTGATATCTTCACAATAAAACATATTTTGGTAGATTGTGTTAGTGTAGGCAATGTTCGTGCCCTTTTTAATTTAAAAGGGAGTTTGAAGGTGGTGCTAAGGGACGATGCCTCGGCCATTGACCGAGTCATCGCTTTCTTGCACCACTTGAAAATATTTTTTAAAATTTAATACATAAATATATATATTTTTTAAATTTTATTTATACATATAATTCTCTGTGTTTCTTTTATTTATTTTAATTAAATTTATTTTCTGTTCTTGTTATTGTTATTGAGATTTATTTATTGCTAAATTGTTACCTATTATTGTTTTACATATTATTTATTTACTGTTATATTGTTGTTTGTTGTTATTTTGTTATTTAGTTTTTAAGAATTTTCTCATTGTTATATTGTTGTTTTTTGTTTTTTATTGTTGGGGTTTTTTGTTTTGAAATTTTTTGTTGTATTTATTTATTTGTTTATTTATTAATTTATTTGATTTAATTGAAAACATTGCGTTCCGTGTTAGATTTTGTTTGGCGATGATAACCACAATTGGTTTTTCGCCAGGGGAAAAAAAAAAAAAAAAAAAAAAATTCTCTCTCAACAAAGGTGGTTCGTTATCAAAGGTTTTTATTCTGGACTCAATTGTCACGTATTGTGGGTAATGCAATTTTCTAACTTGTACAATGTCCATCGCTAGTCGATCTGAAGGATAAATGGTACCTTTTTGAATGCTCTTGCAGTTTATATACGCTCCTCTTTAAAGTTAACTGTAGGGGTGGGGGTGAACATTAATTACATTCAAGGTCAAACAAATGAGTTTTTAAAAAAAGGCTGTTTTCAAAACTACTTTTACAACTATAATAAGGAATATATATTGCTACATATAAATTAAAATCACTTTCTATAACTATTATTCATTAGACAAATGCAGTTTTAGTTCAGTTGATTTCTCTCCTGAAGGTCCATGTGAAACAATGAAGTACTGCCCAGGACGTATTGAATCTAAGTCTTCATTCATTAATAAATAAACAAACCTCTTCGGTAAAAATACTTGCAGTTTCGGAACATTTTCTTCTTTGTAAAGAAAGTTTCCAAGTACTGCAAACACAGCACTTCCATTTACCGTCTCTTTTTTACAGAAGTAGTACACAGCATAATTTTTTAACGGCTTTAAATCTGAACATTTTCTTGTTACAATTGTTTTAGCTTTTGATCTCTGGTTGAATTTTTCTACAAGGGATTGTTCTTGATTATCTGCCATCACGATGTTTCTATTTTGAAGTTTGCGGTGTTAGTGATGATTAGGACTTCTTGCAGTTTAATTTATAGATCCTATCCCCCCTTGTTTTATCCCCCTCCCCATAATACCCCCTCACCACCCTCTCTATTTCCCCCCTCTACAATTTTCCAGCTCATACAAAATCACATATTTGTCATTAATGCACTTTAAAGTGCATTTATTGACTTTGTTGTAAGTTGAAGATGCAGAAGGATATGTCGATTTTCGGAGAGTCTTTTTTTGTTAAAAAAAAATTCACTTTTCTAAAAGTTACTTATGTACGGAAATATATTGAACCTTATAACTGATATTGCTATAGATGTTATTTTCGTTTATGATGAAATGTTGAAGGTTTTTTAGGTTCATTTTTTTTTAGAATTGACGAGCGCCTACCCCCTCTTATCCTTTTCCACGTCTACGTTTCTAGCTCTTAAACAAACGCTTAGATTTAGCGCATTACGTAGAGCACAATTTCCGTTTTGATGTCGGTGATCTTTAACAACGGTGCAGATATTATGTGAATTATAATTCTGTCTTATTTTAATAGGATAGTCTATAACTTTGGCTGTAGTGTATGTATCTATCCATTTAGTCTTTTCAGAACCGTAAGTATATATGATATCATAGTTTTTAGTATACTGTTTAATAATAGTGAAAACATAATTGAAAGTAGTGAAACCTTCAGACCACTTAATGAAATGATATCGTTTACTTAACCAATTGTTGGTTCTAGCCGACTTTTGGTTTAGGTGATTGAAATCGTAAGGGGGTTTGAATAGAAAGTAATCTGTCTCTAGAGATGAAATATCATGTATAACCAACTCCTTGATCAAAAATTCATCGTAATTTCCTCGAAAAGCTTGAAACTCGACAACACATTCTTTCACGCTTCGTTTATTTTTTTTCTGTAATGTTTCAGCCATGCTCAATTGTTACGCTTTAAAATAAGAGAGCGTACCTCAACTCAAGTAACTATCTCCGTATAGAACGTCCCAGGTGGTAAAGCCAAGTTTTCAACCGGCAAAAGTATGTATAGAACTTCTCAAAAATGAGAGTTTTCAACACTTTTCCCAATATATAGAACGTTGGTAACTAAACCGCAAGAGAGTTTTCAGAAGATAGTTAAAAGATATGTTGAGACTCACTTACTTCTAGCGAAACAATCAATGTTCTCCAGGACTCCGTCGGCGTTGTCTGCCTTGGTCTCGATGCTCGTTCATATGCCATTGGTTCCATTCTTCCCATGGCGGACTTCAAGGGCTCCTCCTCGGGTAGTTGCCTTGCCATTGGTTCCGTTCTTCTCATGGCGTGTTGAAGACTCTTAGGCAGCTAAAGTTACCGCTTCATTTGAAGCTGCCATTTGATATTTGAAGTTTTTCGAATAAAGCTGTCCCGGCCGGAGATATACTTTTTCTAATTCAAATGTTTATTCCAAGCACAATACTTTAGAAGTGGCCAACATCTGGAAAGAAACCATTCTGCGGAGATCTGGAAGTCGTCTGTGAAGTGAAGCCCTAACGCAGCCGTATATATACGTTTTCTAAGCCTACAGCATAAGAGAAGCTTCTTTTCCTAGCCAATAGGATTGCAGAAGCTGTTAACCAATAGAAATCGCGTCTACAACGCAAACTGTGAATTGTTAATGTAACCGCAATAGCTGCATTTGATGCCGCGGTAAACGACCTCAGCCAAACTTGCAGCTGCAACAGATGTGTAGACAACCTTCAACTAAGAAACACTTATACTGTGTTTCTGATTGGCCAAGGAAACCAGCTCGTTGATTGGTTCGAGTAAAGATTAACTTTTGCCTATAAATTGAGATAGATTACTATATGCTTTACATTGCTACTTTGTTCGTGGAGCAGTATTGTTAAACATTTGAAGAAATGACATCAAGGAGTGTAGAACCAGTATGTGTGTTGGAACTGCCTGAAGTCGCTCTAGGACCATGGGTGAGAAAGGCTACTAGACCATCGCTCCCAATTGTAAAGACGGCAAAGCAGGCAGGACCTTCGCTGCCCATCGCTGGACTTTCACCAACATTACCCCCTAAACCGTCCCTTCCCTTTCCTCAAAAACCTCATTGTAAAAGAGAACTTTTTCCAACTAAACCCACTTTGAATTATCCTATATATACAAATCATTTGCAACATAAACTTTCCAACAACCCAAACACAGCCTCAGAACCAATACAAAACCAAATTCACAAAATACCTCTATCTAAAATTATGACCTCACCACACCATCTTCAAGTAAGAAAGCAGTGCAAGTACATTGGTAAAAGGGGGGGAAAAATACGGTGCATCGTAAAAACATCTCATGAATCTGGACTTTGTGCAAAACATAAACCAAAATTAACTAAAGTAGGAAGTGTTAAAGAAACGAAACAAAGTACTTGCACTGCTATTCTTAATGATAAAAAACCTTCTAAACAAACAATTGTTCCTCTAAAAGAAAAAATATTCAAGGTTCCAACATCGAAAACTGAACCTAGATTGGTCAGGCTTACGAGGTTGGATCCAAAGATCTCTTATAAATTTGAATATAGAGAGGGATCGTATGGAATTTTTTCTTTTAAAGGAAGAATTAGAAATAAAATTTTTATTCCTCAATGGTTCCAGTTTCCAGACATTACGAATGGAGACTGGCATCTTGAGAATGAAAAAAATAAAAGGGGACTTCCTACTTGGGTCCGAAATCCTAAAAATAATTAAACTTTATTTTTTTTGTTTTTCTAAATTTTAAATTCAATTACTGTTATTTGTGGTTTATAGGCCTACTGGGGAAAGAGTTCCACATAAAAAAAACTCTTAACGCGCCATTGAGTTGTACAGCTTAGTAGATTTATATATATGTATTATTGTGCATAACAGGTCAATACATATATATATATATTTAAACTTACTGTAGTGAGGAAACCAACTAAAAAAAACGATTCACTTTATACTTACATGGTTTAAAAATCACTTTTATCTAATATTCCCTTGATATATTGACACCAGATATATACAACAATAAAGAGTCTTATTTTACATTTCCGACACCAATAATGCATAATGTAAATATGACAAGCTTTAAACGATTTTTATAAAATTATAAATAATTAAAATTTATTGTATTCTATTTATTAAACAAAATATGATTGGTTAGGTTCTGTGCATTAATTTAAAGAGCAATGTCTTTTCATTTACAATGTGACTCCTGCTACGGAATTAATTTCTGTCTGGAGAGATAGAGTGAAGAAACATAACCAATTTATGCACATGAGCATAAAACGTTTTTGTAATAGGGTCTAAATCGGTCGCAGTTTCAAGGACTAAACTCGTTTAATCTTATATTTAAAACCTGATTCAAGTTCATGACCACATGTATGGATCCGGTTTTTTTTAGCATGGCTACATTCCACAGACGGGATTCATTACTGTAGAACCGCAACATGTGTTTAGTGATATAATTATTATAATTTGTAATTTAACGAACAGTTATGTGTTGTAGAGTAATTTAACATTTACAATAGTTGTGAGCGGTACTGTAAAAACGCATTTATTTTTTAAAACGCCATTCGTTTGACCTTGAAAAAATGTAAATGGTCTTTTCATCATAATAAATATATGTCTTACGAGTCCTTAGTTGATAAATAACGAAAAAATTGATTCATGCACATTTTGAAGATATAAATTTATAAAGACAATCTTTATAAAGTACGTTTACTTCCAGACACTCTTCTAAGCTAACATTAGTATAGGAAAGGTAACCCCCTACCACTAAAGTATTTATTATTATACCTCCCACCAAATATTAATTTATAAATATGAGTACTTGAAGCTAAGTAGTCATTTGTTAACAGTCAGCTGAGAAGGTAACATGTGCGTTGATGAACGCTCGTTAATAATGGAAACAATGAAAAGTATTAATAAAGATTAACTTATCATCGAAAAGTGACTTTTTTATAAGTGCATTTTATAGTTCCAAAACAATCATATCCTGAATATCAGATTAACTCCAATACCTATAAATACACTTTTCTTAAAGTGCATTTAATAATAAATACACTTTTCAATAAAGTGCTTTTACTACAAAGAATCGCATACTATCACCCAAATATAAAATGCATTTTCTCCCTAATTCCCCAGTATTAATTGGGGCCGCTAAATTCGTATTCCATTAAACATCCTTCATTAAATACAATCAGATCCAAATACCACTTTTACTATAAAAACTTAAACACACTTTTTACTCAACTACCTCCCCTCATGACGTCACACACTCACACTACCAACACCTTTTCACGTCACCACACTTACGCACCCGCAATCACACACAATTTTACATTTTTAATTTTTGCGGCCCCAATTTAATACTACTGAGGACCCGGTGCAGCAAGATATTGGATATGTTGAGAGTTCTAAGTGGTACAAATTAGGGAGCAGACAGAACCTGTATGCTCCGTTTCTATCGCGCCGTTGTAAGATCGCGCATAGATTATGGCTGTATAGCCTATTCATCTGCTCGACCTACGGTTCTGAAACTCCTGGATTCAATACATCACGCTGGCCTTAGACTTTCTACTGGTGCTTTTAGATCAAGCCCAATCTCCAGCCTTCTAGTTGAAGCTGGAGAACCATCTCTCTCTATGCGACGTCAAATGCTACAAATTTCTTATTACACTGGTCTTCGAAGTAAACCTAAACATCCGGCATTCAAAGCAGTTTTTGATAACTACCTCGAGGATCGTTACAATGTGCGTCTACGTTCAACTGCTCCCTTCGGAATAAGAACGTTCCGCATTTTTAGGAATCTAAATTTAGAACATCCACCTATATTCGAACGAACATCATGCTACATCCCTCCATGGACAATACAAAAGCCAAAATGTGACTTCTCATTGTCCATGTACCTAAAACACAATACTCCTGACGTTATTTATCGTCAGGAGTTTTTGCAGATTCAGCAAACTCACTAACATACTGTGACTATATTCACAGACGGTTTAAAACTAGACAATGGGATAGGTTGTGCATTTTATATGGAAAAACAAACTTTCACTTACAGATTGCCCTCAGCCTGTAGCGTTTTTACTGCAGAACTTTATGCAATTTTCCAAGCTTTAAGATCAATTCCGTCTGTAAAATCTGAATATCTTGTGTGTTGTGATTCCAAAAGTGCTCTCCAGGCTATTCAGGAAATGTACACTAAGAACCCTTTAGTTGGAGACATCTTGTGCTCTATACACAGGCTCCAATTACGAGGTGTCGAGGTGTCATTTCTCTGGGTGCCTGGTCACTGTGGAATATTCGGAAACACTAAAGCAGATGAAGGTGCAAAATTAGCTACAGGTATGTTGCCATCGACACAACGTGTGATGGCATCAGATTTTGTATGCAAAGTTAAATCTACACTATTCTCTGTTTAGAACGAAGAATGGCAAAATGTAAATAGAAACAAGCTGAGGGACGTCAAAAATACCGTCCGACCATGGAGGACATCTGTTCTTTCGAATCGTAGGGAGGAAGTGGTGGTTACTCGACTTCGCATCGGCCACTCTTTGTTAACGCATGGATGGTTGATGCGACATGAGGATCCACCACTATGTCCTTTTGTAGAAATAATATTACAATCAAGCATATCCTGCTTGATTGTAATGAGTTGACAAATTTGTATATACGTTACGATCTTCGAGGTAGTTTAAAGGTGGTTTTAAGGGACGATGTCACGGCTATCGACCGTGTCATCGCTTTCTTACGCCACCTCAATCTATTTAATAATATTTAAATTATGTATAATTTTAGTTTCTTTCGTTTAGTTACAATTAGTATTAAACTTTTATTTTATTTTATTTTGCTTAGTTGGTTAGTTTTATTTTGAAAAAAATATTTAAAACAAAATTTTAGTTAGGCGATGATAACCTTGATAGGTTTTTCGCCTGGGGAAAAAAAATTATGCGTCTGGATGTTCCTACACGCACGGATTGCCTTCAGCTTGCATTGTTATCACGCAGAATCTATTTGCCATCTTAAAAGCATTAACTGTCTTTAATCGTTCTCGATCTTCACACTACCTAAGGTACCTCAGGAGGTTCACATAGTCTTCATAGGTGCTTGTTTGGAGCTTCACTCCATCCTTCACCTTCGTTACCATATAATTTTTTTTTTTTTTTTTTTTTTTTTTTTCCAGGCGAAAAACCTATTAAGGTTATCATCGCCTAACTAAGGTTTGTTAAAAATAAATATTAAAATATTACATAAATAAGAATAAACAAAATAAATGTTAAAAACTAATTGTAATTATCTAAAACTAAAGAACCTAAAATTATACAAAATTTAAATATTATTAAATAGATTAAGATGGCGTAGGAAAGCGAGGACACGGTCGATAGCCGTGACATCGTTTCTTAAAACCACCTTTAAACTACCTCGAAGATCGTAACGTATATACAAATTTGTCAACTCATTACAATCAAGCAGGATATGCTTGATTGTAATATTATTTCTACAAAAGGACATAGTGGTGGATCCTCATGTCGCATCAACCATCCATGCGTTAACAAAGAGTGGCCGATGCGAAGTCGAGTAACCACCACTTCCTCCCTACGATTCGAACGAACAGATGTCCTCCATGGTCGGACGGTATTTTTGATGTCCCTCAGCTTGTTTCTATTTACATTTTGCCATTCTTCATTCCAAACAGAGAATAGTACAGTTTTAACATTGCATACAAAATCTGATGCCATCACACGTTGTGTCGATGGTACCATACTTGTAGCTAATTTTGCACCTTCATCTGCTTTAGTGTTTCCGAATATTCCGCAGTGACCAGGCACCCAGAGAAATGACACCTCGACACCTCGTAATTGGAGCCTGTGCATAGAGCACAAGATGTCTCCAACCAAAGGGTTCTTAGCGTACATTTCCTGAATAGCCTGGAGAGCACTTTTGGAATCACAACACACAAGATATTTAGATTTTGCAGACGGAATTGATCTTAAAGCTTGGAAAATTGCATAAAGTTCTGCAGTAAAAACGCTACAGGCTGAGGGTAATCCGTAAGTGAAAGTTTGTCCTTCCATATAAAATGCACAACCTATCCCATTATCCAGTTTTGAACCGTCTGTGAATATAGTCACAGTATGTTGGTGAGTTTGTTGAATCTGCAAAAACTCCTGACGATAAATAACGTCAGGAGTATTGTGTTTTAGGTACCTGGACAATGAGAAGTCACATTTTGGCATTTGTATTGCCCATGGAGGGATGTAGCATGATGTTCGTTCGAAATGTTCGGTGGATGTTTTAAATTTAGATTGCTAAAAATGCGCAACGTTCTTATTCCGAAGGGAGCAGTTGAACGTTGACGCACATTGTAACGATCCACGAGGTAGTTATCAAAAACCGCTTTGAATGCCGGATGATTAGGTTTACTTCGAAGACCAGTGTAATTTGAAATTTGTAGCATTTGACGTCGCATTGAGAGAGATGGTTCTCCAGCTTCAACTAGAAGGCTGGAGATTGGGCTTGATCTAAAAGCACCAGTAGAAAGTCTAAGGCCAGCATGATGTATTGAATCAAGGAGTTTCAGAATCGTAGGTCGAGCAGATGAATAGGCTATACAGCCGTAATCTATGGGCGATCTTACAACGGCGCGATAGAAACGGAGCATACAGGTTCTGTCTGCTCCCCAATTTGTTCCACTTAGAACTCTCAACATATCAAGTATCTTGCTGCACCGGGTCCTCAAATCACGCACATGCGGATTCCATGAAAGTCTTTTATCAAATAAAAGACCCAAAAATCTCACATTATCCGCGGTTTGAAGCCGCGCACCATCAAGATAAAGAATAGGTTCCTGGTGTTGCCTGCGACGACTAAATGCTATACACTGGGTCTTCGAAGCCGAAAACTTAAAGCCCGTAGATTTGGTCCATTCTTGCAATTTATTAATTACTAATTGTAAGGATCTTTCCGCTGTTGCCATACTTCTAGCAGCCATATATATACAAAAATCGTCTACAAACAGGGAACAGTGGACCGGTGACTGTACGTTTGAAGTGACGCTGTTAATGGCAACAGCAAACAGCGTCACACTCAATACGCCACCCTGTGGTACACCATTCTCTAGTTCGCAACGATCAGAATATATGCCTCCTAGACGTACACGGAAAGTCCTGTTATTCAAATAATTTTGTATAAAAGCAAGAATGTTACCTTGTATACCCCATGATTTCAGTATGTTCAAAATTCCTCTTCTCCATGCCATGTCATATGCCTTCTCGAGGTCGAAGAAAACAGTTACCAGTGTTTGTCGTAAGATGAAGTCATTCTGTATAGCTGTAATAATATTTAAATTTTGTATAATTTTAGGTGCTTTAGTTTTAGATAATTACAATTAGTTTTAATCATTTGTTTAGTCTTATTTATGTAATATTTTAATATTTATTTTTAACAAACCTTAGTTAGGCGATGATAACCTTAATAGGTTTTTCGCCGGAAAAAAAAAAAAAAAAAAAAAAAAAAAAAAAAAAAAAAAAAATTGGGAGTAGATGCTGACAGGAGTGGTTCGTCGACATTTGCCTTCAGAGGGTTCGTTAAGCGCCGCCGCCGAAGACGCCTTGCAGGTCCGTACATCCTCAAATGAGGTGGACTTGCCCTGAGAGGAACTTGTTCCCATTGACTCGGCTCCGTCGCTTGGGGTCCCGCGTTGAGTCTCTATAGTCGACATTATCAGGGGATGTGTAAAGATGGGCAAGTCTTGTATGTAGAAAGTGGGGTTTCTGCAGGTACAGGTTGTCAGGTTTTAAACTAACTAATGAACTAATTATAATACTAATATGTATAGAAGTGATGAACTAAAGTAAAATAATTAGACTGGGGCTACAAGACAGCCATATTCTTGTATCTAATAGTAAATTAACACCTAAAGAGTTTTGTCACTTGTAAGTCTTTTGCGCTAGCCTAGTTCTAAGATCTAAACGTCCTAGCCTATTAAATTTACAATCCTATGCTGTCACTTGTTTATGATTAAAACTAACACAATTCACAGTAAAACGAAAATTTAGCTATGTTAAAGAGTTCACTAAACTTGAATGTGTATTCAGAACAATTTAACAGACGTGCACTGTACACAAAAGCACTGTTTATTATATATATATATATATATATATATATATATATATATATATATGTTTTAACCCGGGTCTGAGCCCCCTAAACCCGCCCAGCCCTCGTGGCAGCCAGCCTCTAGCGAGCTACCTCTGTCTAACATGCGCATGCGGTTAGTATCCCTACCGCGAGCGAAGGAAACGGGATTGATTGTACATGTACCAAGATCATAAGCTCTTTTCATGGAGAATTAGGAGATAGTGAAATGAAACAGTACGGTAAGTGTCGCGCTAAAAGCGGGATGAAAAAACCTGGCAAGACCGAAACCCTGCCAGGAAAAATCCCGCGCCAGATCATCCAGGAACCCTGGGGGCTTGGATCACCTTATGCTAAGGAATAAGTAGAGGTATTACCTTGCAAATACCTTGTTAGTGAGTCTATGGCAGGAATGACATGCACCTCTTCTTCTGCTGCCTACTCGAAACTGAAAAGGCATGCAATCAAATTAGTACTTCCGTTGGGACTAAGCTGCGGCCCTGGAGAGGTGCCCCTGCGTCCCCTTTAACATAATTTTGAAGCAGAATTTATTAGTATGTATATTTTATTTTGGTGGTATGGTGTGAGCTAGGTGGTCAGTAAGGACAGCGGCCGTCTGTGTGTGTCGTGGCTGGGGTCATATCTACCCAGTGAGGAAATGAGTGTTGATGTCGTATGTGCGTGTGCCTGTTTGTAGAACTTTGTTGCTAAGTGTCGGAGGTGTTGTTTGATGAAAGGCACTTTCAAGTCAGTGTGAAGCAGTGTTAATCTTGTACATCTAGGTGCCTTCGTTATTATTCGCAAAACCTCGTTTTGGAATAACTGTAGTCTGCGTGTGCGTGTGGTACCTGCATGGCCCCAGACGGGTGATGCGTAAGTAAGTATGCTGCGCAACATAGATACGTGTATAGTAGTGGCCGCCCGTAGTGAAAGTGGGCTTGTTCTATTAAGCATAGGACATAGTAGTGTTAATCTAATTGTTGCTTTTTTAACGTGTTGGTAATGTGAGGGTCCCAAGTCAGGCCTCTGTCGAGTATGACTCCCAGATATTTGACCTGGTTCCCCCAGTGAATGTCCTCGCCTAATAGTTTTAGTGGTGTGTTGAGTTGGTGTGTCCTACGTTTGGAGAGAAGCAAAGCCTGGCACTTGGCCACGTTCACCCTAACTCTCCAGTAGCTCAGCCTTGATTCTAGTACTGTAAGGTGGTCCTGTAAATAAAAGTGTATTAGATGTGGTTTCCATGACTGAGCGGATAATGCGGTGTCATCTGCAAATATGGCCACTTGTGTGTTGAGTGTTGTCGGAATGTCGTTGATGTAGATGTTGAACAATACAGGCCCAATAATTGAGCCCTGAGGGACTCCGGCCCGTGTAGTCCGTAGTGTAGATTGAGCTTGATCTACATCAACCCTAAACTTACGGTTGGACAGGTATGAGCTAACTAGGTGTATGAGCCCGTCTGGAAAGCCATAGTGACGAAGTTTCGCTAAGAGTCCGTTGTGCCAGACCCGGTCAAAGGCCTTTTCAATGTCCAGGAAGACTACCCCAGTCGAGCAGTAATTGCTGAAACCCTTGGTTGCATGCTCCACCACTCTCATCAGCTGATGCCTAGCCGAGTGTTTTGTCCTAAAGCCAAATTGCTCTGTCCTCAGTATGTTGTGGATATGCTTGTTGATACGTTTCAGCAAATTTTTTTCAAATACTTTGCCCATCGTATTCAACAAGCGTATCGGTCTATATGAATCAGGTTTGCTGTGGTCTTTTCCCGGTTTGGGGAAGACCAAGATCTTGGCCTCTTTCCAAGCGTCCGGGAAGTGTTGTGTCCGGAGTATGGCATTATAGATGTTTGACAGATAAATGATCGCTTTCTCCGTGAGGTTTTTTAGCGTTGTGTTGGTGATGGTGTCTGGTCCAGGAGCTTTCCTGGAGTTTGTTTGTGAGATTGCCCACTTTATCTCTGTGATTGTAGTGTCAGTGTTTGGCTCTAATGTATTGCAGTAGGCAACTGTGCTGTTTCTAAATCTACTTTAGCTGTAACGGCTGTATCAGCTGGTTGGTCGTTTGGTTGGAACGTGCTCTCAAGCGTGTCAGCAAACAAGTTAACTTTGTCGACCGGGTCGCCCACCTGCCCATTCGGGCCGATGAGTGGGGGGTAGCGCTGCGGTTCTCGCGTGACGTGTTTGACCATCGGCCAGATGGGTGTGTCTGTTGTGTTTAAGGTCGCCAATTCCGCTTGGAAGCCATCGACCTTGTACTGAATTAGTTCCCGCCTAATTTGCCTCTTAAGGCGATTAAGTGTTGTCTGTGGAACGCATCTGTTTACCCCGTGTTGCAATGCCCGCCGGATCCTATTTCGCCGGGTGATTAGATGTAGTATGTGGTTTGGTATGTGTACATAGTGTCTGGGCTGACATTTAACTGGTACCGCGTTAGTAATCGCAGTACATATTGCCGTCGTAAGGCTGTCGACGGCTTTGTCTATGTCCAGTGGTGAGTCGACATTTAGGGTGGCAGGTAGAGTGCTGTCCAGCTGGAACTGGAATACCTCCCAGCCAGCACCTTCCTTAGCTCTTTGCGAGCAGGGCTTCCAGAAACCGCCATTATCACGGGAAGTGATCTGAATTCAGATCTCTATCGACGTGAAGTTGCGGTGACACTAGCAGACTTTTCGCAATAGCTATATTCAAAATGTCTTCCGTGTGGTAAGTGCTGTGGTGTGTTGGTTCAGGAGGGGCCAGCAGTATAGCTGTTGTGTTTTGTAAGAAGGTTTGGAGTTGCCGGCCTCCTGAGTTTGTAGACTTACAGCCCCAGCATGTGTGTTTAGAATTAAGGTCCTCGGCGACTATTACCGTACTAGAGGTCTGTAGAAGAACTTCTAAATCGCGAGTGTAATCAACAGAACCCGGGGTTTTGTACGCTGATACAAGTGTTGTTGTGCTGCCGTTGAGCTCAAGCCTAATAGCTGTTGCTTCAACGCATGTGAGTGCGGGCAAAAACAATTCAAAATGTTTAATGCGTTTATCTATTATTATAGTCGTACCGCCGCGGCTTCTAGTTGTGCTGTCAGTGCGGTAAACTTTAAAGTTTGGCATTGAGAATTTGTAATAATGAAGGACTCAAATATGGGCTAGTGGAATGCTCAATTATTCCTTGTGCTAGTAAATCATCTATTATTCCTTTTAGAATAGTCATTTTAGGTGGACTGATGGGATATGGTTTAACTTTTACAATTTCATCAGATTTTACTTTTAAATCAAATTTAAAATTTAAGGCTTTGCCGATCTTGTCTGTAAATACATTAGGAAATTGTCTTACTATTGCTTCAATTTCTTTAATTCCTTCTGGACTACCAATTTGTATTTTACCATTACTCATATTGTTATTGCTTAAGGATTTAAAATTATTAATCTTTATTTTTACTGTAGGATCAAAATTAAAATAGCATTTTTGTTCTGATATGTCTATTATTAAACCTGTTTCATTGATGAATGGAGTTCCTAATATCAGGGGCCATGTTACGTTATTTACAATATAAAATTTTACATACCAGCTAAAGTGTTTTATTTTTTGAATACAAAAACCTTTTACTTTAATTTCGGCATTATTAGCAGCTATAATGGTTTCCATATCTGACTTATACATTGTTATTTTGTTCAGCAATTTATTCTCTTGAATATACTTTTCACTAATTAAATTGATTGAGCTTCCAGTGTCAATAAGGGCTTTACTTTTATTGCTTATCTTATTTATTTTTATATCTATCGTTGGTAACATAATTATTTTAGGTTGGATTTTCATCCATTTTTTATTTTTTACCATTTTCAAAACCCTTAGGCATTTATTTTTATCTTTATTATTTTTATTAAAAATATGCTTTTTATAATTAACATTTTTCTTATTCATATTTTGGCAATAATTGACCTGATTACATTTGTTATTCTTTTTATCATTTGTTTTGAAATTTACTTGTGAGTTACCTTTATGCTTAGCCAAAAATATATTTTTTACAAAATTGCGGGAGGTATCCCTGATGAATGCCTCCCTCTTAATTAGTTTTTTGAATTTGTTCTGCACACATTAGCCTTGTGACCCAATCTACCACACTTAAAACATTTTATTGGTTTATGGTTATAATTTTGATGTTGAGGTGGTCTTTGATAGCGATTGTTACTATTACCATTGTTAGAATTATTATTGTTATTGTTACTATTGCTAGAATTACCATACATATTGGACTTCTGAAATGCCCTGAACTGTTGTTCACTATTTCTACTTCTGACATGATCATTATATGTAATGTTTTGTATTTGCACAGACATTTCGTTAAAATCATTTAAGCATGTAGGGTTTCTAATGAATGACAACTTGTTCCTGGTTTCTGGATTCATCCCTAATTTAATTAGTTCTACTAAATCATTTTCAGAATATTCACCTAACAATAATTCATTATGCTCTTTCAAAGATTGTACATAAAGAGGCAGGGGTTCACCAATACCTTGAGGTCTATTAATCAAATCTCTTTTTAAATTTTCCCTAAGATTAATAGGTATAAATGTTTTTAAGATATTCTGGTGAAATTCCTTTAAATTACTGTTTTGCTCTAACGCTGACAATAATTTGTCCAATAATGGACCGGTTGCATAGTTCATCCCTAGTTCTAAGATTTGATTATCGGAAAGCTTTACCTCGTTTTTTAATTTCAATACCACTTTAATAAAATTTAATAATTTTTTAGATTCTAAACCATCTGTTGTAATGAACATTTTGAGATATCTCTCTAATGGATTTGTCAGCTTATTATATAATCTGAAATCGAACACTGCATTCTGGGGTCTTACATTAGTACAGACTTTATCTACATTGGATGTTATTGAAGCTTCATGGGTACTTAAGAATACTACTTGTAAATTTTCTTCCGACATATTTTCTTCGGATAATTTTCTTACTACTTCTGTCTTTAAACTTACATCTATATTCAATTCAGTTATTGCTTTGTTTAAATCATTTAACTTTTTTAAAATATCATTAAGTTCATCCCTCATCTGTTGTTCGATCTTAAATTTTAGCAAAACATTACATCTAGTCGTTAAATGAATTACTTTAGTTTCTGATCTAACTGTATCTATAACTCTAGGATCGTCTTTTAATTCATTATCACTTTTCATGAAAGTTTTAAATTTTTCACTAATAACTGCAAATTCATTGTTTACATTCAATTTATCTTTCAAATTAATACGATTAGCCACTATATTAACATCTTTTATAACTTTCCTTAAAATTTTTCTAACATCAGATGCAACTGAATCGCTTCTAAAATTGACATTTCTTAAATTTAATTCATATTCTAATTCCTCTTTTGACAAAAGGTCTATTTTTAAAGCCATTTTGTTTAATAGGATTACTTTCAGAAAATTCACGAGAATATATTCTTAAACAGAAAGTCAAGCAAACTCGAAAGGTTCGAACACGTTTTATGCAAACGGGACTGGCAGCTGTGTAAACAATTGTGCTCTACCACTGGCTTTCAAGGACATGCACAAACTTTTAAAAATCTAAAACTTACTACGCACAGACATGACGAATATTTTGAACAAGAGTCTCTGACCTTGACTACAATACAAGTAAAAACAGGTTATAACTGGTTTCTTCCCTAACATTACCAAACTGTTTACACAAGCTACATCCTTTTACTTTCAATTTATACATTTTACAAATTTTACAAAACTTACACTGTTAAATTTACCTTTTGAATATATTTAATGAAATCGATTATTTTCAACCATTTTTAAATTTTCTTTCCACCAACATACAAATTTACATTTCAAATTTTTAAAGCAGAGTCGCGCATTTTGTGTAACGGTTTATAATTAAACAAATTGAACTTTATTTAGTTTTAATTCTTAAAAAATTTAATATTCACTTCTAGCTTACAGTTCAGGCGTAACGAGACGTCTGTCTGTAACGCAATTGAAGCTAATTCCGTTACATTAAAATATTTTAAATTACCAAGTTAAATCATTTAAATTAGGAGAATATTATTACATTAATTCTTAAGGCTTGTTAATCTGAAATGCAAGGAATTGTGCGCTGGTAAAATAATGACTCTTTTAAATTCAATTAAAGCAAATTACAATCTTTTATTTTAAGATAGACAAATAAAATAAATTATAATCATGACACATATATTTTTAACACTCAGTTACGGATTATGGAACATTTTATATTCTACTTATGAATTTTTAAGGATAGCAATCTATCAATTAATTGATCAATCAATGGCTGAAAATGAACATGTTCTCGAGTTTACTTGCCTTTTTATATAATCAAACTTAATAATTCAATGTGAACATAATGGCACCAAAAGATGCGTAATTACAGTTATGCTAATTAGTTAAAAAGTTCAATGTTCATTATTTAGAATTCTGCTGTGAAACATTTTGAATTTTGAAATAAATTTTTAAAAGTCTTAAATCGCCCACTTAGCTGTATTAACTTTACGTAACCTCGCTTCCTCCTCGTGGAAAATCTCGGTAAAAGCCTTGCATCATCCTCGTGGAAAAGACTCGGGAAATGTCATCAATAAGTCGGCGACCCATCTGGTACCTGGTATCGTACGCCGTATTCTAAGCCATGATTAAACGAAAATAAAACTTTACATTAATTAAAATAAAAAAACCAAATAAATTTTCTTGCTCTTTGAAGACGTCCGTTCCCTTTTACATCTTGGCCAAATGAGAGAGATATATTAGTTGCGTGCAACCTTCCTACCTATCGCGCATCCTAGGGGCGCATCCCTAGCTTGATTACTTGTTTTAATCTTTTCTCGTTAGATGTCACTATCAGCCAGAGATCTCATTAAAATATTTCTCATACATAACAATTTTTTTACATAGTCATATATTATTACAATTTTGAATCTATTCTCGTTTATTTTCTGAAATTTGCTAATTTAATATGTAACACCGTCTAGAGTGTGTTACAAATTTATCTTGGTGGTTTAGGTGTGTTTCTGTAATAAGCGCTAGTTTATAGTTGTTTCTTTGCATATAGCGAAGTTGCTCTAGTTTTTTTAAATTTAACGCCGTTCACATTCCATATCAGGACCGGTAACCTATACATGGTTGACAGAAGAGACGTACTGGATGAAGGAAGTCAGGAATTCTGAGAAGGTTTTGGGAGGTGAGGATAAAGTCTTGACAATGAAAAGACCAAGTCTGCCCGTGAAGGCTTCCCAGGTCAGAGCAGAGTTAACAACTCTTAGGAGCGGTTCAAAGGTCCCTTTCGCCCAGTCCATAGAAGCGGACGAAGTAGGTGTGGTCAGGGGTGGGTTAACGGGGGCTGCAGGTGTGCTCTGGCTGCGGTTGGGGAACCTGGCCTTTGTGAGCTTGGGGCGTTTATCCTCTCGTTCCTTTTGCGGGGGATTAACCCTGGCTTTAGGAACGGGGGGTGTTGTTGACGACCCTGCCTTAGGGCCAGAAATGGTATTGGGTGTCAGTAAGTTAGGTGTTGGAATTAGGGCCGGCTTAGCGGAAGTAATGGTAGGAGGTGGCATTTGCACCGGTTTCCCAGAGGTAGCCGAAGCAGATGTTTGGGCGTAGGAAATGTTCGGTGTTGTGTACCGTGGAGCAGGCACCTGTGTTTTTGTTTTGGCTGAATGGGCCGGTTTTGGGGTTTTATCCCCATCGACCTTCTTCTTTGCCTGGGCCTTGGATTTAGCGGCCTGCTTGTAAATGGCGCATCCTCGATAGTTCGCGGTGTGGTCAGCGGATACACTTGACGTGGTCTCGATCCTTTGTGCAGGTCTTGGAATCGTAGCCCTCGCCATATTTGACGCACCGAGGAGCGGCCTTACAACAACTTGTTGTATGCCCTATCCTCTGGCAGATGAAACATTGCACAGGACCTGTGGGCTGCCTGTAGGATTCAACTCGTACCCGCATGAAACAAATACTGGTCAGCGCCATTGCTTCACGAGCGTCTATTTCGGACGGTAGCTCCACAAGGAACATGGGCAGAGGCTCCTTGGTAAAGTGTCCCTTCATTTGGGACACTTTGAGGACCTCCATACCCCTGCTTTTAAGGTCGTTTCCGACCTCCTCTGCTTCGGTGGATTCATCCACCCCTCGAGCTACTACTTTAAATGTCCTCGCATTTTCGAGGCGGAATACGTGTTGGGGCACACCCTTTTCCCCAAGGTACCTCTGGAGGTTAACGTAGTCTTCGTAAGTGCTGGTTTGGAGCTTCACTCCATCCTTCACCTTCGTTGCCAAATAAAATTAAGGGTTGTATTTGGACTTGAATTCCTTACTAATGTCGATTAAGCGGTGGTGATCTGGGTAGATCGCGATTGCAGGGATTTTGACCGCTGCCCCGGTAGATTTTATGTTTTCAGCTGAGTCGGTCATAGGCGAGTCCATGACCTTTTGCGGAGCTCTGTGAGCCACTGCGTTTGCAACAGCGCCGGCAGTCTTCACAGGGTACACGGTCTTTCGTTTCGCCGTTGTTTCGGTACCGGAGTCGGACTGGCGAATCTGCTTTTTCCTCTTCCTCCTTACAACAGGCCGATACCCGGCATCATCGTTGGCGGATTCGGCAGCAGAACCCTCCGTCATAGTGTAGTCAGTGCCTAGCTCTGATTGGGAGTAGGTGCTGAGAGGAGTGGCTGGTCGAGATGGGCCGTCGGAGGGCCCGCCAAGCGCCGCCGCCGTAGCCGCGGAAGACGCCCTCGTAGGTCCTTTACACCCTCAAGGTGGTGGACTTACCCTGAGAGGAACTTGTCCCCATTGACTCAGCCCCGTAGCTTGGGGTCCCGCGTTGTGCCTCTACAGTCGACATTACCAGGGAAGGTGTAAAGATAGGAAGTCGGCCCGCAGGGTCGGCTTGTATGTAGAAAGTGGGGTTACTGCAGGTGCAGGTTGTCAGGTTTTAGTCAAAAAAAAAGAACTATTTCAAGCTAAAATAATTAAACTGGGGCTACTTAGACTGTTACAAGACAGCCATAATCTTGTCTCTGAAGTGAATTAAAACCTAGAGTTTTGTCACGGTTGTAAGTCTTTACGCTAGCCTAGTTTTTATTATAATAAAAAGTCCATCTTATTAGTGCTGGCATCTACTAGCAGTACTAGGAAGTAGGAGTGAAGAGTTGAGGCTTAACACAGTACGACCTTTTAAACTCTTTAACAAACTTGCCTCCAAAAAAAATAATCTCTATTTGTAAGTATAATATTTTAAATTTTAGTTTTTTAGCTTGTAATTATAAAAAAAATTCTGTTTACTTTTATTAATGTCTACTCTCAATTTCGTTAACTTTATTGTTTTGTTTTGGAAAAACAAGATGTAACAGAATACATTTAAACTAAAAATTCTATAAAGTATAAAAAGGAATATTTCTTTCGCTATGTAACCTTTTGTGTGGAAGTTACATAAAAGGTAAAATAGGCTTTCGTGTTTTGTATGTAATTGCATTAGGAGTGATTTGTCGTTTGTAAATTTCGTTAGGAATCATCCCTTCGTGGTTTTTTTAAAAGTGAACTGGATTTTCTTTTCCTCTTTAGTTTTTGCTCTCAATTTGTATTTTATTGATAGACTAATAAAACTACTCTATAATCAAAATGTATAATAAACCTATACAATTTTAATGAAACGGAAATTTTAGAATACTATAGCTGTTTAGATGCAAATTATGAATACAGCTAGAATGTTTCAGTAATGATAGCTAGAACGTATGAAATAAAACGCTTGTTTTCATGGCAATAGTAAGAATTTAATACGCTTTATAGATTCTCATGAAGCTAAGTTAAAAAATGCGAACATTTTTTTCTTTAATGCCTTAATATTAATATCTGTTATCTTTAATCTTTGTGATTTTACTCATTATTAGCTCAATTGTCACTGACATTCGTGAGCTTATTTCTTGTGTACCTATATTACACGAGTGTATAATAATAGACAACTCTTCCTATACAGTCATTTCCTACTTCATTTGAGAAAAAAGTAACTTTATGATACTTTTGTACTTATAACTTTTTTTTTCATTTACAAAGGTAAATTTTGCATTTATATAAAAGTATATTACACTTGTATACTTTTGTTATAGTAAATCCAATTTTCTCACTCGTTAAATAGTTTTGAAACTGTGTTCAATATAATTCCCGAAGGCCTATATATTGAAGGTCTATATTGGTGAGTGAACAAATTTCATGCAACACTGTGCGGAATTTAATTAACACATTATATTGCATCTTTAAACCACGTTCATAAATGACCTAATTTCAGAGCACAATTGTGGTAAAATGTATTCCCAATATTTTATAAGTAAAAGTAGAACGTACAATTTATTTCTGTTATACGGTTACTATACTTTTTCAGTAGGGCTAATACTAGTTAGCTGTAATTAATTAGAGTTAAATGCAAAAGTTAATATTTAATTTGAATCTCAGAGGTAATTTGACTATTGTTGTGATTTTTCTTTGAAGTAATGTCCATTATAAAATATATATGAACATATTTTTCTCACACACTCGGAAGACGAAAATGCAATTAAATTTAATCCGGAAAAGCCTCTATTACAGTTGTAAGTAGTCACAGATTAGGAAGTGTAATCTACCACAGAAAATAAGTGTAGGAATCAATTATAGGGTGAAAAATACTTGAAGGTTACAAAGCCAAAGCTAAAGTTACTTACTTCTTACTTCTTGTTGCGGACGTCCAACGTCATGTGACTCCCATGGTCCGCTTTCCATAATAAGTTGCTGCAGCCAAGGTACAAAACTGTTAATCGATCAATATTGTTTTGTTGTTTCCCTGGCTTCCCAGCGCAGACAGCAGAGCTGCTCTTGTTGGAATTGGTGAGGAGCATCGAAGGAGGATATGGTCTAGAGTCTCCTCCTCTTTTCTACAGTTAGGGCAGAGTGAAGATTCACTGAGATTAAATCTGAAGAGATAGGTCTCAGTCACAATGTGTCCGATTCTTGCTCGTGCTGCAAAGACGGCTGTAAATCTGGGAACCCCTTGATACATTTCCAAATCATTTGGTTCTTTTTGAATGACAGAGGTTTCTACCTTTGGTTTCTTCTCTCCAACGGTGGATCCATTTTCTTCTAACTGATGTTTTCACAGCACTCAGGCATTTCTTTAGAGAGTACTGTGGTAAGAAGTCTGGGCCCATTTCCGATGCTTGTTTGGCGATTGTATCTGCTTTTTCATTACCGTCGATGCCGCAGTGTGAGATGATCCACTGGAGCTGTATTTGTTTCTCATCTTTGCTGAGAGTGTTGAGTAAATTTGTTATTTCTTCTAGTCTGAATGAGTAGCTTACTGGTTTCCGGTTCTCTATCATGTGCAAGGTGCTCTTGGCGTCAGTGAATATACAGAACGTCTCTGCTCGTAGTTGAAGGCAGTTTACCAAGGCTGCATTTATTGCCAGCAACTCTGCATCGACACTGGAGGCTGCATTTGCTGGTATGTAATATTCTTCTCTGGTGAAGTGGTTATAGTAGCCTGATCCTGGCTTATCTTGGACTAGATCTACTGACCCATCGTTGTAGATTTGAACGGAGTCTGGGTACAGATTCTGAATCATTTCCAGTGACTCTCGCCGAAGTGCCTCCTGGGGGTCTTCCTTAGTTAGGCAAGAAGGTAGGTTTAGAGTTACCATTATTTCATTCTGCTTCCAAGGGGGTTCGTGGTTGCAGACCGGGTTTTCCTCTGGAGTCTCAGAAGGCATTTCAGCAGCGAGCAAGTTGATACTGTGAATGTATGATTGCCGTGTAGTCGTTTCTTTTAAAGATTGTAGTAGATGGGTTATGTGTAGTGAGAGAGTGGTTTTGGGACAGCCCAGGCAAATTCTTAAGGCAGCCAATTGAATCACTTGAAGTTTTTTAATGTGCGTTGCTGCGGCCGCTCTACAGACCTCACTGCAATAGGTCAGTTTTGTTCTTACAAACTATAGGTAAAATGTTCTCAAGCATATGGTGTCAGCGCCGCATTGTCGGCTGGCGACTACTTTGAATTGAGACGTTTGCTACAAGCTTGAACAGTATTTTCAATATGATTTTTCCATCTCAGCTTTTTATCAAGCAGAACTCCTAGCAGCTTAGGGCAGTGGTTATATTGAAGATATATGTTATTCAGTTTTACATTGGGTTTGTAGTCGGCTAGAGTATTCCTTCTTGTAAATATTGCACATTCTGACTTTTCTGCAGAGATTTTCAGTGACCACTTCCTGCACCAGTTCGAGACTCGGTTCAGGGCCATCTGCATCGCCTGGTTAGCTCTGTCCGGATCTCTATGTGAGACGAATAGTGTTACATCATCAGTATAGGAGACGCACTCGACTCCCGGAGGTAGGTTGGATGCAATGTCATGTATTGCAATATTGAACAGTGTTGCACTTAAAACTTCTCTTTGAGGGGTTCCGTTTTCTATCTCAGCACTTGTTGATTCTTGGCCATTGACCGATGTTTTGATATTTTGACCGCTCAAGAAATTCGTTAGATACTTCAGCATGTTTCCCATTATGCCAAGCTTCATGCATTTTAATAAGATAGTCTAGGAGGGCAACTATGGTTAGTTCTTTTTTCTCAAAGCCACACAGATGTTGTTTGTTAAGTATATTATGGGATCGTTAGTGCATCTCTGTTTTCTGTAACCATATTGTGATTGGTCTAGTAGGTTGTATTTTTCTAGTCTCCACGTCAGTTGATTGTTCACCATGCGTTCGAACAATTTGCCAAGACAAGATGTAAGAGCAATTGGGTGATATGATTTAATTTGGGACTTGTCTTTAGATGGTTTTAGGATTGGTACAATTAGTGCTGTTTTCCATTTTTCTGGGATATTTCCCGTGTGCCAAATTTCATTGAATACGTTTAGTATATTAGTAAGCATTTCTTATGAGTTATGTTGGAGCATTCTGTTATGGATTCCATCTAATCCGGGAGTCGAGTCCTTCAATCTGGATACTTCATTTCTCAGTTCCCATATGTTGAAGGGTACGTTCGCAGGGTCTTCCAGGCGGTACAGTTCGTCGACTTGGGAAATTAACTGCTTTTCTTTAGTAGTGAGGTTTTTGGCCCGTGGGATTTTCTTTCCAGCCCTGTTCTTAAAAAAACAAGTTAAAAGAGACATGAACAGCAGACACCATAGTTGGAACAACGGACCAGAAAATAAAAACGGCCCTCAAATGTTCAAATGGATTCAAGCCCAAAACATACTTCTGCTGAACCAAAACAAAGAGCCCACATACCAGTCACCCACAACAGGAACTCTAAGCACATTAGATTTGATACTCTCCTCACCAATAATCGAGAAAAGGGTAACAAATTGGTACGTCGGGGAAGATCTAGGAAGTGATCACTTATTAATATACTTAGAACTTTCTATCTCAAGAATTCTAGTTCAGAACCCATCTGTCATAAGCAATAAATACAATATTTCAAAAGCTGACTGGAGTGCTTTCACAGAAGAAACTAGAAGAAGCGAGATAATACAATACAGCCCAGAACTTCTAGAAATAAAACTTCTTCAAGCAGCTGACCATACCATCCCCAAAAAGAAACCAAGAAGAGAACACAAATTTAAAAATAGATGGTGGTCAGAGAAAATCAGCCAACTTAGAAAAAATCGACAAAAGGCTAGAAGAAGATGGAAGGTGCAGAGAACCAAAGAGTGTAG
Source organism: Prosapia bicincta (assembly GCA_036971475.1). Lineage (NCBI taxonomy): Eukaryota > Metazoa > Arthropoda > Insecta > Hemiptera > Cercopidae > Prosapia > Prosapia bicincta. Next base: position 103,436,443 of record JBAIZL010000004.1, on the reverse strand, counting down.
ACAAGAATTCAACAGATGCAAGGCCATCCTGAGACGTACAATAATCTCAGAGAAAAGGAAATCTTGGAGAGAATTTGTAGGCTCAATAAATGCAAACACTCCATCCAGCACAGTCTGGAAAAAGCTTAAATCAACCGAAGGTAATATTGGCCAAAAGATCAGCCAAATACAAAGTGAAGCTGGAGAGTGATTAGACGATGACAAAAAAGCGGAAACTTTTAACTTGTTTTTTAAGAACAGGGCTGGAAAGAAAATCCCACGGGCCAAAAACCTCACTACTAAAGAAAAGCAGTTAATTTCCCAAGATTTCTGTTTCAGAACAAAATACTGGTATAAGACAATGTTTGAAAACAAGCTCAGGTTTGGTTTTTTCAATCAACAATATCAACAAAATCATCAAAAACCATGGAATCAGGAGGGAATAGAGAAAACCGTTGTTTCTTCACAAGTATTTAAATGTGATTCATCTGTTATCAAGAAAAATAATTTAAACACATCAAATCTTAAAGAATTAATATCTTGTCCAAAATATGTCTCATCTATCTATTATTAGGATTTTAACTAGACATGACTTGATGATTTTTTAGTAGTTTCATTTACATTTAAGAAATGTTTAATGATTTGTTCTACAACCCCTATCAACTGCAAAGAAATTTGATGAACTATTTGGATAATTATATGTTACTGGCGGTAAAAAAAGAAGGCAAATGAAAAATCAGTAAATTTTTTTTGAAGTGGTATTAGTTGTGATTCTTTCTGAAAATCCCCGCATGGGGGTGTGGACTAGCCGCACCTACGAGGGGTTTGGCGTCCCTCGCGGTACCCTAGCCTAACACTACACCACTCACAAAGCATACACATACACCCATACACACACCAACACAATCCATACACATTTCAACACTTACAACTTCTCTTAGGGAATTTTGACTGGTCAGAACCGTTGCGCGTTGGGAGTGCTGAAAAGGCCAGAGCTTGAGAAACTCTGGTCTGGGACGCTGATGTGAGCTTGCTCTGCCGAAGACGTAAGCGCGGTTTCTGGTCTACCAGCCGCATCGGTCCTTGGTCAGGGAGTGACCGCGGTGCACGGGTGTCGGAGCCTGTGCACAGTATTACGAGTTCTCGACTGATGCCCATCCAGTCGAGCTAAGGAGAAAAGCTATAGGCCTCAGAGTTCTGAGGGTTGGAAATGATCTTAATGTGATCCAAGGCTGTACCCGTTCCTATAGTCTCGCCCGTAACGCTTGACACGATGGCTGGCAAAAAATATTTATGGATTCAAAAACCACGTCAAATGTGACTAGTCTGAAGAGGACACGCCAGGATTCTCCTGACGATAGTAAAGATTTGAGTAAAAAGTTGATGGTGGCAACGTCACAGACATTGCCATCAGCAAAGTATTTAGTTGTATCTAGTGCCGAAGAGAGAAAGAACTTTCCAAAGTTTCTCCTTTCCTTATTAACAAGGCTATTACTGCTTGTGCTGGAGGCCCAGTAGCTTCTATTAAGAAACTTCGAAACGGAACACTGTTAGTTGCGACTTCCACCGACAGACAAACTAGTTCTCTATCAAAAATGACCTCCTTCTTTGACCAGGTCATGGTATCTGTGGCTCCCCACAGATCCTTGAATTATTCAAAGGGGGGTCATCACATGTAGGGATTTAATGTACCTTCCGGTTGATGAAATTAGGTCCGAACTGTCTTCTCAGTCAGTTACGGACGTTGTCCCCATCATGAAAATGGACAAAGGAGAAAAAGTAGCAACAGCTTCTTTTATCGTCACCTTTGGCAAACCGGAAATACCCGAATACTTACATGCAGGTTACCAAAGGCTTTCAGTGAGACCATACGTGGCTAACCCTAGACGCTGCTTCAAGTGCCAGCGATTTGGGCATATCAGCTCTACGTGTTCGAAGCAGAACGTATGCGGTATATGTAGAGTTAAAGGCCATGATGATAAGGATTGTGTTAATTCTCCGAAATGCGCCAACTGTGGTGGTGACCACCCAGCGCGATCCTACAACTGTCCTACCTTTAAGGAAGAGAAAGCTATCCTAGGCATCATGGCGAAAGACAAGCTGTCGTTTCCAGAGGCCAAAAAACTCTATCGATCCACTCAGCCAAAGACAGACAGTAAGACTTATGCCGCTACCCTGACCGCTTCAAAATCATCTTGTACCAACTGTGCTGAGCTGTCCAAGAAGATTGAAGCTCTAACTGAACAAGTGTCTCGCCTTTTGTGCTTGGTCACAAATGGTCCGTCTTTGAATTTGGTACAACCTGCAGCAACTGATAGTGTTTTGCCTCGTGTACCTATCCCTTCCACTGGGGGGATTGGAGCACGAAATAAATCACTAAGCGAGCCTTGTGTTTTAGAAGATATTATCAACGGGTAATAAACCTTCTGTGCAGAAGACGTTGGAAAAATCAAAACCACGTAAACCAGTGTTACGTCAGACCACATCGCCACCGTCGTTACCGGGTATTAAAAAAAATGCTAACAAAGGAGGGAATGTAAAAACTACCCCTCCTAAACCCCAAACTTCCTCAGATTCCATCCCTGAACGGGTGGATATGGAATCTGAGAAATGTAAGCCTGAGACGTCTAAAAACGTCCCAGGCAAGAAAGGAGAGAGCACCAATGGGTGTCAAATAAATCCTTTGCTAAGCTAATAAATGTCTTTGCTTAGGAAGTCAGTGATACAATGGAACGTCAACGGTGTTAGGAGTCACATAGAAGAACTTAAAGTACTCGTGCGAGATGTGTATCCAATGTTTGTATGTCTACAGGAGACACATCTCCACGAATCGCATAATTTCCATTTAAGGGAGTATTCAGTTTTTAGATCGGACTTCATTACAGAAGATCGAGCTAGAGGTGGCGTAGCCATCCTAGCCCGTGACTGTATCGATGCTGTTTCTCTAAACTTAATAACTCCTTTACAAGCAGTAGCCGTTCAAACAGCTGTCCCGTATAAAATTTTGTGTTGTGTCTACTTGCCACCACAAGAAAACCTGCATCACAGTGATTTAGTAAATTTGATAAGCCAGTTACCAACTCCGTTCTTATTGGTAGGGGATTTTAATGCCCACCATTCGTCTTGGGGATCTCCGACTAGGAACTCTCGAGGTGATCTTGTTGAGATTGTAAGAACGGAACTAGACTTATGTCTGCTAAATGACGGTTCTCCTACTCATTTAGCAGCATCTACTATTGGATGGACAGCTGTTGACCTAACGATTTGCAACCCTCAATTAGCTACTAGATGCACATGGTCGGTACTCAATGATTTGTATGGAAGCGACCATGTGCCTATTAAGATCAGTTTATGTGACTCCCAACCCTGTTATGCTCGAAATTCCAGTTGGATTTTACGAAAAGCCAACTGGGACTCCTACTCGAATTACCTTGTATCACTTGACATGGATTATCTGACACCCATTGATGAAAATATAGAAAATTTCACAAAAGCAATTTTAAATGCCACTGAAAAGACCATTCCGAAAACATCTGCGCATCCACGCCGGCCGCCTGTGCCGTGGTGGAACGATGAATGCACAGAAATCCTCAGTTTACGACGAAGAGCTCTTAGGAAATTTAAACGACACCCAACGAATGGAAACCTTCAGGAATATAAAATACTCCGTGTGAAAGCACGGAGGATATTTAGGCTGAGTAGAAAGAACTCTTGGGAACAGTACATTAGCACAATTAGACGAACAACTCCGTCCTCCACAGTGTGGAGGAAACTAAGATCAGTTTGTGGTACTTCCATTTCGTTGCCAGCCATTGCGCTGAAGTAACCAGATGGGAGATTAATCACAAACAGTGATGACATTGCTAATGTACGTGGAACATCTTTTTCTAACTTTTCTGCTACTGTAGCCTATATTGGATTGTTCCAGATGTATAAACTGAAGGAAGAAGCAATACCGTTTACCGTTGGGTTGTCTGAGGACTCTACTTTAAACACCCCTTTCTCTATAGGGGAATTGGAGTCAGCTCTTGCGTCAACGAAGGCTGCACCAGGTCCTGATTCCATTGTGTACTCCATGCTAAAACATCTACCATCATCGGCGAAACTTGTCCTCCTTCGAGTATACAATCGTTTATTCGAGGAGCGCTCTTTCCCCGATGCATGGTTAGAATCGACTGTAATTCCTCTTTTGAAGCCAGGTAAGGACAAAACCAACTCCAGTAGTTACAGGCCTATATCACTTACAAGTGTCTTGTGCAAACTACTGGAGAAGATGGTTAACCGCCGTCTTGTCTAATACCTAGAAACCAAGAACCTTCTTAGCAACGAACAATGTGGTTTCAGACTAGGACGGTCCCGCAGGGGGGTGCGGACTAGCCGCACCTACGAGGGATTTGGCGTCCTTCGCGGTACCCTAGCCTAACACTACACCACTCACAAAAACATACACACACACATACACACACCAACACAATCTATACACATTTCAAAACTTACATCTTCGCTTAGGGAATTTTGACTGGTCAGAACCGTTGCGCGTTGGGAGTGCTGAAAAGTCCAGAGCGTGACAAACTCTGGTCTGGGACGCTGATGTGAGCTTGCTCTGCCGAAGACGTAAGCGCGGTTTCTGGTCTACCAGCCGCTTCGGTCCTTGGTCAGGGAGTGTCCGCGGTGCACGGGTGTCGGAGCCCGTGCACAGTATTACGAGTCCTCGACTGATGCCCATCCAGTCGAGCTAAGGAGAAAAGCTATAGGCCTCAGAGTTCTGAGGGTTGGAAATGATCTTAATGTGATCCAAGGGTGTACCCGTTCCTATAGTCTCGCCCGTAACGCTTGACACGATGGCTGGCAAAAAATATTTATGGATTCCAAAACCACGTCAAATATGACTAGTCTGAAGAGGACACGCCAGGATTCTCCTGACGATAGTCAAGATTTGAGCAAAAAGTTGATGGTGGCAACGTCGCAGACATTGCCATCAGCAAAGTATTTAGTTTTTTCTAGTGCCGAAGAAGGGAAAGATCTTTCCAAAGTTTCTCCTTTCCTGATTAACAAGGCCATTACTGCTTGTGCTGGAGGCCCAGTAGCCTCTATTAAGAAACTTAGAAACGGAACATTGTTAGTTGCGACTTCCATCGATAGACAAACCCGTTCTCTATCAAAAATGACCTCCTTCTTTGACCAGGTCATGGTATCTGTGGCTCCCCACAGATCCTTGAATTACTCAAAGGGGGTCATCACATGTAGGGATTTAATGCACCTTCCAATCGAAGAAATTAAGTCCGAACTGTCTTCTCAGTTAGTTACGGAGGTTATCCCCATAATGAAAATGGACAAAGGAGAAAAAGTTGCAACAGCTTCTTTTATAGTCACATTTGGAAAACCGGAAATACCCGAATACTTGCATGCAGGTTACCAAAGGATCTCAGTGAGACCATACGTGGCTAACCCTAGGCGCTGCTTCAAGTGCCAGCGATTTGGCCATATCAGCTCTACGTGTTCGAAGCAGAACGTATGCGGCATATGTGGCGTTGAAGGCCATGATGACAAGGAATGTGTTAATTCTCCGAAATGCGCCAACTGTGGTGGTGACCACCCAGCGCGATCCTACAACTGTCCTACTTTCAAGGAAGAGAAAGCGATCTTAGGCATCATGGCGAAAGACAAGCTGTCGTTTCCAGAGGCCAAAAAACTCTATAGATCCACTCAGCCAAAGGCAGACAGTAAGACTTATGCCGCTACCATGACCGCTTCGAAATCGTCTTGTACCAACTGTGCTGAGCTGTCCAAGAAGATTGAAGCTTTAACTGAACAAGTGTCTCGCCTTTTGTGCTTAGTCACAAATGGATCGTCTCTAAATTTGGCACAACCTGCAGCAACGGATAGTGTTTTGCCTCGTGTACCTATCCCTTCCACTGGGGGGATTGGAGCACGAAATAAGTCACTAAGTGAGCCTTGTGTTTCTGTACAGAAGATATTATCAACGGGTAATAAACCTTCTGTGCAGAAGACGTTGGAAAAATCGAAACCACGTAAACCAGTGTTACGTCAGACCACATCGCCACCGTCGTTACCGGGTATAAAACAAAACCCTAACAAAGGAGGGAATGTAAAAACTAAACCTCCTAAACCCAAAACTTCCTCAGATTCCATCCCTGAACGGGTGGATATGGAATCTGAGAAATGTAAGCCTGAGACGTCTAAAAACGTCCCAGGCAAGAAAGGAGAGAGCACCAATGGATGTCAGATCAATCCATTGCTGAGTTAATAAATGTCTGCAATTAACAAGTCAGTGATACAATGGAACGTCAACGGTGTTAGGAGTCACATAGAAGAACTTAAAGTACTCGTGCGAGATGTGTACCCAATGTTTGTATGTCTACAGGAGACACATCTCCACGAATCGCATAATTTCCATTTAAGGGAGTATTCAGTTTTTAGATCGGACTTCGTTACAGAAGATCGAGCTAGAGGTGGCGTAGCCATCCTAGCCCGTGACTGTATCGATGCTGTTTCTCTAAACTTAATAACTCCTTTACAAGCAGTAGCCGTTCAAACAGCTGTCCCGTATAAAATCACTGTGTGTTGTGTCTACTTGCCACCACAAGAAAACCTGCATCACAGTGATTTAGTAAATTTGATAAGCCAGTTACCAACTCCGTTCTTATTGGTAGGGGATTTTAATGCCCACCATTCGTCTTGGGGATCTCCGACTAGGAACTCTCGAGGTGATATTGTTGAAAGTGTAAGAACGGAACTAGACTTATGTCTGCTAAATGACGGTTCTCCTACTCATTTAGCAGCATCTACTGGTGGATGGACAGCTGTTGATCTATCGATTTGCAGCCCTCAATTAGCTACTAGATGCACATGGTCGGTACTCAATGATTTGTATGGAAGCGACCATGTGCCTATTAAGATCAGTTTATGTGACTCCCAAACCTGTTATGTTCGAAATTCCAGTTGGATTTTGCGAAAAGCCAACTGGGACTCCTACTCGAATTACCTTGTATCACTTGACATGGATTATCTGACACCCATTGATGAAAATATAGAAAATTTTACAAAAGCAATTTTAAATGCCGCTGAAAAGACCATTCCGAAAACCTCTGCGCATCCACGCCGACCGCCTGTGCCGTGGTGGAACGATGAATGCACAGAAATCCTCCGTTTACGACGAAGAGCTCTTAGGAGATTTAAACGACACCCAACGAATGGAAACCTTCAGGAATATAAAATACTCCGTGCGAAAGCACGGAGGATATTTAGGCTGAGTAGAAAGAACTCTTGGGAACAGTACATTAGCACAATTAGACGAACAACTCCGTCCTCCAGAGTGTGGAGGAAACTAAGATCAGTTTGTGGTACTTCCATTCCGTTGCCAGCCATTGCGCTGAAGCAACCAGATGGGAGATTAATCACAAACAGTGATGACATTGCTAATGTACTTGGAACATCTTTTTCTAACTTTTCTGCTACTACAGCCTATAATAGATTATTCCAGATGTATAAACTGAAGGAAGAAGCAATACCGTTTACTGTTGGGTCGTCTGAGGACTCTCCTTTAAACACTCCTTTCTCTATAGGGGAATTGGAGTCAGCTCTTGCGTCAACGAAGGATTCTGCACCAGGTCCTGATTCCATTGTGTACTCCATGCTAAAACATCTACCATCATCGGCGAAACTTATCCTCCTTCGAGTATACAATCGTTTATTCGAGGAGCGCTCTTTCCCCGATGCATGGTTAGAATCGACTGTAATTCCTCTTTTGAAGCCAGGTAAGGACAAAACCAACCCCAGTAGTTACAGGCCTATATCACTTACAAGCGTCTTGTGCAAACTACTGGAGAAGATGGTCAACCGCCGTCTTGTCTGGTACCTAGAAACCAACAACCTTCTTAGCAACGAACAATGTGGTTTCAGACTAGGACGCTCATCAGTTGACCAATTGGTTTTGTTAGAATCCGCTATTCAAGATGCCTTTCTCTTGCGTCAAACGCTCGTTGCGGTTTTCTTTGACCTTGAAAAGGCATATGATATGGCATGGAAAAGAGGAATTCTGAACACTCTGAAATCATGGAGTATACAAGGGAATATCCTAGCATTCATCGCTAACTTTCTTTCAAACAGATCTTTCCGCGTTCGACTTGGAGGCACGTATTCAAACAGCTATACACAAGAGAATGGTGTACCGCAGGGCAGCGTGCTGAGCGTCACGCTGTTTGCCGTTGCAATAAATAGTATCACCAGTAATATACGATCTCCGGTACACTGTTCCCTTTTTGTGGATGACTTTTGTATATATGTGCCTGCTCGTAGTATGGCAACTGCGAAAAGATCTTTGCAGTTAGCAATATACAGATTGGAGGAATGGTCAAAATCTACAGGCTTCAAATTCTCTGCTTCGAAGACCCAATGTGTAGCATTTAGTCGTCGTAGGCAACACCAGGAGCCGATCCTTTTTCTTGACGGGGTTCAGCTTCAAACCACGGATAGTGTTCGATTTCTAGGTCTTTTATTTGATAAAAGACTCTCATGGATCCCACATGTTCGTGATTTGAAGGTGAGATGCAATAAGAAATTGGATATGTTAAGAGTCCTTAGTGGTACGAATTGGGGAGCAGACAGAACTAGTATGCTTCGATTTTATCGCGCGGTCGTTAGATCGCGCATTGATTATGGCTGTCAAGCCTATTCATCCGCACGACTTACAGTTCTGAAAACTCTCGATGCCGTCCACCACTCTGGACTTAGACTGGCTACTGGTGCATTTAGAACTAGCCCAATCCCTAGTCTTCTTGTCGAGGCTGGGGAACCCGCTCTTTCAAGACGACGTCAGATGCTACAAATATCTTACGTTTCTGTTCTTCGAAGCAAACCCAACCACCCGGCATTTGAAAGAGTCTTTTATAATACGCTAAATCACGTGTACAATACACGTCAACGTTCGACCGCTCCCTTTGGCATACGAACGTTAAGAATATTGGATGACCTTGAGTTGCAACTTCCAACTATGTTTGAACGACAAATGTGCTATCTACCTCCATGGATAATAAAAACGCCGCACTTCGATTTCTCATTGTCCAGTTATATAAAACACGATACTCCTGTTGTGGTCTACCACCAGGAATTTTTATCCATTTATAAATCTCACCAACACAGTGAAATTATTTTCTCTGATGGATCTAAACTGGACAATGGCGTTGGGTGTGCGTTTTATGCGTCTGGATGTACCTACACGTACGGATTGCCCTCAGCTTGCAGTGTTTTCACGGCAGAACTATTTGCTATTTTTAAAGCTTTGACCGTCATTCAATCTCGATCCTCGCATTATCTTTTGTGTTCGGATTCCAAAAGTGCTCTTCAGGCTCTTCAGGATGTTTTCTCTAGCAACCCTTTGGTTGGGGACATTTTGTGTGCTGTACACAGGCTTCAATTGAGGGGTGTGGGGGTAACTTTCTGTTGGGTTCCTGGACATTGCGGAATACTTGGAAACACAAAAGCGGATGAAGCGGCGAAGAAAGCTACAAGTTTGGTGCCTATTACTCAACTGGTTATGGCATCTGATTATGTGTGTTTCGCGAAACATTTATTGCTCGCTGCTTGGAATGACGAGTGGCATACCGTGATTGAGAATAAGCTGAGGGAAATTAAAGATACCGTCCGTCCATGGAGGTCTTCAATTCGTTCAAAACGTAGGGAGGAAGTGGTGGTTACACGCCTTCGCGTTGGCCACTCTTTTGCAACTCATGGATATTTGATGAGTCGTGAAGATCCACCAATATGCCAATATTGCGGTGATATCTTCACAATAAAACATATTTTAGTAGACTGTGTTAATGTAAGCAATGTTCGTGCCCTTTTTAATTTAAAAGGGAGTTTAAAGGTGGTGCTAAGGGACGATGCCTCGGCCATTGACCGAGTCATCGCTTTCTTGCACCACTTGAAAATATTTTTTAAAATTTAATACATAAATATATATATATATTTTTATACATATAATTCTCTGTTTCTTTTATTTATTTTAATTTAATTTATTTTGTGTTCTTGTTATTGTTATTGAGATTTATTTATTGATAAATTGTTACCTATTATTGTTTTACATATTGTTATTATTTATTTACTGTTATATTGTTTTTTGTTGTAATTTTGTTATTTAATATTGTTATAGATTTATTGTTTGTTATTTATTGTTGTTGTTTTTTGTTTTGGAATTTTTGTTGTATTTAAATTTATTTTGTTTTATTTAAAATATTCGTTGTCCGTGTTAGATTTAGTTTGGCGATGATAACCACAAATGGTTTTTCGCCAGGGGGGAAAAAAAAAAAAAAAAAAAAAATGCAACTCATGGATATTTGATGCGTCGTGAAGATCCACCAATATGCCAGTACTGTGGGGGTATCTTCACAATAAAACATATTTTGGTAGATTGTGTTAGTTTAGGCAATGTTCGTGCCCTTTTTAATTTAAAAGGGAGTTTAAAGGTGGTGCTAAGGGACGATGCCTCGGCCATTGACCGAGTCATCGCTTTCTTGCACCACTTGAAAATATTTTTTAAAATTTAATACATAAATATATATTTTTTTTAAAATTTTATTTATACATATAATTCTCTGTTTCTTTTATTTATTTTAATTAAATTTATTTTGTGTTCTTGTTATTGTTATTGAGAATTATTTACTGCTAAATTGTTACCTATTATTGAATTACATATTTTATATTTACTGTTATATTGTTCTTTGTTGTTATTTTGTTATTTAGTTTTTAAGAATTTTTTCATTGTTATATTGTTGTTTTTTGTTTTTTATTGTTGGTGTTTTTTGTTTTTAAATTTTTGTTGTATTTATTTATTTGTTTATTTGATTTTATTTAAAACATTGCGTTCAGTGTTAGATTTTGTTTGGCGATGATAACCACAATTGGTTTTTCGCCAGTAAAAAAAAAAAAAAAAAAAAAAAAAAAAAAAAAAAAAAAAAAAAAATCAGACTAGGACGCTCATCAGTTGACCAATTGGTTTTGTTAGAATCCGCTATTCAAGATGCCTTTCTCTTGCGTCAAACACTCGTTGCTGTTTTCTTCGACCTTGAGAAGGCATACGATATGGCATGGAAAAGAGGAATTCTGAACACTTTAAAATCATGGAGTATACAAGGGAATATCCTAGCATTCATCGCTAACTTTCTTTCAAACAGATCTTTCCGCGTTCGACTTTGAGGCACGTATTCAAACAGCTATACACAGAATGGTGTACCGCAGGGCAGCGTGCTGAGCGTCACGCTATTTGCCGTTGCAATAAATAGTATCACCAGTAATATACGATCTCCGGTACACTGTTCCCTTTTTGTGGATGACTTTTGTATATAGGCCTATGTGCCTGCTCGTAGTATGGCAACTGCGGAAAGATCTGCGGAATGGTCAAAAACTACAGGTTTCAAATTCTCTGCTTCGAAGACCCAATGTGTAGCATTTAGTCGTCGTAGGCAACACCAGGAGCCGATCCTTTATCTTGACGGGGTTCAGCTTCAAACCACGGATAGTGTTCGATTTTTGGGTCTTTTATTTGATAAAAGACTCATGGAGTCCACATGTTCGTGATTTGAAGGTGAGATGCAGCAAGAAATTGCATATGTTAAGAGTCCTTAGTGGTACGAATTGGGGAGCAGACAGAACTAGTATGCTTAGGTTTTATCGCGCAGTCGTTAGATCGCGCATAGATTATAGTTGTCAAGTCTACTCATCTGCACGACCCACAGTTCTGAAAACTCTTGATACCATCCACCACCCTGGACTTAGACTGGCTACTGGTGCATTTAGAACTAGCCTAATCCCTGTCTTCTTGTCGAAGCTGGGGAACCTGATCTTTCTAGACGACGTCAGATGCTACAAATATCTTACGTTTCTGTTCTTCGAAGCAAACCCAACCACCCGGCATTTGAAAGAGTCTTTAATAATAAGCTAAATCAAGTGTACAATACACGTCAACGTTCGACCGCTCCATTTGGCATACGAACGTTAAGAATATTGGATGACCTTGAGTTGCAACTTCCAACTATGTTTGAACGACAAATGTGCTATCTACCTCCATGGATAATAAAAACGCCGCACTTCGATTTCTCATTGTCCAGTTATATAAAACACGATACTCCTGTTGTGGTCTACCACCAGGAATTTTTATCCATTTATAAATCTCACCAACACAGTGAAATTATTTTCACTGATGGATCTAAACTGGACAATGGCGTTGGGTGTGCGTTCTATGCATCTGGATGTACCTACACGTACGGATTGCCCTCAGCTTGCAGTGTTTTTACGGCAGAACTATTTGCTATTTTTAAAGCTTTGGACGTCATTCAATCTCGATCCTCACATTATCTTTTGTGTTCGGATTCCAAAAGTGTTCTTCAGGCTCTTCAGGATGTTTTCTCTAACAACCCTTTAGTTGGGGACATTTTGTGTGCTGTACACAGGCTTCAATTGAGTAGTGTGGGGGTAACTTTCTGTTGGGTACATGGACATTGCGGAATACTTGGAAACACAAAAGCGGATGAAGCGGCGAAGAAAGCTACAAGTTTGGTGCCTCTTACTCAACTGGTTATGGCATCTGATTATGTGTGTTTCGCGAAACACTTATTGCTCGCTGCTTGGAATGACGAGTGGCATACCGTGATTCATAATAAGCTGAGGGAAATTAAAGATACCGTCCGTCCATGGAGGTCTTCAATTCGTTCAAAACGTAGGGAGGAAGTGGTGGTTACACGCCTTCGCGTTGGCCACTCTTTTGCAACTCATGGATATTTGATGCGTCGTGAAGATCCACCAATATGCCAATACTGCGGGGGTATCTTCACAATAAAACATATTTTGGTAGATTGTGTTAGTGTAGGCAATGTTCGTGTCCTTTTTAATTTAAAAGGGAGTTTGAAGGTGGTGCTAAGGGACGATGCCTCGGCCATTGACCGAGTCATAGCTTTCTTGCACCACTTGAAAATATTTTTTAAAATTTAATACATAAATATATATATATATATATATATATATATATATATATATATATATATATTGTTTAAAAATGACGATATATCACATTCGAGAGATTGAATGGCCGAAGCTACATTACAAGACTGGAAAAAGGTGTTTCAGTGAATTCAGAGACGGAAGTGGGCAGGAAAGCCTAAATATTTTCCGTATTAAGTTTCCACTTATCATTTTAAAATGATAAAATTTTTTAACATGAAATAAGTCTAATTTATACTAAACACAGATAAGTATGTAAACCACCTGATAGATAAGACAGTGTAGTAGGGCCTAAACATGAGCTAAGTACAACGATTGGCATGAATGTTTCGTTCCTAATAATTCTTTAGAAACAAGGATTATTTTGCTGTTGGTACTGGTTCTGAAACTTCTCAAAAATCATCAAGTCATGTCGAGTAAAATCCTAATAATATTCCAAAATATTAATTCTGTAAGATTTGATGTTTAAAAATTTTGTTTCTTGATAACAGACGAATCACAATTAAATACTTGTGAAGAAACAAGATTTTTCTCAATACCTTCCTGATTCCATGATTTTGCTGATTTTGTTGATACTGTTGATTAAAAAAACAATCCTAAGCTTGTTTTTAAACATTGTCCTATACCAGTATTTGTGCAGCTCTTGGAATCCTGGCCCTCGCCAAATTTAACAATTTTCAGGAGCGGTTCAAAGGTTCCTTTCCCGAAGTCTATAGAAGTTGGCGAGGTAGGCGTGGTTATAGGTGGGTTTACTGGTGCTGCATGAGCCACATGTGGTGACTGGGTTTGGGAAGCCGTCCTGGTCTTTGTGTGCTTGGGGCGTATATCCTTTCGTTTTTTTTTTGCGGGGGATTTACCCTGGCTGAGGAACGGGGAGTGTCGTTGACGATCCCGCCTTAGGACAAGAAATGGGCTTGGGTATCAATAAATTAGGTATAGGAATTAGGGCCGGTTTGGGTGGAATCACCGGTTTTATCCCCATCGAACCTTTTTTTGGCAGGGCCTGATATTTGGCGGCCTGCTTTTAAATGGCGTATCCTCGATATTTCGCGGTGTGGTTAGCGGATACACTTGAAGTGGTCTCGATCCTTTGTGCAGGTCTTGGAATCGTAGACCTCGCCATGTTTGCCGCACCGAGGAGCGGCCTTACAACAACTTGTTGTATGCCCTATCCTCTGGCAGATGAAGCATTGCACAGGACCTGTGGGCTGCCTGTAGGATTCAACTCGTACCCGCATGAAACAAATACTGGTCAGCGCCATTGCTTCACGAGCGTCTATTTCGGACGGTAGCTCCACAAGGAACATGGGCAGAGGCTGCTTGGTAAAGTGTCCCTTCATTTGGGACACTTTGAGGACCTCCATACCCCTGCTTTTAAGGTCGTTTCCGACCTCCACTGCTTCGGTGGATTCATCCACCCCTCGAGCTACTACTTTAAATGTCCTCGCATTTTCGAGGCGGAATACGTGTTGGGGCACACTCTTTTCCCCAAGGTACCTCTGGAGGTTAACGTAGTCTTCGTAGGTGCTGGTTTGGAGCTTCACTCCATCCTTCACCTTCGTTGCCAAATAAAAGTAAGGGTTGTATTTGGACTTGAATTCCTTACTAATGTCGATTAAGCGGTGGTGATCTGGGTAGATCGCGATTGCAGGGATTTTGACCTCTGCCCCGGTAGATTTTATTTTTTCAGCTGAGTCGGTCATAGGCGAGTCCGTGACCTTTTGTGGAGCTCTGTGAGCCACTGCGTTTGCAACAGCGCCGGCAGTCTTCACAGGGTACACGGTCTTTCGTTTCGCCGTTGTTTCGGTACCGGAGTCGGACTGGCGAATCTGCTTTTTCCTCTTCCTCCTTACAACAGGCCGATACCCGGCATCATCGTTGGCGGATTCGGCAGCAGAACCCTCCGTCATAGTGTAGTCAGTGCCTAGCTCTGATTGGGAGTAGGTGCTGAGAGGAGTGGCTGGTCGAGATGGGCCGTCGGAGGGCCCGCCAAGCGCCGCCGCCGTAGCCGCGGAAGACGCCCTCGCAGGTCCTTTACACCCTCAAAGGAGTGGACTTGCCCTGAGAGGAACTTGTCCCCATTGACTCAGCCCCGTAGCTTGGGGTCCCGCGTTGTGCCTCTACAGTCGACATTACCAGGGAAGGTGTAAAGATAGGAAGTCGGCCCGCAGGGTCGGCTTGTATGTAGAAAGTGGGGTTACTGCAGGTGCAGGTTGTCAGGTTTTAGTCTAAAAAAAGAACTATTTCAAGCTAAAATAATTAAACTGGGGCTACTTAGACTGTTACAAGACAGCCATAATCTTGTCTCTGAAGTGAATTAAAACCTAGAGTTTTGTCACGGTTGTAAGTCTTTACGCTAGCCTAGTTTTTATTATAATAAAAAGTCCATCTTATTAGTGCTGGCATCTACTAGCAGTACTGGGAAGTAGGAGTGAAGAGTTGAGGCTTAACACAGTACGACCTTTTAAACTCTTTAACAAACTTGCCTCCAAGAAAAATAATCTCTATTTGTAAGTATAATATTTTAAATTTTAGTTTTTTAGCTTGTAATTATAAAAAAAAATTCTGTTTACTTTTATTAATGTCTACTCTCAATTTCGTTAACTTTAATGTTTATTTTTGTTTTGGAAAAACAAGATGTAACAGAATACATTTAAAGTAAAAATTCTATAAAGTATAAAAAATAATATTTCTTTCGCTATGTAACCTTTTGTGTGGAAGTTACATAAAAGGTAAAATAGGCTTTCGTGTTTTGTATGTAATTGCATTAGGAGTGATTTGTCGTTTGTAAATTTCGTTAGGAATCATCCCTTCGTTGTTTTGTTAAAAGTGAACTGGATTTTCTTTTCCTCTTTAGTTTTTGCTCTCAATTTGTATTTTATTGATAGACTAATAAAGCTACTCTATAATCAAAATGTATAATAAACCTATACAATTTTAATGAAACGGAAATTTTAGAATACTATAGCTGTTTAGATGCAAATTATGAATACAGCTAGAATGTTTCAGTAATGTTAGCTAGAACGTATGAAATGAAACGCTTGTTTTCATTTCAATAGTAACAATTTAATACGCATTATAGATTCTCATGAAGCTAAGTTAAAAAATGTAGAACATTTTCTTCTATAATGCTTTAATAATAACATCTGTTATCTTTAATCTTTGTGATTTTACTCATTTATTAGCTCAATTGTTCACTGACATTCGTGAGCTTATTATTTCTTGTGTACCTATATTACACGAGTGTATAATAATAGACAACTCTTCCTATACAGTCATTTCCTACTTTATTTGAGAAAAAATTAACTTTATGATACTTTTGTACTTATAACTTTGTTTTTCATTTACAAAGGTAAATTTTGCATTCATATAAAAGTATATTACACTTGTATACTTTTGTTATAGTAAATCCAATTTTCTCACTCGTTAAATAGTTTTGAAACTGTGTTCAATATAATTCCCGAAGGCCTATATATTGAAGGTCTATATTGGTGAGTGAACAAATTTCATGCAACACTGTGCGGAATTTAATTAACACATTATATTGCATCTTTAAACCACGTTCATAAATCACCTAATTCCAGAGCACAATTGTGGTAAAATGTATTCCCAATATTTTATAAGCAAAAGTAGAACGTACAATTTATTTCTGTTATACGGTTACTATACTTTGAGTTGCCTCTGAGTTGTAAGTAGTCCCAGATTAGTAAGTGTAATCTAGCACAGAAAATATGTGTAGGACTCAATTATAGGGTGAATAATACTTGAAGGTCACAAAGCCGGACTTACAATGGATGGAGTTGAGCTTTTTTTATTTGTTGATGAGGTAATAAATTTAGCATTGTTGCTAAATATAAAAAAGTGACAACGTATAAGAAAACTTAATATCGTAGTCTACACCTTGTATATTTTGCTTGGTTACACGTGAGTTTAGGCTCTTAAAACTGGCAAGCGTTTTTAGAACTGACCAAAAACCGAAGTCCATAAGAAGGTGTAAGATGGAGTACCTCCATTAAACGCATTAGAGCAGTGGAGTACTGATCTTTTTCCGATTTTCAATCTGAACTAATGTTTGACTTAGATTGATCGAGGAATACTTTTAAAAGAAGTAACCGTATTTTAAGTAGAAAGGATTTATTGTAGCGAATAACACTGTTTATAATAAAAATATTAAAACTAATATATATGAGGAATATGTGAAAAAGATGTTATCATTGAATGCGTTACCTATGAGACTGAAAAGTATATATCAATAACTACTAATGGTGTTACAACTTTCTCAACTGTTTAAAATGTAAGTACTTAGGACATGTTTACATTATTCGTAAGTAGTGTAACATAAATTAGTGTCTACGCTATAAAATGCTTCTGTGATAATGATTCTCTTAATAATTTAGAAGCTGCAATCAATGCAAAATTAAAGTATGAAGTAATTATCTGTTTTGTCTGTGTTGTTTGTTTTGGTGTAAACAATACTAAGTTTTAAGAATTGTTTTATGGAATTCGAAATCTAATATGCATTCGGGAAGACGATATTTGGGAGTAGAGTCAGGTTTTTTTTTTATCAACTTGGGAGCGGGTTTTAAACTGCCCGAAGCACTGCTACCTTAAGGTATAATGTACTTACCTCCCTGATCTAGTCAAAGAGCCCCTTCCCTCTTACCAGGTTTATGAGTTTCCTGACTAGTGTTTTACCTTCAGCATCCACCAGAGCCGTTCCATCACCAAAGAGGTTGAAGCGCCTCTCAGCAAGTACTTCACATCTGTAAATAATGTGTGTGGCAGTCTCCAGTTCCTGCCCGCATAATCTGCACACTGGTTCATCTTTGTAGATACCCATTTTATGCAGATGTTTCCTTAGTCCACCGTGTCCCGTGAGTAGACCTGTGGCTATCCTCAATTCCTGCCTATACAGATAGATAATACTCTTCTGCAGCCCCAAGCGGGCAGTTTAAAACCCGCTCCCAGGTTGATAAAAAAAAAACCTGACTCTACTCCCAAATATCGTCTTCCCGAATGCATATTAGATTTCGAATTCCATAAAAAACAATTCTTAAAACTTAGTATTGTTTACACCAAAACAAACAACACAGACAAAACAGATAATTACTTCATATTTTAATTTTGCATTGATTGCAGCTTCTAAATTATTAAGAGAATCATTATCACAGAAGCATTTTATAGCGTAGACACTAATTTATGTTACACTACTTACGAATAATGTAAACATGTCCTAAGTACTTACATTTTAAACAGTTGAGAAAGTTGTAACACCATTAATAGTTATTGATATATACTTTTCAGTCTCATAGGTAACGCATTCAATGATAACATCTTTTTCACATATTCCTCATATATATTAGTTTTAATATTTTTTATTATAAACAGTGTTATTCGCTACAATAAATCCTTTCTACTTAAAATACGGTTACTTCTTTTAAAAGTATTCCTCGATCAATCTAAGTCAAACATTAGTTCAGATTGAAAATCGGAAAAAGATCAGTACTCCACTGCTCTAATGCGTTTAATGGAGGTACTCCATCTTACACCTTCTTATGGACTTCGGTTTTTGGTCAGTTCTAAAAACGCTTGCCAGTTTTAAGAGCCTAAACTCACGTGTAACCAAGCAAAATATACAAGGTGTAGACTACGATATTAAGTTTTCTTATACGTTGTCACTTTTTTATATTTAGCAACAATGCTAAATTTATTACCTCATCAACAAATAAAAAAAGCTCAACTCCATCCATTGTAAGTCCGGCTTTGTGACCTTCAAGTATTATTCACCCTATAATTGAGTCCTACACATATTTTCTGTGCTAGATTACACTTCCTAATCTGGGACTACTTACAACTCAGAGGCAACTCAAAGTATAGTAACCGTATACCAGGAACAAATTTTACGTTCTACTTTAGCTTATAAAATATTGGGATTACATTTTACCACAATTGTGCTCTGGAATTAGGTGATTTATGAACGTGGTTTAAAGATGCAATATAATGTGTTAATTAAATTCCGCAGTGTTGCATGAAATTTGTTCACTCACCAATATAGACCTTCAATATATAGGCCTTCGGGAATTATATTGAACACAGTTTCAAAACTATTTAACGAGTGAGAAAATTGGATTTACTATAACAAAAGTATACAAGTGTAATATACTTTTTTATGAATGCAAAATTGACTTTTGTAAATGAAAAACAAAAATAATAGGTATAAAAGTATTATAAAGTTACTTTTTTCTCAAATGAAGTAGGAAATGACTGTATAGAAGGAGTTGTCTATTATTATACACTCGTGTAATATAGGTACACAAGAAATAATAAGCTCACGAATGTCAGTGAACAATTGAGCTAATAAATGAGTAAAATCACAAAGATTAAAGATAACAGATATTATTATTAAGGCATTATAGAAGAAAATGTTCTACATTTTTTAACTTAGCTTCATGAGAATCTATAATGCGTATTAAATTGTTACTATTGAAATGAAAACAAGCGTTTCATTTCATACGTTCTAGCTAACATTACTGAAACATTCTAGCTGTATTCATAATTTGCATCTAGCTATAGTATTCTAAAATTTCCGTTTCATTAAAATTGTATAGGTTTATTATACATTTTGATTATAGAGTAGCTTTATTATCAATAAAATACAAATTGAGAGCAAAAACTAAAGATGAAAAGAAAATTCAGTTCACTTTTAACAAAACAACGAAGGGATGATTCCTAACGAAATTTACAAACGACAA
The DNA here is from genome assembly GCA_036971475.1 of Prosapia bicincta. Lineage (NCBI taxonomy): Eukaryota > Metazoa > Arthropoda > Insecta > Hemiptera > Cercopidae > Prosapia > Prosapia bicincta. The sequence continues at coordinate 103,416,698 of JBAIZL010000004.1, read as the reverse complement.
AGCACTCCTAATGCAATTACTTACAAAACACGAAAGCCTATTTTACCTTTTATGTAACTTCCACACAAAAGGTTACATAGCGAAAGAAATATTCTTTTTTATACTTTATAGAATTTTTAGTTTAAATGTATTCTGTTACATCTTGTTTTTCCAAAACAAAAATAAACATTGAAGTTAACGAAATTGAGAGTAGACATTAATAAAAGTAAACAGAATTTTTTTTATAATTACAAGCTAAAAAACTAAAATTTAAAATATTATACTTACAAATAGAGATTATTTTTCTTGGAGGCAAGTTTGTTAAAGAGTTTAAAAGGTCGTACTGTGTTAAGCCTCAACTCTTCACTCCTACTTCCCAGTACTGCTAGTAGATGCCAGCACTAATAAGATGGACTTTTTATTATAATAAAAACTAAGCTAGCGTAAAGACTTACAACCGTGACAAAACTCTTTAGGTTTTAATTCTCTTCAGAGAAGAGATTATGGCTGTCTTGTAGCCCCAGTTTAATTATTTTAGCTTGAAATAGTTCTTTTTTTAGACTAAAACCTGACAACCTGCACCTGCAGTAAACCCACTTTCTACATACAAGCCGACCCTGCGGGCCGACTTCCTATCTTTACACCTTCCCTGGTAATGTCGACTGTAGAGGCACAACGCGGGACCCCAAGCTACGGGGCTGAGTCAATGGGGACAAGTTCCTCTCAGGGCAAGTCCAATCCCTTGAGGGTGTAAAGGACTTGCGAGGGCGTCTTCCGCGGCTACGGCGGCGGCGCTTGGCGGGCCCTCCGACGGCCCATCTCGACCAGCCACTCCTCTCAGCACCTACTCCCAATCAGAGCTAGGCACTGACTACACTATGACGGAGGGTTCTGCTGCCGAATCCCCCAACGATGATGCCGGGTATCGGCCTGTTGTAAGGAGGAAGAGGAAAAAGCAGATTCGCCAGTCCGACTCCGGTACCGAAACAACGGCGAAACGAAAGACCGTGTACCCTGTGAAGACTGCCGGCGCTGTTGCAAACGCAGTGGCTCACAGAGCTCCACAAAAGGTCATGGACTCGCCTATGACCGACTCAGCTGAAAACATAAAATCTACCGGGGCAGCAGTCAAAATCCTTGCAATCGCGATCTACCCAGATCACCACCGCTTAATCGACATTAGTAAAGAATTCAAGTCCAAATACAACCCTTACTTTTATTTGGCAACGAAGGTGAAGGATGGAGTGAAGCTCCAAACCAGCACCTACGAAGACTACGTTAACCTCCAGAGGTACCTTGGGGAAAAGGGTGTGCCCCAACACGTATTCCGCCTCGAAAATGCGAGGACATTTAAAGAAGTAGTTTTAATAGTGAATGTGTTTGTTTCTTAGAACTGGTTGCAACAAGAAGCGTCCCATTCCTTAACATTTTTATTGATGCAACAAAACCTCCAGCATAGGCAGTAATAGCCTTATGTGTGAAAAAAGGAGACACTTTTGATAGGTCTTTTTCTTCCTTTCTGTCAGAAAATAATAAATATTTCGGTGATGGAAAAGCTAGTGACGTTGCCACCATCATCTTCTTACTGAAAGATGATATACTAGGATCATCAGGAGAATCTTGGCGTGTCTTCTTCAAACGCATTTTTTCCCCCAGGCGAAAAACCTATTAAGGTTATCATCAGGCACCCAGAGAAATGACACCTCGACACCTCGTAATTGGAGCCTGTGTATAGAGCACAAGATGTCTCCAACTAAAGGGTTCTTAGTGTACATTTCCTGAATAGCCTGGAGAGCACTTTTGGAATCACAACACACAAGATATTTAGATTTTACAGACGGAATTGATCTTAAAGCTTGGAAAATTGCATAAAGTTTGCAGTAAAAACGCTACAGGCTGAGGGCAATCCGTAAGTGAAGGTTTGTCCTTCCATATAAAATGCACAACCTATCCCATTGTCCAGTTTTGAACCGTCTGTGAATATAGTC